>VZQC01000029.1:193569-487434 GCA_009823505.1 Rhizomys pruinosus
AAAAAAAAAAAAAAAAAAAAAAAAAAAAAAAAGATCCACACCAGAGGGCCTGGAGACATGGCTCAGTGGTCAAGAGTACATACTCCTCTGGCAAATGACCTGGGTTCAGTTCCCAGGATAAAAGTCAAGCATCCCAGAAATGGCTCTAACCCTAGTTTAAGGGAATCTTATGCCCTTTTTTTGGCTTCTTTAAGCATGTGCATGCATATGCCATTCTTATCTGTACACAATTAAAAATATTAAAATAAATGATTGATACCAGAATACACTAAAATTTTGTATAATTAAAATTTTAAATGTAAGAAAGTACTAAGAACAACACTCATAAAGTTCCATTCTTGTAATTAATTATAAACATTTTTGTCTTATTTGCTTTTAGGAAATACGGCATTAAAATTAAACTAAAGAACTCTTAATAATCACCCCAGTGTCATTCTCCTCTACATTAGAGTCAAGAAGTGTAATATACATCTTACTTCTATAGATGTATTCCAAAAGTTGGATCTTAACTCTTATGTATGTTATTTTCATAACTGCATAGTGAGAATTATGCTTATCTTACTTTTCTCACTGTTGTTTTAATTTTCACTATGCTTGTGAAAGCAAAGCTAATTTGTTTAAGCTCCATCTTAGAACTGGACTTACTCTATTCCCTTCTGGAAAAATAAGTCAAATATTATATTTCTCCCTGCTATTACAGTGTTGAAATATCCTTTTTCTAGATAACATGGAACGATTCTTTTCCTCTCATACTCTATCTCTCTCTGTGTCCCTCTCTCTCTCTCTCACACACACACACACACTCACAAATCTCTGTAGTTCACAGTCATAGAAAGATTGAAAAGAGGACAGAGACAGATTGCTGTTGGACACAATAGGTTTTTATTTATTAGTGCCTTTATACCCCCCAACTTGAAACAAATAGGCACCTACCAACAAGCTATACAAAAAGCCTGAATTCTATAGCTAAAGAGCTAGGAATGGCGTTCTAATTTTTTAAAAAAGAACACTGTTTTTCAATACATTCTTTACTTAACCCAAATGGCAAAGTCATGTCTCATTCTTTACTATTTCAGTGGATCCAGCAGAAACAGTTATCCCACAACACCCTCCTATTAACAGGGGCATCATTATCAGGAGTATTGTTGGGATTATTTTCTCAGCCAATTAAAGAATTAAAAGATAAGAAAAATTTATTTCAGACAGAGACCAAGAGTTAAACTTTTATTGAAAGATAAACAATCACATCCATACAGATAGTAATCATACATACACATATTCATACAGAAAGGAAAACTCTCCATAAATGGAGAGGAGACCAGGCAATCAAAATCCAGCATCCCATTAGAGAAATATGAGTTTTAAGAATTTCAGTGGTTCCCCTCTCCTAATTTTGGATTGGTCAACTTAAAGAAGTGGGTGCTGATATGATGATGGCGGCAAATGATGAGGTGTCTAGGTCTATGCAAGTCTAAGCAGGTCAGTTGAAGGGACTGGTTTGGAAGTAGATAAGGCCTTCCTTCCAGAAACCAAGATGAAGCAGGAAGGGTGCCATCTTTATTACTTCTCAGCGACCCCATCAGGGTCCCTTATATTTCCATCTCTGAAGACATAAACCTAAAAGTATTTATTAGATGGGCTGAAATTGGGAAATACTTGTAATTCAATTTCTTAAAATCCACAAGTCTCATATTTAACAGATCTTAGGAAACATACTCATACCTTCATAAAAATTTGCATAGATTTTTCAGATCTATTTCCATTCAGGAAACATCCAGTCATCCTCAAGTTCTTTTATTAAAAATATTCCCATTTTTATATCTTTTTAACATCTTACATACTTACAGTTTCTTATCACCGTGAACTACCTCAGACCCTTATTAGTTACGTAGTCATTCTGTCTTTTTCATTTTGGAAATTTCCAGCCATCTTAATCTTAATTCATTAATTCTCCTATATTAAAATATCTCCATTCTTATATCCTGTTAACATCTTTCTCATATATACTTCCTGTTTCTTTTTTAATATTTTTATTGGAGTTTTGTGCATTTCATACATTTCTCAATCCAGTTTAGTCTCATTCCTCCTTCCATGCCCCCCACCCACCTGAGCTTATGCATTCTGCCATACACATCTTGCATATTTTTCTCAGTGTTTTTGAAGTTTTTCTTTGCAGAAGTTTACTGTTTTAGGCAGAAGTTTATCGTTTCAGTAAGTTCTTTGACCCAGTACTTTTTTTGTTGTTCCCTCCAATGTGTATTACTCCAAAATATGCATACATATATGGCACACATATACCAAAATTATGCCATCTGAAAATAAACTATAGATTAATTCCAAAACATGTTCAGCAATCCACATTTTGGTAGTAGAGTTCCTNATATATATATATGTCACACATATACCTAAATTATGATGACTGAAAATAATCTATAAGTTAAATCCAAAACGTGTTTAGGAAATTCACAATAATTTTATATTACTTTAAAATATGCATAAATACCCTCCACCCATACCAATATTACAAAGTCTGTACATATGCTGTAAGTTAATTCTAGAGCCCTTTAAGGGATTCACCTTTTAATGGTACTGCTGCTTTCAGATAAAATAAATATAACATTGATGATGCTTAGTTTGTTTTGCAACTAAGGATTTTGCTAGCATCCACAGATGGGGGATTCCATTCATTGTTTGTTTTCTGGGACTGTTACTTCCTTTAGCATTATGTCTTCTAGTTCCACCAATTTACCTGCAAAGTTCATGATGTCTTTCTTTACTGCTGCATAGAACTCCATTGTGTAGATGTACCACATTTTCTTTATCCACTCGTTGTCTCAAGGACATTTGGGTTGCTTCCAAATCTTAGCTATTGTGAAGAGAGCTGCAATAAACATAGATGTGCATGTATCCTTGCTGTAAGATGAATCTTGTGGGTATATACCCAGGAGTGGTATGACTGGGTCAGGTGGTAGACTCATTTTCAGTCTTTTAAGAGTGCTCCACACTGTTTGCCATAGGGGTTGCAAGAGTTTGCATTCCCACCAGCAGTGAATGATTTTCCTCTTTCCCCACAACTTCTCCAGCATTTGATGTCATTTGTTTTCCTAATCTTAGCCAGTCTTACTGGGGTAAGGTGAAATTTTAAGATGGTTTTAATTTGCATGCATCTCCTTAATTATTAGCGATGTTGAACATTTTCTGAGATGTTTCTCAGCCATCTTCGCTTCTTCATTTGTGAATTCTCTATTCAGTTCTTTGCTCCATCTTTTGATAGAGTCGTTTGTTTTCTTTCTTCTTTGTTATTTGAGTTATTTATGAGACGTAACATTAACACATCATCTGTCGTGAGAATTTTCTTGCTGGGATTATTAAGCAATATTTACCCCATTTCTTATAAGTTGTAGTGACAATCCAGTGTTTGACTTACACAGCATGTGTGAGGGGTTTGTGACAAGAATGTGGATGACACAAAATCAGACACACTAGATGTCTTCCTCTAGTACAGATACAAATTTCTCTTGGTCTCATAAGTGAAGCACCATCTCCCCAGGCTAACACAGGCTATATACTTATCTCTTCCTGAAGGCTTTGAGGCCATGTTTGATTAGAGAATAATTACATAGGATCAGCTTGAGGAGTGGCTGGATACTAGGAGGAGGGTCTTCATTAAAGAGCATCATTGCTAACAACTACAATTTGATTATCATTTGTTAGTTGGTACAGTTAGAGACATAAAGATGGGATTTTTTGGCTCAGAAGAAAGTGCTGTGCAATATCATCCTATTATATATATTATGTATTGTTAATTACCAAGCTTTTCCTTCTAAGTCCCAAGAAAACCTCTCCACTTGGAGTTTTACACATTTTTCTTCTGATCTCATAATATCTGAGTTAGAAGAAAGTTTACATTTCATTAAAAGGCTTGGTAATTAACAAAATAAATTTGATTTATTTCCAAAGGAGAATACTATTACAATCAACTTTGAAAGACAAAGTTATCTTATCTTTCCCCACCAATGGTTGAAGATCAGATCTCTCGTTAGTCTTCTGACTTGAGCTTTAGAGCCCTGAGTTTATGTATAACTTTCACATATTTCTTACCCCTTTATTTTTTTAAAAATTTTTATTTATTTTTTATGTGTATCAATGTACTGTCTGCATGTAGGTTTGTGCACCCGTGTCGTGCAATGCCGTGGAGGTCAGAAGAGGGTCTCGGATTCCCCTGGAACTGGAGTTCTCCTGGAATTGGAGTTACAGCGGTTCTTAGGCACCATGTGGGTGCTGGGGATCAAACCCAGGTCCTCTGCAAGAGCAGTCGGTGCTCTTAACTGCTAGGCCATCTCTCCAGCCCCATGCTTACGCCTTTATTACAGCTTTCTGTCAACAACTTTTCTTCAACTTTTTCTTGTCAAATGTGAAAGTTAGTGAATTGAGAGGGAAGGAAGAAGGGCATCAACAGTGTATACGTTTGTGAAAAAAATATTTACAGTTAAAACTTTTGGTAAACATAAGAAGGTCAAAGATCCCCTTATTTTGCTTTCTACAGTGGTCTTCCAAAATCGTGCTTTGAGTTTTCAATTCCTGTAAGTATTAGATGTAGAGAAGCAGCAGATGCATAGCAATACATTATCAAATTAATGCTCACAATATCCCAGAGAAATGAAATAATCAGTCCCTGTTTAAGCTGTAATTCTGGAGTTACCAACTAATGATATTTTTCTTTGATCTACTATGTTGATTTACTCATTAAGTAGTCAAATATATCTTAGTACTCCCAACACATTTGCATTACTCTGCACATTAGTTATGTTCCTTGTCATTGGGACAGAATGGAGTACCTCATTAGCTGTTTTAGTACAGAAATTTTTATATCATGAGATAATTCATAGTAAATTTTGTTGTTAACAGTTTATCTTTTAGTTATATTTAAAGGCAAAATGACTTGAAAACTGGGCTATGCAGGTGATAGATCTCCTTTTACCTTGTCACAGTGTCAGGTGGCCAGCCTGACCCAAGAAAGAAGATCTGAAGGCTATTCTTTTTTTTTTTTTTTTGGTCTTTCTGAGACAGGGTCTCCCTGTAGCTCCAGCTGTCCGGGAACTCACTATGTAGACCAGACTGGCCAGGGCCAGGAACTCACAGAGATCTGCCTGCCTCTGCCTCCCAAGTGCTGAGATTAAAGGCATGTGCCACCACGCCTGGCTTGGAGGATATTCTTAGATGAATATGCTTAAGTCTGACATGGGAAGTCTAATTCTAGATCCAGAGCTATCTCTTCTCAGAACACACAGTAGTGGTAAATTTTAGCAACCCCCCATACAGAGAATAAATATATAATATATATTTATATATAGATAAGATATAGTAACAAAGATGTTTACTTCTCTGTGAAATTGGATTATAAAATGGTCAGAAAAAAGGTCAGGAACCATATACAGGAGACAGTGATGGAAGGCTGGGCCCCAAGTTTCTGCTTTCCTTATAACCTGTATAGATTTGTCTAAATGAATCTTATCTGCTTGGTTTTATGTTGGAAACAGGTAGAGAAATGACAGAAAGCAATTATTAGAGTTTTATTAGGAACAGAACATTTGATTTTGCATGATCACCTTCTATTATTTCTATGTTTTGTAAATTCATGAGTGCATGGCAGTGTGTCTTCATGATCAAACAGCATCAATATGACACAAATATTTGCCTTTACCAATGTTTAATTTGAGAATCTCCTTGGCTACATTTGTGGTTATCAGCTTTTTGAAATCTCTTACCTATAATCAGTAGACCAACCTGAAAACCTCAACATGAACCTTTTATTTGGTAGAGAAAGATTAGGTGCTCTTGTTTGAAGTTTGGAGATTTTTGACTTTGCCTATTGTTTTGAGTGTCTATTGTGGTAACTTCAGAGGAATTTTTGCATGAGATGGAGGAAGAAAGATAGAGAAGCCTTGATTTTTGGCTTGTCCACTCCCTATCTACATTCTCTAGTTTACCTAGAGGTATGTGGGAGCGTCTCTTGCTATGAGCAGGTACAGCACGGTCCTGCTAAGGGAAGGGGGGCACAGTGGCTGCCTGCAGCCACTGTAGGGAACTGACCCCTCAGCGCAGAGGTCAGTTGGTTACTTCCATAACCCCACCTGAGAGGTACTTCTAACTCAGGTCCTTAGCCTGGGAAAACAAACGTTTCCTGTCTTGGCTGTGCTTTCCCACCTGCCCAGACTGCTGGTCTCTGGACAGGAATTTTAAGGCTGATGGCTGATGGCCTATCTTCAGCCTACACTCACTCACAATTCACTTCACAGGTGCCGATCTGATAGATCTCTTTCCAGCCCCATACCAGCTTACCAGGTTGGTGGTCTGAAGGACTGCCATCCAACCCACTGGCCATGACACTCGAAATTCAGGCCTGTTTCGGCCTGTATGCGCACAGAAATAACGGCCGGAATTCTGTGTAATGATTGTCATGGAGAATTTGCTTTATTGCCCGCTACAACTTGCTTTTATAAGCAAAATGACATCAGCTCCCAGAGCCAATCACAGATCCCCAGTTTCGGGCCACTACATACTGCTGCTAAGCCTAGCATCATGTGCCTGGGCCACATTGCTTGCTCCTTCTTGGGGTGTGGTCAGGGAAATCCCGTGACTCCCACATGGTACCCTGAGGGATGCTAGCTGAGAACTAGCCCCCAATTCAAACTGGATCTTCCCACAGAGGCGCATCTCCAGTATGTCTCTTAGAGGAGCCACTAGTGTGCTCTATCCCTGAGGGGTTATGGCTGGAGTAGTGGTCTTCTGCATTCACCTATATTCTGGCAACATGTTCCCCACATTATCTCCTTTCCTTTTGAGGATTTGGGAGTTGTTTAGCTTGCCCCACATTCCCATAAGGCAATCCAGTGGTGAAACTTATTTTGTCCCCATTTGTAAAGTGAAAACAAATTTCTGAGAGATTTATGGAGGACGACCTAATCTACCTAGAATCCCCCAGGCTGATATCCAGAAAGGCGCTCCCTCTCTTCATGGTGGCAATCACTGTGATCCAATTCCTTAATGAAGATCAGTTCCCAGAATGTGACTGGTTCAAAATTACACATGCCTGGGTGTGCTGGTTCCTGGCTGTTTTACTTGTAGCACAAAATATTTTGATGCCTCCATTTCAGAAAACACATGAATTCCTTTAAACAATATTTGTAAAATGACAGAACAGGTTGAGGAGTGCCTGTAGAATTTCTTTCAGGTGATGCAGAGCCTGAGCAAGTGATTAGCTAACAAAGTGGTGTTGGCCTTTTGCCCAGATGTGAATTTTATAAGTTCCCAATTAGCCAAGGGGGATAGAGAGGGTGTGTAATGCTTAAGAGGAAACCAAATTAGAAATTCCATTAATATTTTGTCTTCCTGTTTTTATGTTCATTTTCTTATTCCACTATTCCAAAAAATCACATTGGATATTTTAATCTAGATAAGAAGCATTGATGAGAAGCACTTATGATGAATTTTTCTTCTAAAGAGGGCTATCAGGCTGCTCTAATTAGAGAAGTTGTTGTATAATTTCCCATACATAATCTAGAGAATATGTAACATAGAAAATACTAGCACCTAAAAGAACTTGGAAAGGCAAAATGTTAGAATTCTCAAGGGAGTCTTGAGGACAGAAAGGATCCTCTTCTGGATTTTATTGCTGCTCACTTGGCAGCAGTCTGCAGCTCACAATTTATCTTTGGGGTCAGAATTGGAATACAGAAAACACAGGCTTTTCCAAATTTGGTCCTGAGCTTCTGAAAATTCACACGAGATTTCTAGGTTCAGTTTCTCAAAGTCCTAGCTCTCTTTGGTAGTCTGTCTAGTGTTAAGAGACATATAATTGGGAAGACTCGAAACCTCCTTTACCAACAAGTAAATATATCAAGAAAAACAATGTTAAATCCAAAATAAAAGACCATGTATGTCTCAATTCTTAGTCTTAGACATAAAAATATATTGACCTTATGATATGGTAATAGAGACTATGTTGGAGTCTCCTTTGACTCTCTCACCTATATGATCCCCTTATAATATGAGTAGGCAAAAACCAGAAATAAAAACATGGGAGAAAATGATTGGGCCATATGAGAGAATGCCTGTGGTGAAATGAATTCCTGGAGTGCATTAATCTCCTGAGGGTTCAGTACTAACAGGAGTTTTGTAGGGGTTGCCATTTTGTTGATGTGTGGTGGTGCATGCCTTTAATACTAGCACTTGGGAGGCAGAGGCAGGCGGATCTTTGTGAGTTCAAGGCCAGCCTGGTCTACAGAGTGAGTTCCAGGACAGCTGGGGCTACAGGGAGACCCTGTCTCAAAAAGACAAAAAACAAAACAAAACAAACAAACAAAAAAAAACCCAAAAAAACCAAAATGGCAAACACATCACATGGCTATCCACATGTTGCTGATGTTGTTAGCCAAGATTGTGACCAGGCTGCATGGTTGTCTCCATGTTGATGAGGTTACTAGCCAATATGTCAACAAATCCAAATGGTTCTTTTATTTTATGTGATGAACTAAGCTCTTTGACGAAATGAGCCCATAAGGAATATGAGTCCCTGTGAGAGTTGTGAATCTTATACATTAACCGTGGACAGCCATCACCTTGTAAAAAAAAATCCAGAAAGAATTAGACTTATGTAACAGGAGAATTTAACATAGGGCATGTAAGCCCAAATGGCCTATCAAAAATCAGAGGGAGGAAAACCATGGTCTCAATCCAAGGAAGGATATCCATGTCATACCTTGATTATAATTGTGAATGCCAATCTATTTCATCTGGAAGCTCATGTCCCATAAGATCATGATGTGTAGTCCTCCATTTTGTATATAATTTCATTTCCTTAAAATGTCTTGATAAATTCTACATCCAAAGGCTCAGGGATCATTACAGAAGAAGGCATGTAAACATTTTGAGGCCAGAAGGTGTGATCACAAGGAAATTGAGAGGTTATGTTTTAAAGTGATGTCTGCCTCAGGGTGAGGAGGCATGGATTTTTCCTAATTATTTTTTATTATCAACGTGCTACAGACTAGAGCCACCTGAGAAGGGAGTTTTCGAGTGAATAAATTGAGTGAATAAACAGATCAGATTGGCCTGTGGACATGTCTATGAATGACTGTTTTGGTTATTAATTGATATAAGACAACCAAGCCCATTTTGTGCAGGACCATTTCCCGGGCAAGAGTTACTGGGTCATTTAAGAAAACTACATAAACATGTGCATTAAGCAAGTCAGAAAACAATATTTTTTTTACTAGATTTAGCTCCAAGGTTCTACTGAGTTCCTGCTCTTGCTGTCTTCAGTGATGGATTGTAATCTGGAAGTGTAATCCATCTAGGTACCCCCTCCAAATCGCTTTTGGTAAGAGTAATTTATCACATCAACAAAAACAAAATTAGAATATCATCCAATCAATACATGGGTTAATGAACTGAGTAAACAGTTCTTAAAAGAAGAAGAACATGTTATCAATAAACAATGAGAAAATGGGGATTATAGAGGTGGCTTGGTGCTTAAGAGCACTTGCTTGTCTTCCAGAAGAGCAGAATTCAGTTATTCACACCCAAGTCAGGTGACTTAAACTCCAGATCCAGAAGAACTTACACAGTTTTCTAGTATCCACAAGGAACATGCACTGTCATATATATATAATATATATAATAATATATATAATATATATATATATTCACACAGACACACACAGAAGCATATAATTTAAATAAACTAAAATCTTACAGTTATTCTAGAAAGTGTTCAAAATCTTTAGCCATCACATCTAACCCCATTCAGAATGGCTATCTTCAAGAAGAGAAAGTAAAACAAATGTTGATTAAGATATGAGGAATGAGAAATACTTGTTCATTCTAGCTAGGATTGTAAACTTGGACAGTTGCTATGAAAACCAGAATGGAAAGTTCTCAGAAATCCTAATAGGACTGCCATATGACTTATCTGTATCACTTGAGTACATACTCCTACTTATGTATGTTAACTTGCCACAGAGATATTATGTCCATGTGTCATAGTTGTATTCAGAATATCCATAAAAATGGAACTTCCCTTAATGTTCGTCAACATATGAACTGCTCAAAATGGAATTTTGTCCAGCAGGAAAGAAAAACAAACAAAATTATGACAGTTGTAATAAAAAGGTGGAACTGTAGCTCTTTATTTTTATTGAAATAGCCAGAATCAAAAAGACATGGTAATGGATGCCTTTAATCCAAGCACTCGACAGGCAGAGGCAGGTGGATCTCCTCCGTGAGTTCAAGTACAGTCTGATCTCCATAGAGAGTGCTAGGCCAGCTGGGGATGCAGGGACACCCTGTCTCAAAAAGACAAAAAAAGACAAATAAAACATTTTCATTTATATGAGAATTCTATATTTTAATTTGTGTATTTGTACATGTTGATGGAGATAGGAAGGGGGACAAAGTATAGAGAACTAAATATGAAAAGTCAAGAGAATCATAGAATAAATATGACATGAAAGAAGAATGGGACTAGTGAGGGGAGAATATGGATCAGGAAAGAGTGAAATGGGGCAGAAGTTCAATATATGTCATAATAAGCCATATTAATTTGTATGCCAACTTAAAATATTAATAAAAATAATATGCACCTATAAAAAGTGGTAGAAAAGAACTAAACATTATTTGAATTTTTGTGACTTTTGTGCAATATAATTTTGATGATGTTTAGATTATCCATCCTAGCTGCATGTACCTTTACTGTTTCCCACTCAATTTAATGTATTCAATAATACATATATATAATATTTATTTGGACTATAGAGTGTAACTAAGTGTGGGTCCATCCACTGAAACCTGATTAACCCATCCTTGAAAGAGACCGTTTTCCTGCTCCTAGCAGCTATTGATTGCCAAAAGTTTCTTAGAATGGCTTGGGGTTCCTTACCCACTCCCCCATATCTATGCTAGTATTTTGTCTAGTTTGACCTTGCATGAGATTTGTGCATGATGTCACTATTGTTGTGAGTTCATATGAGGAGCTGACCAGATGTTTGGAAAACTCTATTTCCTTGTGATCATCCACCACTTCTGGTTCTTACAATCATTCTGCATCCTCATCAACAATGATCCCTGAGCCTTGGAAGGCAAAAGTTTAATATAGGTGTCCTATTTAGAGATAGATAAGGAATCTGAAGTCTTTTGTTCTCTGCACATTTATCAACATGTGCTGCACAAGGAAACTTTTCCGGTGAGAGGTAGGAATGCATTAATATATAGGTATAACAATAAGTCATTAGGAGTCAATTTAATATGATAACTGTTTAGTAGAATATTAGTATTAGGTTCTTCTGAATGTCCTATGACCTATCTAGCCTCAGGTTCCTAAGCCTGATATTAGTGTCAGGTGTAGGCTCCATCCTATACAGCGGAATTTAAATCCAAGCAAAGGGTGGTTTGTTACTCCCATAATATTCATGCCAATATTGAACTAGGGGGCATGTCTTGCTAGGCCAGTTTTATTATAGTTCACAAGATTCTTTTTTTAATTTATTATTTTTGTGTATGAGTGTACTGTCTGCATGCAAGTTTGTGCACCCGTATAGTGCAATGCGGCAGACATCAGAAGAGGGCGTCGGATTCCCCTGGAACTGGAGTTAACGATGGTTCTTAGCCACCATGTGGGTGCTGGGAATCGAACCCAGGTCCTCTGCAAGAGCAGTTGACACTCTTAACTGCTGAGCCATCTCTCCAGCCCCAGTTCACAAGATTCTTAGCTGGAAAAAGTTGATGTATATTTTTCATTTTACTAGGTTACATAGCACCTTCCAATAGTATGAAAGCTACCCAGTAAAAATGAGGCTTTGAAGTCAGCACAAGTTTGTTTTCTCCTTGTTTATTTTATAGCACACGTATGAAGTGTCTTTAGCAATATGGTCCTAATATCAAATTCTTGTGGGTAACCAAGAGCACGGGCAATGGCCAGTACTTTTTGATGACCGATGGGACCCATGGTCAACAGCTTCTAGACAGGGTATCCATTTTCAACATTGAGAATTTTTTGTTTTTGTCAGCCTAAGATGTCTAGCTGGGACAATGTTGCCATGGTATAGGGTTACTCCTTTTAATCTCTTTTTATAATTCATATGTATATGCTTTAAGAGGATTCTGTTACCAGAGATTTTCATATGACTAATTCTAATGGTCTTTAGTGTAACTTATCCCTCCCTCATCTCCCTCTCTACCCTATTTTCCCATTTCTCATCCCATTTAATATTTCTTACTCTAATGTTCCCCTTTCCCTTTTCATATAACTTCTTTCTACCATCCCTCCAAGGAAGTGTCCCCAGATGATATTTGAAGAAGCTGGATTCTGATTGCAGAAAAGGATGACAGTGGCAACAGCAGCAGCAACAATATTGAGACACACAGTCACCATCAAAGAGCTAATGTAGGGCAAGATGTATTGCTTTTTCCTTCATCCTATTTATATCTGGACCACTACTGCAAAACTTCTGAAAGTACTTGACAATATGAGGGTGAGATTTTTCTCCTTTCAGCTAATCTTTCTTGTAAATGCCCACACAGGCCTGTCCTGAGGCTTATGTCTTAATTGATTTCAGTTGTGATAAAATTGATAGGATTTATCATCTGAAGACTTAGACTCTGGAACCAAGTGAAAAAAAAAAGATAGAAATGTCAAAATTATATTTGATAAGCAACAACATCTTTCCAAATTGACAGGGAAGAAGTCTGGAGGTATAGTGCAGTGGTACAATAAATATTTAGTATTTCTAAAGATCTGGACTCCACATTCAGAACCAGAAGAAGGGAGAAAAGAAGGAAGAGAAAGAGTAAGAGGTAGAGGAGGTGGTGGAGGAGGAGCAAGGAAAAGAAGAAAGAAGAAGAAGAAGAAGAAGAAGAAGAAGAAGAAGAAGAAGAAGAAGAAGAAGAAGAAGTTCTTAAACTTAAAAAGTTAAGTTATTTCATTACTCTCATACCTCTTAAAGTAAAAAACAATCGTGAAAGTGCAAATGAAATACATTTTTGAGAGTTCTGGAAGCAAGCGATAGAATCAGTAACAGTGGCATCAAATATAATATACCAACCTCCTTTTTAATTTTTAAAATTGATATTTGCATGGCTAGAGATATGACTTGGCAGTTAAGAGCACTGGTTCTTCTTGCAGAACAACCAGATTCGATTCCCAGCACCCATATGGAAGCTAACAACCATCTGTAACTCAAATTTCAGGGTATCTGACGCCATCTTCTGACCTCCACAAGCATTACATGACACAGGTGCACTTACATACATGTACACAATACATTCATACAGGAAAAATAAAATAATTAAAATATATTTTGAAATTGATAGTTGACACAAAAATCACATCATCATTTTGTTTGATGCCTGAAATGCCAAGAAGAAATGTTTTGGCCATTTATGTTTACAATGTGGAGAGAATAAAGTTATCTAATTTTTGTACAATATCCTTACTTCACTTAAATTGGCAAAATATTTGGTACAAGTGGACTATTTTCTTTATCTATCTATCTATCTATCTATCTATCTATCATCTATCTATCTGGGTGTCTGTCTGTCTTTTTGTCTATATATCTGTCTATATATCTACCTGTCTATCTTTCAATATAATCTATCAACTATCATTATGAGTATATAGCATTATGAGGAACAACTACCCAGAAATATATACAAATATGCTAAACATTATAAAATTTGAAATACATTAAAATGGAATTTCCATTAAGTGATCAATCAGACCAAAAGACAACATGAAAGGGAAAGCACAAGACAAAACAAATCCAAAAGTCAAAAACTTAGGTCTACACATTTGAATAATTACTGTACATGTAAATAGTGTAAATATTCAGTGAAAGAAAGGTTTAAATCACTCCATAAGTAACCTGTGCACATTAATAGCTGTTCCGTTATTTGATCCTAACCTATCTCTAGAAACCACTAATCGATTTTCTATCTGCGTGGATTGCCTATTTTGGGTATTTCATAGGAACAGTAGAATTACTGACTGTGATCTTTCATTTGTCATTATGCTTACAAGATTCATCTATTTTGTGGCATGTCCTTTATTTTGAATTTAAATTTATTGGAAATATGATATAGTGTCAGTAACTGCAATGGGCTCATTGTATCCTATAAAATTCTTTACCAAAACAATATTTTGTAGGTATGATTATATGTATTTTAGATGAGGAAAATTAAGCTCAGAAAGGTTAAATAATTTGCTCAACACGAAAACTAGTAAATGTATATAATAGAAGTTAAACTTAGGTGTAATGTCAAAGCTTGTATTCCTACTATGTTTCCTTTCAACTTACTGTACAAAATGAAGTACAAATATTCCAGAAGACAATTCTGTCTGTTCCCAATGACTACCGATAATTATTTTTTGGACAGAACAATAAGAGCTGAGGGTACTATTGGCTTTAACATAAGTCAGATCTCTTGAGAACAGGAAGGACTGATTCTACCCGAATATATACTCTGACCTCACAAAACAGACCCTCCTATATTGATCAATTGTTTCTCAGTCTAGTGTGTACAAACAAATTTCGCCTATATTTTTATCTAACTACAATGAAGACAGTGTCTACAAAATTTTAGATGCAAGGAATATGGTTATATTATACTATAGTTTTCAGTGACTTAATGAAATTTTCATGCTTAATCAGTGTAAATGAAAGACAACATTTGTTACTGGTATCTATATTTCTTTTCAAGAGAAACTTGAATGTTCCCAGAGAAATGTGGTATTTCATCCTGTAGATTCTTTCTAGAGTGACCTTTTAAAAATCCATTTTTATAGGAGAAAAGAACATTTTAAAATTTCTTCTCAGAGATTTGAGATCAGAAAATCTTTTGAACATATAGTATGCGGTTGGAAGAGTCAGTTTAGGGAACCAAATTTTCAGTGGATAGTTTGATATTCTAAGATGGTGTAAGACATCCAGGTAATTTGCTGTTTTTGTACCTAAACAAAAATTTCTCCCCAAGCCCTTATGAACTATTTTTGCTATTTGAAATATTGCCTAACAATAGCTTTCTCCATTCAATTCCCAGTTCTGCACTGTCCGTTCATAGATCACCTATTTTCAATGAGGTATCTCATACACCCTTTCACTCTTACAGCTCCTATTAGAGGAACAAAATTATTTGGAGAATGAATCCCAGTATTAGGAAAAGGAAGAAGGAGAAAAAGTAGAATTAGAGACAAATTTGCATCTGTTACTGTCATTTGGAGATCCATCCTCTCTAGTTCAGTATTGGTAGCATGGGCCTCTTTTATAAGTCTTAAGCAGCTTCTTCTAGGCTGGATTGAAGCTTGTCATTAAGGCATTAGCCAGGCCCTTATCTTATCAAGTGGCCAGTGAGAAAAATGAAAGTGGGGTATTCAACCTTTTTGCAGGAAGACCATCCAGGGAGTAAAGTTACTCAGACTTGTTTGATGAAGGCTGACAGGTATACTGTTCTGCAAATATGAGGATGCACATTTAGAATGAAGGAAGAAATTATGTTGGTCTAGCCATGTAGCAAATCTGTTTTTCTCTAGGATCTCTCCAACCATGTGTACTTGGATATGTTTACAGTACCACACATGAGTTTGTTCCCAATGAGCGGGCCTTAAGTCCAATTAGACAGCTGCTGATTAAAGCACAACTACTGTACAAATGGAAATACTTTGGTGGGCTAGTCTTCAATTTTTATTAGGCTTTACAGCTGGATTGCACCACTTATAGTTTTTTTCCCCTTGGCAGCTTGCATAGTTTCCTCTGATTTTTTTCATATTCTAAACCTCATGATATTTAGAGTAAATAAAGTGATTTAGATCCAATCATGTTTTATATCAAGCTACTTCTGAATGTCTTTTACTATTGCATTTTGTTTATATTTTGTTTATGTTGGAATTTAGAATGGAGGGTAGAAATGACCCCTCATTGACCTGTATCAGCCAGCACTATACTTCTAAAATGTTTCTAGGCATAATTCCCAGTCCATATCCCCAAATATCTGACGACAAGCCAGAACGAAGTAACATTTTCATTTTAAAGCAAATATATTCTTTTAGTGAAAAATATTATCCAAATGTGTACTAGCAAAACAAGTGTACTTTGATCCAAGATTTTAAAAATTAGATCTTTATTTATTTGCATGTATGTGTGTCTGTTTGTGAATATGTGCAAATGCATGTGGGTATCTATGGAGGCAAGAATAGGATCCTGTGGAGCTGTAGTTACAGGCAATTCTGAGCCACCAGATATATAATGGAAATTGAACCCTAGTCCTCTGGAAGAGCAGTGAGCACTCCTAACTACTGAACCATCTCCCAGAACTGATCCAAAAGATTTATGCTATAAGTATTCTAAAAATGTATTGTTGAAATTATTATTGTTTGCTGCAATAATAAATAGAAAGCGATTTCAAGCACAGCATATCAGAAGAGACAAATTAACCTATATTCTTTCTGCCATCTGAACTCTGGAGAATAATTTTGAAGCCTCTAATTTAAACTATCAATTGTGGTTCTCTTCTTCATTAGAAATCTTAAACATGCATCTGTAGGCAAAGTTTAATTTATGTAACATGAACTGATTTTATTTTCGATACAGGGTCTCTTTGTAGCCTCAGCTGGCCTATAGCTGCTGTGTGGAGCAGGCTGGCATTGCTCTCACAGAGATCTGGCTGTCTCTGCTTTCAGTGAGATTAAAGGAAATTGATTTGTGCCTTTTTACTCACGGCCAAATTACTCCAGGCAACCTAAGAAGAGGCTCCTTATGAAACCAAAGAAAGCAATGAAAACAAATTTCTTGGAACTTGGGAGTTGGCTCAGCCAGTAAAATGTTCTCTTATCAAGCAGAAAGATCTGACTTCTAGTCCAGGAGTCTGTGATCTGTGTTAAAACCTGGAGACAAGTGGATCCCTAGACTTTCTGGCCAGCCAGCATGGCCTATATGCTGAGCTCTAGGTCGGAGAAAGACTTTGGATGATACCTGAGGAATGACACCCAAGATTGTCTTCTGTTATCCACATGCATGTACACTCATATACAGATGCATCTGTATACACACACATACATGTGCATCTGCACATGCATGAACATGAGTACTCATATGAACATGAAATCTTTCTTTTAATTTATGAGCTTATTGCTCTGTAGATTAATCTAACAGATATTACTGTGATAATGCTTGCTTGCTGGACAACTTCCAATTCTGGAAGATTAATGAAATAAAAATTAGAGTTTCTTATGAGAGGGAATGTGTGAAATAATACATGTGAATTTAGAAAATAGAGACATAGAAGTACAAAAATATGAAGTAAATAAAGTTTATCATGAATGATGGTAATATACTCCATAGACAGTTTGTCCTCTTATTTTCCTGCTGACACTGTCCTACAGTTACACGAAACTTCTGATTACAGTGCCTTTACCAGGCTTCAATCTATACATTAACAACTATCTTGGTAGTTTCTTTTACCTAGCTTTCCACTGTGATTTGTTCTGAATCCTGATTACATAGTACTTAGTAGTTGATGAAGATCACCATTCTGGGCTACAAAATATAGAGATATATAAAACCATAAATCTATGGGTTTAGTCTAAACCCTTCACTTTTTGTGACTGTGAAAGACAGAGATGGAAAGCACTTTAATCAAAGATATGAAGCTTGGTCATGAAGGAAAGCACTTTAATCAAAGATATGACGCTTGGTCATGAAGGAAAGCACTTTAATCAAAGATATGAAGCTTGGTCATGAAGGCTAACAAGTTACCATCTCGTGTACTATTTCAAATGTAATCTGATTTTCACGTTTAAGTACAAAGGAGTGACTATGATGCTGGGTTTTCTATAAATTTGGTGTAGAATGGGTAGATATGAATGTTTTGAACCTTTTTAAAGTGAAAATTCTGTCTCTGTTTTCTGTGATGGATTTAGCTCTGCTTCCTGAGATGCAAGGGAGAGAAGCATGGGGCCTTATGCTTATAAAATACATCATCCTTTTTAGTTGAAACTGTTAAATGGCTAGGCTGTTTGAGCTATTTTCCCTAAATGTTACCTCTGGCTCCTTCTCAGACAGAAGTCAAAGAAGTATGTGTCTGGGAAGAGATGTGTCTATTGCAAGCTGTTTGCACCAATTCATTGGACTCATTTACTTTCTTTTTAAGCAAATCACATCAGTGATTTGCACATATGAATGAAAAGGAGCTTCAGTTAAAACTATATGGAGATATTCGTGCTTTGTGCATGAATTCAATCCCTAGAACTGTATAAACTGGGCATGGTAGTATATGTCTATAACCCCTACACTCAAGAGGTAAAGACAAGAGGATCTGGAGATCAGCATGATCCTCAGCAACATAGTGAAGTTCATTTCTGTGAATAAGCAGCTGCTTTTTACTTTTATTTTTGTAACTTAACTTTTGTATACATCTTTTTATTGCTTCAATATATATGCATACATAAATATATACAAATGTACATACACATATCACCTGGGTTGGAGGATTTTCTTTGACTTTTTTTTTTGCATTTGCAGGACATTTCAAGAGATGCCCCCATGCATATTTTTTTTTTTTTGGTAAAAGATGTCGTGTTTTCCTTAAGAAAGTGTTTGAAGGCTCCTCCCTGGCAAGCTCAAACAACCATCAATCCTGCCCCTGTGCACGCATGTCCTGATCCCTCTGCACTGGCCTCCATGACACAGCCTGGGTAGTCCAACAATGGCAGTCCAAACTCTGAAAAGGCTGAAACCCCAGCAGCCACTCAGTCCACAGGCTGGATATCTCAGCAGTCCCCATCTAGCATTGAAGGTTTGGAGGACTCTTGGAGAGACATGAGTCTTCAGTCCATATCGGAGGGTTAAAAAGCTATGTCTGGTAGAATGTAAAGGCTGCGATTGGGGTGAATGGTGAAACTACAGCGATGTAGTCTGGACACTCATTTGATCAACTTGATTGAACAAACAACCTGTCACCCGCCACTGGATGGTGGGACTGTGGGGGTTTGGGCACAACAGTCTGTAGATTGGTTTTGCACGAAGGATGCTTATACTCATGGATTATCACTTATAGCTAAAAAATGAAAAAAAAAAAACCTGAAAGATGCAGGACAGTTATGGCAGAATACATGATCTGGGATGGGGTGAGGGTGGGGGGGAAGGGAAAGGGAAATATGCCTGATCTGAATTGGAAAATGATGTACGAAATGCATAAACCATCAATAAAAATTAAATTAAAAAAAAAAAAAGCTATGTCTCATGTCTTCAAAGAATGGCAAGAGCAGTGGCTGCCACGGAGTTGATGCATTTGCCATTAAAAATTGAAGACAGGCCAAATGTCAGTGCTCTCTCTCTCTCTCTCTCTCTCTCTCTCTCTCTCTCTCTTTTTCCTTTTTGTCTATTTACTAAGGTCTCTAGCTTTATATCTGAAGTACAATTTCTCAGGCCTTACTGATTATTTATTTCTGGTTATACTTTCCTTTTGGATGCTTAAGGCTACACAGTTAGCCCAGGTTTTTGTTTTCTCAAGGTCAGTTGAGGATCTGGTCCTCGGGGGTCACTCAGAGTATTGTTTTTTTGCGGGGGGGAATGGGAGTCCCTGGCTCCTTTTGGCTTTTCAACCACCAGTTCCATCCACTCGAGGACACAGTTAGGTCTTGCTAGACCAGGCTTCTCTTTTTGAAGCATGAGCAGACTTTCCTCTTTATAGGCTAGACACTGGCTGAAGTCCAATTAGTGGATCTCCAAGACCACCCTGCACAGGAAGACTGGTGACTCACATTTGCAGGACATTTCAAGAGAAGCCCCCATGCATATTCCCCTGAGATTTACTTGACCACTGAGGGCAAGGAACAAAGTTATCGCTTAGGTCCCTCGGCCAAATTGGTATGGGTATTAAGTTTGGTCATTAAGCACTCAGAAAGGCTAAGTTACACAAGCTTGAAACATAGTACCTGTAGTAAAATTGTATCTTCTGGAAAGATACATTTCCATGTCATATTTCCATATCATATTTCTTGATTCACATTTTTCATTTTGATTTTTTACTCTAAAATATGTATACATGCCCACCATCATATACCAAAAATCCATAGTCTGAAAATAAATGGTAGGTTAGTTCTAGAACATGTCTAGGGATTCATAATATAAGAGCACATTTGTTTTCAGATCACGGGGAATATAACTTTAATGTTGCTCAGTTTGCCTTACAACTAGGTACTTGGTGCTAGCATCCGCAGATGAGGGATACCATTTGTCTTTTGTTTTTCTGGGACTGTGTTACTTCACTTAACATAATATCTTCTAGTTTCATACATTTACCTGAAAATATCATGTTATCATCTTTCTTTACCAGGCACTGCTTCTTGAAAAACTCATGCCTTTTGGTATATGACAAACCCGAGTTAGATGATTTCTTCCTTATAATCTTCTTTTTCATTTCATTAAACAAAAAATATTATAGATAAGCAAAATGACATTATAATGTTTTATGTCAGGGAAAACAGATATATGAAGGCTCAAAAATATAAAATATTTGAGGAAGAAGAGAGTCTGGCAAATGATAAAACACAACCTTCAGAAAAATTTAAAGTTTTAACCATATAGATATAGATATAAAGTAAGTATACTTAAGAATTTCTTTCACGGGGCTGGAGAGATTGCCTAGCGGTTAAGAGCACCAACTGCTCTTGCAGAGGACCCGGGTTTGATCCCCAGCACCCACATGGTGGCTGAGAACTGTCTTTAACTCCAGTTCCAGAGGAATCCAACACCCTCTTCTGACCTCCTCAGCATTGCATGACATGGGTGCACAAACCTACATGCAGACAGTACATTCATATGCATAAATAATAAATAAAATAATTTCTTTCAGTCACATGACATAAAAAAACAGGAAGACGTAGAATTGTTTTGAAAGAAAAGTCAAAACAACAGAGATTTACATGGAATAAATGATTATTGAGCTGTATTGCAAATAGATAAAATGTGTGCATGTGAGGAGGTGAAGTTTGGTAAGGATTTAGGGAGAATGACCTTAATTACTACTGGGCAGGACAGAATTTACATATCTTCCATACCAATAATTTGCAAAGAATTGCAAAATAATTTGTTGAAAATATACAGGGATAGATTCTGATAATGTAGGAAAGTTACATATATGAGTGGACAGTTCCCATATTTTGTATATTTATTTGTGTAACTAAAAATAAACTCTGTGGTATCTGGAGAGACTGCTCAGTGGTTAAGAGCTCTGGCTGTTCTTGCAGATGACCAGGATAAATTTCCCAGATCCCATATGATGGCTAACAACCATTTATAACTCCAGTTGTAGGGGACCCCACACCCTTTTCTGACCTCTGCTGCCATTGAGAAACATGGGTGCACTTACATGCATGCAGGCAATACATTAATACACTTAAAACTAAAATAATAAAAATTAAAAATTAAAAATAATCTTTATGGGCACAATGTGGTTCTTAGTAATGAGTGAGTATAGAAAGGTGACCGCAAGCCAGACAATGAAGAGCTTGGTAAACTGAGCTAAGACTTTAAAGCAGGAAAATATGGTAAGATGACCAGATTTATGCTTTAGTAAAATTATTTTATTCGCTGTATTATTAGAGGTTCAAAATATTATATATGGATAGCAACATAGTACATTTCTGCAAACTTTATTTAAATTCTTGCCTTAACTTGTGATGGAGTTCAGTGGTAGAGTGTTTGTTTACCATAAAAGAAGGTACATGACACAGTGGAAGAGAAGGAAGAGGATGAAGGAAAGAGGAGGAGGAAGAAGAGGAAGATGAGGAGGAATAGTAGGAAGAAGAGAAGGAGGAGGGTGAGGAAGAGGAGGAAGAATAGGAGGAGGGAGAGGAGGAAAGTAAAATAAGGAAGGAGGGGAGATGGAAGGAAGGAAGGAAGGAAGGAAGGAAGGAAGGAAGGAAGGAAGGAAGGAAGGAAAGAAGGTAGTAGAGTAGAGCGAGTCTTAGGTGAAGCTAATCATTACTGAGTCTCCATTTTCTCGTCTGGAAAATAGGATTGCTATGAAAATTAATATTATGTATACAAAGAGTCTGACATAAAAGTAGAGAGAAATGTTTTCTTTTTCTCCCAGTCTCCTCCCACCTTATAACCAGGCTATTCAAAAATTCTTATGTTGAACCAGAGCCTACTAATATCAACTCCTATAATTGTAAAGGTGCTAGTGGTGCTTATTGGAAGAATATAAAATAAGTCTAACTCTGCTGTCTCCATGTATTTGAAGATAATTTTATTATTTTCCCTGTCTTCCTTTTAGAAACTAATCCTTGAAAAAAAGAAAAGAGTCACTCATGACACATATGTCTGTAATTCCAGCACTCTGAGAATTCGAGGTAGGCAAAATCAGTAGTATAAGGTCATTCTTGGCTACAAAATGAGCTTGGTATGCATGAGAACTTGTCTCCAAAATAAATAAGTAAAAATAAATAAATAAATAAATAGAAGGAAAATTTTCTCAATTCATGAATTTGTCTTTCTCTTGGATACTCTTCCTAGAGTAGAGCTTTACTAATTTATGAAATAATCATAATATTCCAGGCATGCCTGAGAGCATACACAGTAAATTGGAACAATCAGTTCTCTAGATCTAGATAACACAGTTCTATTATATTTACTAATGCTTTAGCTTTTTTAGCAGCTAATTATCAACAATATGAAAGCATTTTTCATGTGGGCATGAAAGTTTGAGGTTTCCTTTCTTCTGAACATATACAGTAATATTTTTAACTGAAAAATAAGATTTTGGTTTTGCTCACAAGACTGCATTTTTATTTTGGAATAGTTTTATAGCTTTCAAATGTATGCAAAATGTGGGATTAACTCATTCAAATATCACACATTATTATAACAATGAACAGTAAATTTCCCTTCATCAGCATCATATTCTTTGTCTAATTTTTCTAAAGGCACCATTGTAATTTTTAAAATCCTTTCAAACATAGTCTATTATTATAAAATTAAATGCACCATAAAAATACAAATGACAGATTTTCAGCCCGCCTGGGAGTGCCCGAATCCAACCTATACGTCTCGGTGGGCTTTGGTTGTTTCCAGCCTGTCCAAGAGTGCCTGAAGCTGGCCTCTGTGTGATGGCAAGCATCCCCAGTTGTGCTATATACAGCCCCTTAGCTAGGGATCATATGCAGCCCCTCTTGCTGCTCTAGGACTACACTACCTTGCCCTTAGACACAGATCTGTACATTTTCAGCATGTCTGGGAATGTCTGAAGCTAGCTTCCAAGTGGTGTGGGGGTGTGATATTTCCAGCCTGTCCAAGAGTGCTTGAAGCTGGCCTCCTAGTGGTGGTGAGCTTCCCCAATTGAACAGTATCCAACCCCCTAACTTGGGATCATCTGAAGCCCCTCCCACTGCTCTAAGTCTAGACCCCCTGTGTTTTAGTAAGGTTTCAGACCTTTGTAGACTGCCTAAGAGTGCCTAAATCAAGCCTCTATACAACAAGCCTCCCAACCTGTGCTGTGCCTGATGGCTGGTAGGGGCCAAGACCTTAGAAGGAAACCTGAGAATATCTATTGATGCTTGACTTGGGCTCTAGGGGTGCTTCTGGCTAGCTGGATGAAAACCAGCTGGTCCCTCTAATAGAAAAGCAGAGCAGAGTACCTGAAGCCTGAACCAATCAGATTTCATACCCAATAAGAAAACAATGATGACACATCAATAATACAAGCAAAGTCAGCCTTCAACTAAACAAAGGAAGACATGAGTTTCATACCAGAATCACAAACAACAAAAGAAATCCACATGCCAAAATCAAAATGACAATATAATAGGAAAAACCCAAATAATATGTCTCCAATAAACACTACCAATACTAAAGAAGAGTTCTACAATGAGGTCCCCAAGAAATAACACAGGACACAAAATTTAAAAGAACAATCTTAGAAATGATCAACCTATAGTCTATTTTCAGATTTTGTAATTTTGATTTATGTGTGGGGTGTATATATGCATATTTTGGAATAATATAAAATCAAAGGTAACAAAAAGAGAGAGAGAGAGAGAGAGAGAGAGAGAGAGAGAGAGAGAGAGAGACTTATTCAAATAACTGACAAAAACGGTAAACTTGTGCATCAAAAATGTAATAAAAGACTGAGAAAAAGATGCAAGACAGGACTTAACGTGTATGACAGAATCCATGAGTTCTGGCGAGGGTGGGGGGGTGCATGAGGGGTAGGTATGGATGGGGGAATGAGTCTAAATTTGATTAATAAATGTTGTATGAAATGCACTCAATAAAAATTAAAAAGTTTTAAAAAATAAAATATGATCAAAGAATTCAAATAATTTAAAGAACACACACAAACACGCAAATGAATCAACTAAAATAAGGTAGGGATAAACGTGTGACTGAATTGAAATAAGGGATAGAAATACTGAAGTAAACTCAAGATAAAATGAAGAAGGAAGTGAAACTTTCAAAAAGCCACGAGGAAACTATGGAAGAAAGTCTCAACAACAGAATAAATGAAGTAGAAAACAGAATATCAACAATGGACAATAAAGTTGAATTGGACCACTCAGAAAAGATTATGAAAAAATTTTAAAAAAGCACAGGAATGGAATATGCAGGAAATTTGGGACAACAGGAAAAGACCAAACATGATAGGCATAGAGGAAGGAGAAGAATCTCAGGATAATGGCATTGACCAGATCTTCAACAGGATTGTTGAAGAAAACTTCCAAAAATCAAGGAAAGACATGAAGCACATAGAACACCAAACAGAGAGGACCAGAAAAGAAACTTCCCCACGCCATATCATAGTAAATACACTAAATGTTCAGAACAAAGAGAGAATATTGAAAGATGCTAATGAAAACTATCAGGTCACATGTAAAGGAAAAGCAGCCAGAATTACAGCTGACTTTTCAATGCAAAATATGGAAGCCAGAAGAGCCTAGACCAAAGTAGTCTTAGTTCTAAATGACCATAGATGCCAACCCAGAATACTTTAACCAGCAAAACTGTCTATTATATTTGAAGGAGAAAGAAAAATATTTCATGACATGAATAGGCTGAAAGAATTGAACTCCAGAAACCTGTCCTTCAGAGAATACATGAAGCAATATGAAGAGCAGATCAAAGGATCAAGTATACCCAAGAATACAAAGAAAGAAGTGACATGAAGGTGTAACTGTGGAAACACAAAGTTAGACCAAGAATGCATGCAGAAACTAAAATGTTGGGAACCAGTACACATCTTTCAATAATAATGTTAAATATCAACAGACTGAACTGCCCAATCAGATGACACAGGCTAGCAGAATGGATTAAGAAAAATATCCATAGCCGTGCATGGTGGTGCATGCCTTTAATCCCAGCACTCAGGAGGCAGAGGCAGGTGGGTCGTTGTGAGTTCATGGCCAGCTTGCTCTACAAAAACAGTTCCAGGACAGCTGGAGTTACAAGGAGACCCTGCCTCAAAAAGACCAAAAAAATATCCATTTTTGTTGTGTGGAAGAAGAAACCCTTCTCACCTTCAAGGATAGGCACTATCATAAGGCGAAAGGGTAAAAAAAAATATTCCAAGGAAATGACACTATGAAATAAGCAGGAGTTACAATACTAATGCAGACAAAATAGACTTCAAACTAAAACTAATCATAAGAGATGAAGATGGTCACTTCCTTCTTATCAAAGTAGCAATTAACCAAGCAGATATTACAATAATGAATATATATGCACCAAACTCTGGTGCACCCAACTTCATAAACACAACACTACAAGAATTTCATACACAGATTAATCCCAACGTACTTGTAGTAGATGACTTCAATACCTCACTGTCTCGATTAGATAGGTCAACAGGATGAAGGCTAAATAGACATGTGAATTAAACAATATCATTCTTCTAGTGGACCTGATAGACATCTACTGAATATTCCACCTATGCACAAAAGAATGTACTTTCCATTCAGCTCCCCGTGGAACTTTCTCTAAAATCAACCACATACTGGGGCACAAAACAAACCTCAACAAATATAAAAAAACTGAAATATTTCCATGCATTCTATCAGACCACAATGCAAGAAAATTTAACATCAATAGTAGAAGAAGCCCTACCAACTACACTCACTCATGGAGACTAAAGAACACACTCCCAAATAATGAATGGGTCAAAGGAGAAATTAAGAAAGAAATGAAAGTATTTGTGGAACTGAATTAAAAGGACAATACAGCACAATGATGCCTCTATGATACTTTAAAAGCAATCTGAAGAGTGAAATTTATAGCTCTAAGTGCCTACATTAAAAAATCGGAAAAGCACAAATAAATGACTTATCTTTGCAACTCAAGACACTTGAAACACAACAACAAATGAAGCCTAAACCCAGAAGACAAGAACAAATAACAAAAATCAGAGCAGGGATTAATGAAATAGAAACAAATGAAGGGATACAATGAATCAATGTGTCCAGGAGTTGGTTATTTGAAAGGATAAACAAGATAGACAGACACTTGGCCCAGTCAACCAAAAGAAAGAAAGAGCAACTGCAAATCAATAAAATTAAAGATGAAGGGGAAACGTTACAACAGACAACAAAAAGATACAGAACATTATAAGGGGATATTTTAAAAACCTATATTCCATTAAATTTGAGAACCTAAAAGAAATGGATAGGGATCTTAAATCCTGGTAATCACCAAAGCTAAACCAAGAAATGATCAACAGCTTAAATATTCCCATAACATATAAGGAAATTGAGACAGTAATACAAAACCTCCCAACTAAAAATAACCCAGGCCCAGATGGATTTATAGCAGAATTCTACCAGACATTTAAAGAGGATGTACAACCAATATTACTTAAGTTATTTAAAAAGGCACAGAGGGAGAACTCTCAAATTCCTTTTATGAAGCTACCATTACTCTAACACCCAAACTGGGTAACGATACAACCAAAAAAATCCCCCCAAACTGTAGACCCATATCCTTAATAAATATAGACACAAAATTCTCAACCAAATACTTGCAAATAACATACAGGCACACATCAAAAAGGTCATCCACTATGATCAAGTTGGATTTATTTCAGAGATGCCAAAGCGGTTCAATAACATAAGTCAACAAATGTCATAAAGCATAAAAGCGGACTTGAATACAGGAACTACTTGGTCATCTTAATAGAGTCAGAAGGCCTTTGATAAAATTCAACATGTATTTATGTTCAAAGTACCAGAGTGACTTGGACTGAAGGGAATATATCTCAACCTAATTAAAGCTATATACAACAATCCCACAGCCAACATCATTCTAAATGGCAAGGAATTGGAAACATTTCCCTTAAAATCAGGTACTCAGGAAGGCTGTTGTGGTGCTTTGAATGAGTGTCCCCCATAGGCTGTAAGTATTCAGACATTTGTCTCCAGTTGGTGGCACTGTTTTTGGAGATCTTAGAAGGTGTGGCCATGCTAGAGGAAGTACGTTATTGGGGGCAGGCTTAGTGAGTTTAACAAGCCTCATGGTCTCCAGCCGGGCTCTCTCTGCTTCCTGTGCTCATTGTAAGATGTGACCCTTGGCTTGCTGCTCCAGCTCCAGCTCCAGCCTCCATGCCTCCCACCACAATGGACTCTAATTCCCTGGAACTGTCAATCGTAAGCTCAAATAAACTCTTCCTTTTATAAGTTCCTTGGTCTTGGTGTTTTATCACAGAAACAGAAAAGTGACTAATACAGCTGTCCACTGTCTCCACTCATTTTTTAATATAATGCTCGAAACTCTTGTTAGAGCACTAAGAGGAAAAAAGGATATTAAATGAATACTAACTGGAAGAGGAGAGATCAAAATATCCACTTTTTAGATGTGATATTATAACCCTAAAAATCCAACAGAAAACACCAAGAAATGATTAACATTTTGAATAAAGTTACTTAGCAGGTTACAAATTTAATATATAGAAATCAGCAACCTTTCTATATACCAATAATAAGCAAATGGAGAACAAATACATGGAAAAATCTCCCATTGAAAATAACCTCAAAAAATAAAATATCTTAGAATAAACCTGATCAAAGATATTAAAGATATCTACAATGAAAATTTTAAATCTTTAAATAAAAGAAATCAAGGAAGACACCAGAAGATGTAAAGACCTCCCATGCTCATGAATTGGAAGAATTAATGTATTGGTCATGGCCATCCTACCAAAAGTAATACATAGATTCAACGCAATCCCAATCAAAATCCCCATGACATTATTCACAGAATTGGAAAAATACATCCTCAAATTCATGTGAAAACAAAACAACCCACTTAGCCAAAGCAACCCTGGGCATATAGAGCAATACAGGGGGATTACTATATCAAATTTCAAACTATAGTACAGGGCTGTAATCACAAAAACAGCATGGTACTGGTACAAAAACAGTCCCATAGATCATAGTTTCAGTTACTCAAAAATGAGTACATACAATTTCAGCCACCTGACATTTAGCAAAGGGGCCAAAAGGGACCAAGAACACTCCATGGAAGAAAGACAGGATTTTCAGCAAATGGTGCTTGCAAAACTGGAACACTACCTGTAAAAGAATGAAACTAAGCCCTTACTTTTCACTTTGCACAAAAGTTAACTCCTAATGGAACAAAGACCTCAGTTTGAAACCTGAACTGTTAAAAGAAAACATCCAAAATAACCTACAAAATGTACATGTAGGAAAGGACTTTCTAAATCAGACATTAGTTGCTCAGGAATTAAGGTCAAGGATCAACAAGTGAGAAGACCTCAATAAACTAAGAAGCTTCTGTACCACAAAAGAAACAAGCAAATGAAGAGAAAACCCACAGAGTGGGAGAAAAGTTTTACTAGTATCACATCTGACAGAGGTTTAACATCCAGAATATATAAACAACTGAAAAGCCAAGGAATCAAGAAAACAAATGACCCAGTTCAAAGATGGTCTAAGGATCTGAACAGTGTTCTCAAAAGAAGAAATAAAGATGGCTAAGAAACATCTTACAAAGTATTCAACATTGCTGGTAATTAGAGAAATGCAAATTAAAACCACTTTAAGAGTCTGCCTTACCCTTGAAAGACTGGTTAAGATCAAGAAAACAAATGACACAAAATGCAGGAGAGGAGTCTGGGAAAGGGGAGTGCTCATTCACTTCTGGTGGGATTACAAACTTGTGCCACCCCTATGGAAAGTAGCATGTCAAACTCTTAAAAAACTTAAAAATGTCCCTACCATTTGAGCCAGTAATACGACAACTTGGCATATACCCAAAGGATTCATCCTATTGCAGAGATACTTGGACACCCATGTGTTGCTGCACTTCTCATAGTAAGGGAGAGATGAAAACAACCTAAGTGTCCCTTAAGTGAGACAAATATATATTGAAAATGTGGTACATTCACAGAATTGAGTTCTTCTCAGTGGTAAATAAAACTGACATCATGAAATTTGCATGTAAATGGATGGAACTAGAAGCCATTATGTTAAGTGAAGTAACACAGACTCAAAAAACAAATGAGATATAGTGTCCCTCATTTGTGGATCCTAGCACCAAATCCTTATATGTGAGTATGTATCCTGTTGTAACTGTAATAACCAGGTAAATGAAAAGGAACCAGGAAGATAGAGGGAAAGAGGGAACCTGAAGGGGAAGACTGCTAGGATACTGGCGTTACTAAGGGAAAAATGGATAAAATCAGCTCATCTAAATGGGAAGTGAGAGAAAGGGTGATAGAAGGAAATATGGGAATGAAGGAAAAGAAGGAGCTTAAGAGAAATGGTACCATAGGAGACTGTTATTATCAAAGGAAAAGTGAGGATACCTTAAATGGAGAAGACATGAGGTAGGGCTAGACTGGAAGTGGGAAAGAGATAAATAATGCCTGGGCTAGACTGGGAGTGGGAAAGAGATAAATAATGCCTAGCTAGTATAAAAAATATTAGTCTAACAATCTATTGACAAATTACATATACTAAATGAGTCCATCTCCATAGCTGAAGGCTACATAACCTGAAACAGTGCCAGATAGGAGAAACTTTCCATTGAGTCATTAGCCAGGGTAGTCCAAAAGACTCTCCAATTTACACAGGTATTGTCACAGCCCTTGACTGTCTCCAGGAATCTGAAAGTAAGACTCTACTGCTGAACACAGGACATAATTTGGAGAAATGGACCTGGAATTGATTTGGAAGCCACGTCCCATAAAGGGTAGCTCTCATGGATTTGGAGAGCACTCTTAAAGCTGCTAAGGGAGAACAACAATCGATGTTCCAACACCAGCTTTAAGACCAAATCTCCACATCAATATCTGGCACAGGATCCAGTATTGGTGCAATAGTGGCACTTTTATCTTGGGGGAATCAATGGCTAACTAATTGGACTTAAAAGGGTACTTAAAGGGGGCTCATAATAGACAGGTGATTTCAAGGTGGGAAATAAGGAAAAGGGAGTATTTGAACTGGGGTAGATAAGGAGTATCTAAGAAATGGATGATTTTAATGAATAATTTTATTTTCCAGCAGCATGCACAGACCTTCCAGCACTGGGAAATCTAGCCAATAGAAATGAATCTTTAAGGTTAGACCTGCTTGATTCCTCCTTATTTGTTCTAGGACTCATGTATGTAGTGTCTTCATCAGTAAAGAGGGTCTTACCATGAAGTTGTGGTGTGAAACCAAGAGCCGGGACAAGGGCTAGTATTGTTCACCTATGGGAATCCTGGTGAATAGCTTCAAAAGAGGGTGCCTGTCCCTGATATTGGACTTTTTCTCTCTTAGCCTGTGGTGTCTAGTAGGTGTGATATCTCCTTGTATAAAGTAACTCCTTTTAATCTATTCATATAATGTGTGTGTACATACATTAAGAAGCTTCTAGCCGGGCGTGGTGGTGCACGCCTTTAATCCCAGTACTTGGGAGGCAGAGACAGGCAGATTTTTGTGAGTTCAAGCTCAGTCTGGTCTACAGAGCAAATTCCAGGCCAGAAGTGACTAAAAGGGAGACCCTGTCTCAAAAAGACAAAAAAGAGATGTTTCTATATTGGTAGGTGTATGTATATATGTGCCTTTTCTAAAGGCTTTTAGTGTTAGTTATCCATCTCCATACTACTTCCTCTACTCTCTCCTCCATTTACCCACATAATTAAACATACAGTGCTCTATTATTCCCCTTCATGTAGTTGAATTATACCTCTCCTCTCTGGAAAACTCCCCCTATAATGCCTTTTTCTTAGTTTACTGGCCTCTTTTGATATTTAAATTGAAACGTGCATGTCCAAGATACAAATCTAACATCCAGTTATGGGAGAAAACTTAAAGCCTTCTGAATGAGAGGGAACTCATGTGTAGCAGCACACCACTACTGAATGATGATGATCCCAAAATATAAATTAAGAAATAAATAAATGTACTTCTGAATCTAAATGAAAATGATACACAACACAACATCTAAAACAATTTAAAAGCAGTACTAAGAGGAAGGAGTATAGCTCTAAGTACCTACACTAAAAGTTCAGAGGATTCATAATACTATAAAGATACCTGTACACCCATGTATGTTACAGCTCTCTTCACAACAGGTACAAAATGGAAGCAACCTAAATGTCCCACAATTGACGAATATATAATGAAAATGTGGTATAACTACACAATGGATTATTACTCGGCAATAAGAAAAGATGAAATTATGGAAATTGCAAGTAAATGGGTGGAACTAGAGAGTGTTATAGTAAATGAGGTAAAACCAAGTCAGAAAACTAAGTGACGCATGTTTTCCCTCATTTGTGAATTGCATCATCAATCTCCTATATGTGAGTATATATCCTGATATAAAAAAAAAAAAGAGCCAAGAAAATAGAAAGGATACATGGAGGAAAAGAAAAGAAGGAACTTGAAAGAGGAAGATCATAAGGAACAGATGTTACTAGGGGGTGGGGTGGGGAAAGTACGAGTGTTGGGCTGGGTGGGGAGGATGGGCAACATACAGGTGAGCTCAGGAGAGGAGGAAAAGGGGGATAATGGGAGTACTGGGACTAGGGAAGTGTTGGTTTCCTCCTAGTGGTCTCCAGTCTCTCAGCCCTAATTATGGCAGTCCTGCAGGGCCAAGGCAGGACTGTCTGGGGCACAAGGAGGGAAGCTGGAGGGAGCAGAGGACAATCCCCAGAATGGCATGTGAACCTGAATGATTAAGCTACTCTAAGTTAGGAAGCGAGTTTAGAGATCTGAGGTTGAACAACAGGAGCTGGCCTGGGCCCATGGTAGAATGAGGGAGTTTAAACACATTTTAAGGTATTTCTTAGCCATTGTTGTTTCTTATTTTAAGAGCTCTCTGCTCAGATTTATAGCCCATTTTTAAATGAGGTTATTTTTTTGTTCTTTTTGAGACAGAGTTTTTCTGTATTCCAACTGGCCTGTAACTTGCTATGAGGAGAAGGCTGGCCTTCAACTCACAGAGATCTGCCTGCCTCTGCCTGTGATTAAAGGTATGCAACACCACACCCACCAACTTTTTTTTTATTCCTCTGTTGGAGAAGTAAATGGTAAAAAAATTCTCCTATTAGGTGGGCTTATTCTTCATTCTATTGGTTGTTTCTTTTGTTGTATGGAAACATTTTAATTTTCTGCGGTCCCATTTGTTTGTTTTTGATTTTTTCTTTTTTCTTATTTTTTAATTGTTATTAAACTTTTTCCATATATCATGCATCATTTCTCAATTCAATTTAGAGTCATTTCACTTTCCATGCCCCCCACCCCACCTGAGTTCCTGCACTCTGCCATACATGTCTTGCAGCTTTTTCTGAGTCTTTCCAGAGTTTTTTCCCCCCCCAAAGCAGAGGCTTATTGTTTATGGGAGAACACTGTTTCAGTCTTTTTTTTCCAGTTCTTTTGTTGTTGTTCTCTCCAACTTGTATTGCATATATATATATATATATATATATATTGCACATGAATTACATTACATAAATATATACATACAGACACATATAGCCTGAATTGGAGGATTTTCTTTTCTTTTTCTTGCTAAAGGAGGTCATGTTTTCCATAAGGAAGTGTTTGAAGGTTCCTCCTTGGCAAGCCCAAACAACCATCAATCTTGCCCTTGTGCTCCACACTGGGGTCTTTCCTTCCCATGGTCACCAAAATGAGGTCCAGTAAGCACACATCCTGTCTTGATCTTCCTGTACTGGCCTCCATAATACAGCCTGGGTAGTCCAACAATGACAGTCTATACTCTGAAGAGGCTGAAATCCCTGTAGCTGCTCAATCCACAAACTGGATACCTCAGCAGTCCCCACCTGGTATTTGGAGGATTCTTGGAGACATGAGTCTTCAATCCATACTGGAGGGTTAAAAAGCTGTGTCTCATGTTTTTAAAGAATGGCAAAAGCAGTGGCAGCCACAGAGTAGATGCACTTGCCAGTAAGAATTGAAGACAGAAAAAACAACCTCTCTCTCTCTCTCTCTCTCTCTCTCTCTCTCTCTCTCTCTTAAAAAAACAAAGAAGAAAACAAATGACACACAAAATATGGAGTAAAGAGTTGAACAAAGACTTCACAAGTGAGGAAATAGAGATGACCAAGAACCATCTTAAAAAAGGTGTTCAGCAACAAGAACAAAAAAAATGGCTGGAGAGCTGGAGAATGTAGTTCAGTGGTAGAGCACTTCCCTAACCTGTTCAAGGCCCTGGATTTGAGCCAACATGTGTTTACCTCTTTATATGACCTACATATAACTAAATTTTTATTTTTATTCTTTTTAAAAAGATCTATTATTTTGGGGGGTTGGAGAGATGAGTCAGCAGTTAAGAGCACCGACTGCTCTTGCAGAGGACCTGGGTTCGATTCCCAGCACCCACATGGCAGCTAAGAACTGTCTTTAACTCCAGTTCCAGGGGAATTCGACACCCTCTTCTGACCTCTGCTGCATTGCACGACATGGGTGCACCAACCTACATGTAGACAGTACACTCATACACATAAAAAATAATAAAATAAAAATAAAAGAAAAAGAAAAAAAGTGTTCAATATTGCTAATAATTAAGGCAATGCAAATTAAAACCACTTTAAGATATTATCTCAAGGCTGGCTAGGATCAAGAAAACAAATGATACCAAATGCTGGAGAGGTTGTGGGGAAAGGGGAACACTCATCTACTGCTGGTGGGAATGTGAACTCATACAACCGTTATGGAAAGCAGTGTGGAGAACCCTTAAAAGACTCAAAATGAGCCTACCACCTGACCTAGTCATACCACTTCTGGGTATATATCCATAAGACTCATCCTACTGCAGAGATACATGTACAGCCATGTTTATTGCAGCTCTCTTCACAATAGAGAAGAGCTGGAACCAACCCAAGTGCCCCTCAACTGATGAAAGGATAGAGAAAATGTGGTACATCTACACAATGGAGTTCTATGCAGCAGTAAGGAAAGATGATATCATGAAATTTCCAGGTAAATGGATGGAACTAGAAGATATTATGTTAAATGAAGTAACACAGTCCAAGAAAAACAAAAGACAAATAGTATCCCTCATATGTGGATGCTAGCACCAAGAACCTAGTAAGGCTAACTGAGCAACATTAATGTTATATTCCTTGTGATCTGAAAACAACTGTGCTCTTATAATGTGAATCCCTAGACAGGTCCTAGAATTGACCTACCATTTATTTTCAGACTTCGGATTTTTGGTATATGATGGTGGGTATGTATGCATATTTTAGAGTAATATAAAATTAAAATGGAAAAATGCAAATAAGAAATATGATACAGAAATAACATGCAGTTTTGTTTTCAGAAGATATATTTTTAGTATAGGTGCAATGTATCAGGCTGGTGTAACTTAGCCTTTCTGGGTGCTTAATGACCACACTTAACACCCATACCAATTTGGCTGAAGGACCTAAGAGATTACTTTGTCCCTTGCCCTCAGATGTCTCAGGGGACTATGCATGGGGGCATCTCTTGAAATGTCCTGCAAATGTGGGTCACCAGTCTTCCTGTGTAGGGAGGTCTTGGATATCCATTAATGGGACTTCGGCCCATGTCTAGTCTATAAATAGGAAAGTCTGCTCATGCTTCAAAAAGGGAAGCCCTGTAACAACTATTTATAATGAGTCCTAATGAAACTTACCTTCTAGCTGCTGCAAAGGTTTTAATATGATAGACTTTCTTGCCTCCCCACCATAGAACAAGGAGAAATATGATGATGATGAGGTTGTTCTCCAACTGTAAAATTGGAGACAACTATTATAGAGGTAATCTCTTATAAAACCAGTAAAACTGCCTTCTTTAATTGACTAATAGACATAGGAACTGTGAAAAGGATTATTCTCTATTCAGCACCAAATATAATACTAAAGTCCTTAAGCTATGCATTTAGCAAAATATATCAATACAGGAGCTCTGACATCAGCAATGGATTATTCTAACAAGGAGATGTTGGCCAGGGGATCCAAGCCTCCCACAAAAGGTAAAGGCTTCTTGCTTGTAAACTGGGATACCCGCAAGAAGAGAGGCGATAAGGCCATGCTGCTGAAGACCTGACGTTAACATGGGAAAGATGTATTGAGACCACACATGCAAGTGTACAGATGGCCTCTGGAATACCAGAGAGTGTTACCAAAGCCCACTAAACCAATAAAGCAAATACGGGTCTCCTTGAGTCAAGCAAGACTCCACCGTCAGCACCAGCTACACCTCACCTGCCTGGAAATACTGTGCAGCAGAGGCAGCCATATGCCTGTATATCCCAAACCTAATTGGCTATTGGCTCTCTCCTTGGAGGAATAACCCATGGCTGATGCCACACAGTTCTCCTCTACAGGTTAGGAGAGTTATAAACACAGTTAAGACCCATGTCATTATTTAACAGGAAAAAAATGTAATTATCATGGATAACAGTACCATCCAAACATATGTGTTATACCAAAGTAACCTACCATAACTGATTAGGCTGTTTAAATAACCAATATATCTAATTGCTAGTGCTTCATTAGTAGGATCAAAAGGTTTATTCCTGGACAAACTTGTACAGCCCACGAAAGAAACAGCCAGAATTGACCAGAGTCCAAACAACAGGCTCCAGAGAAAAGTAGTACTGTTTTGCTTCTCATCCACACTGTACCCTTTTCTAAGCTAGGGAACAATCTGCAGAAGAAGGGCGTTCGGTAGAGTGAAGGGCTGCGTTGGGGTGTAGGGTGAAACTACCAGCAATATAGTCTGGAACACTTCATTTGATCAACTGATTGAACATATAAGCCCCCCCCCCTCCGCTGGATGGTGGGGCTGTTGAGGTTTTGGGCACAACAGCCTTGAAAATTGGTTTTTAACAATGAGGGATTCTTGTACTCATAAATTATCACTTATTGTCTAAAAAATGAAAAAAAAAAACGAAGCGAACATGCAAGACAGTCATGGCAGAATGCATGATCTGGGATGGGGTGGGGTGGGATGGGGGGGAAGGGAAAGGGAAATATGCCTGAACTGAATTGGAAAATGATGTATGAAATACACAAAGCATCAATAAAAAATTTTTTTTAAAAAAGGGAAGCCTGGTCTAGCAAGACCTGATTTTGTCCTCAAGTGGATGGAACTGGTAAATGAAAAGCCAAAAGGATCCAGGGGCTCCCACCCCCTCCCCCCATAAAAAGCAAGTGACCCCTGAGGACCAGATCCTCAATTGACCTTAAGAAAACAAAAACCAGGGCTGAAGAGATGGCCTAGCAGTTAAGAGAGCTGACTGCTCTTACAGAGGACCCGGGTTCGATCCCCAGCACCCACCTGGTGGCTGAGAACCGTCTGAAACTCCAATTCCAGGAGAACTCCAGTCCTAGGGGAATCTGACACCCTCTTCTGACCTCCGCGGCATTGCAAGACATAGGTGCACAGACCTGCATGCAGACAGTACATTCATACACATAGAGAAAAATAAATTAAAAATTAAAACAAATATTAAAAAAAAGAAAACAAAAAATCTTGGTTAACTGGGCTGTCTGTTCTTATGCATCCAAAAGGAAAGTAAAACCAGAAATAAATAATCAACAAGGTCTGAGAAACTGTACTTCAGATATAAAACTTGAGATCTTGGTAAAAAGACAAAAAGAAAAAAAGAGAGAGCATTGTTGACCTTAATTCTGAGCATCTGATGTCTGATTTAGGAAGTCATTTCATGTACCTTTATCTTATAGGGTACTATCTATGTATTCTTTTAAGAGTTTCAGCTTTTTAGGCTTCACTTTGAGGTCATTGATACATTTGGACTTGACCTTTGTGTAGGGCAATAGGTGTGGGTCTAATTTCATTTTTCCACATGTGAGATCCAATTTTGTCAGCACAATTTGTTGAAGATAACATCTTTACTTTAGAGTTTGTTACTGGATCCTGTGTTAGATATCAGGTGTCTGCAATTTTGTGCATTCAAGTTTGGATAATCTTTTTTTTTCACTGATCTACAAGTGTGATTTGTGCTAATATCATGTTGTTTATATGACCATTGCTCTAAAATATAGATTGACATTAATCTCCCAAGGCAATACTTACTGTGTTCAAGATTTATTTAGCTAATCTGGAGTCTTTTGTGTTTTCATATGGATTTTAGGATGGACTTTTCTATTTTTGTGCAGAAGGTCATGGGAATTTTTATTCAGATTGCATTGAATATGTAAACTGCTTTTGGTAGAATGGTCATTTTTACTATATTGATTTATTCTATCAATCCTTGTGCATGAGAGGTCTTTCCATATCCTCACAAGGTCTTCCTGAAGCTCTTTCTTGAAATATTTATAAAGTTTTCATTCAATGGTCTTCAATGTCTTTGGTTTTCTTTGTTCCTAGGTATTTTATTTTATTTTTAGAGCCTATTGCAAATTTAAGTGTTTCCCTGAAACACTTTGAAACCACCATGGCTGAAAGTTTTGGCCATTTCTAGATGCTTTTTTGTGAACGTTTTGGGATATCCACTACAAATAAGCATAATTTGACTATTTTATTTTATTTTATTTTATTTTATTATGTTTGGTCTTTTCAAGACAGGGTCTCCCTGTAGCCCCAGCTGGCCTGGAACTCACTCTGTAGACCAGGCTGACCTTGAACTCTCAGAGATCCACCTGCCTCTGCCTCCCAAGTGCTAGGATTAAAAGCGTGCATCACCACACCCCCACTTTGATGTATTTTTACATCAGAACACTTAATTTCCTTCTCTTCTTTTATTGCTCTAGTTAGATTTTTCAAACACCATGTTAAAAGAACAGGGGATAGTGCAAACCCTTGTCTGGTTCCTGGTTTTAGTGGGACTGGTTCCAGTTTTTCTCCATTAAGAATGATGCTGAATTTGTTGTATGTAACTCTAATTATGTTGGGGTACCTTCCATTCAGTCCAATTCTCTCTAGGAGTTTTATCATGAATGCATGTTGGATTTTTTTCATAGTTCTTAGCCATATATATATGTATATATATATTTATATTATAATATTATGTAAAATATATATAATATTATATATATAATATATTATAATTACTGTTTATTGACTTATGTATACTGAAACATCCTGCATCTCTGGAATAAGGCCTACTTGATCATGATGAATAATCTTTTGATCATGTGTCTATGGTGAAAATTTATGGAAATTTGTTTAGAATTTTGTATCTGTGTTCATTAGGTATCATAGGCTTTACTTTCTTCTTTTTCTTTTTTTTTTTTTTCCTGGTTTCGGTATTAGTGTAATACTGGTATCATGTGACAAGTTTGCGAGTCTTCCTTCATTTCTATTTTTTGAAGAATTTAAGTAGTATTGGTTGTAAATCTTCTTTGAATGTCTGCTAAATTCTTCTCTGTATCCATCTGTACCTGGGCATTTTTTTTAGTTGGGGAAGTTTGCATTACTGTTTTGATTTCCTTATTTGTTGTGGGTATATCTAAGCTGTTGATATCTACTTACTTAAGACTTAGGTTTCCATTAATTTAGAAATTTGCCAATTGCTTTTGGAGTTACACATTTAATAAAGTATATTCCTTATAATTTGATGAATCACTTTGATGTCTGCTCTGATGCTTACATTTTTTTCTCTGATTTTATTCATTTGGATTTGCCTGCTTTCTTTTGGTTAAGTGGGCAAGGAATTGTATCTTTCTTATCTTTTCAATGAACTAATTCTTAGATTAATTAATTATTTGTAGTTTTCCTTTTTATTTCATTAATTTCTACTGAAATTTTTGTTAATTCTTCTCATCTGCCATCTTTGGGTTTTTTTTTTTTTTTTTTTTTTTTTTTTTTTTTTTTTGCCTTTACAAACTTTTGAATTGTACCATAAGTTCATTTGTGCTTTTTCTGATTTTGTAATGTAGGCACTTACAGCTATATACTTCTCTATTAGTATTGTGTTCAAGGTGCCCTAGATATTTTGTTGTATTGTACTATCATTTTCAATTAGTTCCAGGAAAACATTTCTTTTGTTTCTTGATTTATTCTTTGGCTCAATCTTCATTCAGGAGTGTTTGTTTAATCTCCATCGTTTTTTCGCCACTGAAATGGAGGCAGCACCTTCACCAATGGTCTCTTCTGGACCTCTCCTGGTGCAAAGCCTCAGCTTCTCTCCTGACCCCTGCAATCCTGTGTCTTCGCACTGCAACTGAGGTGCACTTCCACCAATGGTCTTTCCTGAACTCTCACAGATGCCAAGCCATCAGCTGCTCTCTGTGATCCCCTCAAATTTCAACACCGGAACCATATAGGAGAATCTTACACGTTACCAAGTCCTGCTTCTGGCTCAGATGGAGGCTCAGGCCCCTTCTGATCACAGCTTCTGTGTGCTGACCCTGAAGAAATTCTTCCCAGAAATTTCACCATAGTGATGCTGGTCTCTTGTTACTTACAGCTGATTTTTCAGCCCCAGCTAACCAGCATCAATTGTCCCCAGTACAAAAAAGTTTCACTTCAGGTTCTGGTCTCTTTTACTTGACAGCTGATTTTTCAGCCCCACTGACCAGCACCCCACAGATTACACAGTCCTGATATCTCTGCTCCGTTTGAAACTAGAAACTTCACAAGCCAGGCCTCCATCTTCTACAAATCCTTCAGCAAAACTGCTCCAAGCTCCACAGCATCGATATTTAGGCATTCAATGATCTTCCCAGCCCAAAGTTCCAAACGCCTCCGTAATCCTTCCCCAAAACACCAAGGTCAGGTCTGTCACAGCAATACTCCACTCCTGGTACCAATTTCAGCAAAACTGTTCCAAGTTCCACAGCCACTATCTTTAAGCATTCAATGATTTTTCTATTCCAGAGTTCCAAATGCCTCCACAATCCTTCCCCAAAACACCAAGGTCAGGTCTGTCACAGCAATACCCCACTCTTCTGGTACCAATTTCTGTCCTAGTTTGTCTTCCATTGCTATGACAAAACACTCTAACAGACACCAACTTGGGGAGGAAAGGGTTTATTCAGCTTACATCTCCTGGGTCACAATTCATCACTTAGGGAGCCCAAGGCAGGAACTCAGGGCAGGAACCTGGAGGCAGGAGCTGAAGCACAGGCCAAGGAGGAATGCTGTTCACTGCCTTGCTCCCCTGACCCATGCCTAGCCTGCCTTCTTATACTGTACACAACAACCTGCCCAGGGTGGCACCAATCATTGTGGTCTGGGCCCTCCCACACTGCTCGACCATCAAGACAATACTACACAGATGTGGCCACAGGCCAATCCAATGGAGCCAATTCCCCAATTGAGGCTGCCTCAACCCAGGTGTGTCAAGTTGACACTAAAGCTATCCAGCACATACCCCCAGAAGTGGTATGACTGGGTCAAATGGTAGGTTTGTTTTTAGTCTTTGAAGAGCTCTCCACACTGCTTTCCATAGGAGTTACATGAGTTTGCATTCCCACCAGCAATGAATGAGTGTTCCCCCTTTCCTACAATCTCTCCAGCACTTGGTATCATTTGTTTTCTTGATCATAGTCAGTTTTACTGGAGAGATGGCCTAGCGGTTAAGAGCGCCGACCGCTCTTGCAGAGGACCCGGGTTCGATCCCCAGCACCCACATGGCGGCCGAGAACCGTCTGAAACTCCAATTCCGGGAGAACTCCAGTTCCAGGGGAATCCGAGACCCTCTTCTGACCTCCGCGGCATTGCACGACACGGGTGCACAGACTTGCATGCAGACAGTACATTCATACACATACAGAAATTAATAAAAAAAAAAGTTGTTTTAATTTGCATTGCTTTAATTGCTAATGATGTTGGACTGCCTTTATGTTTCTGTCTTATTTCATTTAGCAAAATGTTTTTGATGTTCATCCCTGCTACTGCAAATGGAGTTTTTTTTTTTTTCTTATAATTGACTCATTCTGACAGTCTAATATAGTGTGGAAACCACAATAAGAAATACTGTATTGTTCACTTGAAATTTAATAAGAGAACAGATTTTAAGTGTCCTACAACCCCCACACACAGTACATGCTACGCTGGTAACTATGGATATTGATAAACGTGACAGTTATTTTGATGATAATAATCTTTATTTAATGCATGTGTATATCAAGTTATCATATAGAATAATTTGAATATTTATGATTTTTATTAAATATTTTAAAGAGTGCTCATATATTTCACACAGGAAAACAACAGAAAGGTATCTATTAAATTTGTATTTTAGACAAGGTTATTGACTTTAGTGTCAGTAATTTCAGTTGAATCATGACCGATAAATTTTCAGCAAATTGAACTATTAATGACATATCACAGGGTTAAAATGATGACTGTAGAGTACATTTTCATAAAGCTTATCTTGAAGGGAAACTGGAGGATTGCAAGTAGACAGGGTCATAAGTAAAAGGGGATTTTGATCATGTTTTCTATGGGAAGGATAGTATGTTTCTACAACAGGAAATTAAGTCAGTGGGAGAGAATAAGGATAAGGATAACAAAAGATTTTGTTGTGCTGTATTGTCATTGTCATTCAGTTCTAGGAATGCTTTTATTTCTTTCTTTATCTCTTCCTTGACCCATTCATTATTCAAGAGTGTGTTGTTTAGTCTCCATGTGTTCTTGTAGGCAGTAGGGCTTATCCTGATGTTGATGTTGAGCTTTATTGCACTGTGGTCTGATAGAATGCATGAAATTATTTCAATCTTTTTGTATTTGTGGAGGTTTCTTCTGTGTCCCAGTATGTGGTCGATTTTGGAGAATGTTCCATGGGGTGCTGAGTAGAAAGTGTGTTCTCTGGTATTAAGGTGGAATATTTGGTAGATGTCTGTGAGGTCCATTTGGTGTATCATATTGTTCAGTTCAGATGTCTCTCTGTTTATTCTTTGTCCTGTTGACCTGTCCAAAGGGCTCAGTGGGGTATTGAAGTCCCCTACTATGAGTGTACTGGGGTTAGTGTGTGCCTTGTGGTTCTGGAGAATTGTCTTTATAATGTTTGGTGCACGAGAGTTTAGTGCATATATATTCATAATTGTGAAATCTTCTTGGCAAATTGTTCCTTTGATAAAAATGTAATGGCCTTCTTTGTCTCTTCTGATTTCTTTTACTTTGAAGTCTGTTTTGTCTGATATTAAAACAGCAACACCTGTTTTCTTTTTGGTGCCATTTGTTTGGAATATTTTTTCCATCCTTTCACGTTAAGATGGTGCCTGTCCTTGAAGGTAAGATGTATTTCTTGTAGACAGAATATTGTTGGGTTCTGTTTCCTAATCCTATCTCCCAGTCTATGTCTTTTGATTGGAGAGTTTAGTCCATTAATATTTAAGGTTATGACTGATAAGTTTGTGTTGCTTCCTTTTGCCTTATTATCCATTTATGGCTATGGTTTAGGTTTCTACTTCTGCAGTTATGCTTTTATTGATTTCTTTTTCTAGGTGCCTGGGGATGGTTGCTCCTTTCTTCTGGCCTTTGAATTGCTTCAAGTATTCTCTGAAGGGTTGGTTTTCTGGACATGTACTCTTTCATCTTGTTTATGTCATGGAAGATTTTTCTCTCTCCTTCAACGATAATTGACATTTTTGCTGGGTATACTAACCTGGGTTGGCATCTATAGTCCTTTAACACTGGGAATGCTTTGCTCCATGGTCTTCTTGCTTTCATAGTTTGTACTGAGAAGTCAGTTGTAATTCTGATAGGGTTCCCCTTATAGGTCACTTGTTGTTTTTCTCTTGTGGCTTTAAGAATTTTGTCTTTGTTTTGGGGGTGCTGGGAATTGAACCTGGGTCCTCTGGAAGGGAATCCAGTGCTATTAACCACTGAGTCATCTCTCCAGCCTGATGATTTACTCTATGTTTTTTGAAGTATTGGAAGTTTTCTCAGATCTTCCCTGGCTGAAAGTCAACTGACTAATAAACTAATCAATGGAAATTAATTATGTTTATATATGTAAAATAAACATGACATAGATGCGTCATAACACATCTGATGTTTATCTTGAATGCTAACCTTTTAAAGCACTTTGACCCATCTTTCCATAATTCTTTATTATCCCTCCCTAGTCATCATCCCATATGTTTCCCCTCCACAAGGGCTAGAGTAAATAAAGTTGAATTCACAAAGATTCTCACTATTATTGTCATTAGTAAGAGACTGGTTAGAAGAAAAGAGAGGCTATATTGAAATACTCTTTGGACTGCATGCCTAAAATTCGCCTTCCTGTTCAAATTATTTATTTGAGGATGGTGGCCTCAATGTTTTGTTACCCATGAACACTGAACTTGGTTTTCAGGGCCCCACTTACATGAACTGTCAGCATTTTCATGAATTATTGAGACTGGTTTTGGAGTTACAGGTGACATGTTCTCGTGAATGAATATGAAGCAGCAGCCAGAACTACCACATTGACCCCATTTTTCAACATTTTACTGGGGTAGAACACTAGGCCAGGGAACCAAGAACTTGTATCCCAGAGGGATCTCTCACACCAACTATTCACTTAACCCTGTATAAATGTCTTCATATCTCTGGGCCTCAGGGGACTCACCTGTGAAAAAAGGTCATATTCTTTACTCTGCTTCCTTCACAGAGGCTTTCTAATGATCCAGTTTGGACCAGAGTCATGAAGGACCTTTATAAAGTCTCCCACATAAATGTGAAGAATGATGATAATGCTCAGGTCCAGGAAGCAAGACCTTGTATAATCTTTGGCACATGGGGGATTTAATTTATTTTTCTCATTTTTAACTAAAATCCATGACTCAAGCTGGTACTTCATGTGGAACACTCTGTCCTTTGATATCCTCAGGAGAATTTGTAAAGCAATGAGAAAGCAATCAGCTCATGACATAGTAAAAGTAGATAAAATAGGGTGACATTCTTACTTGTGCTTCTTCAATGAACATGGCCTGAGTAACAGCAGTCACGTAAAACAGTTTGGTTCTTCCACCTACGAAATTATTTTTTTGCCCTTGGGTTTCCAATGTAATTAGGCTCCCAAGTTCTGCTCTGCTCTTCTCTTCCTGTCATCTATTTAACTTTCCTTTATTCTTTTCTTATTGTACTTATTCTTTGTGTCTCAACCAACCATTTCCTAATATTCTACCTGTGCTAGAGGTTTGATGAGAACCCTATATCTGAAAAAATGTATTTAGATGTTCCAAAAGCACCCCAGTCTCAGACACACCAAAGCCCAAGATCATCTTGATTCCAAAAAGACTGTTCAAAACACTGCCTGGAGAAGATTATTGCCTAAATGATCCACTGAAACCTTAAGCAACAACATATAAATAACGCCATTCTCTTCTCTAAGGCCACTGTGAATCCATTCCTATTCTAGACTTCCAAATATCTGTTAATGCCTGGCAGCATCACTCAGTTATGGAGTTTGTACTTATCATACTCCAAGGGCATAGGTTTAATCCCTGTAGTGGTTTGAATGAGTGTCTCCCATAGGCTCTAGGTATTCAGACATTTGTCTCCAGTTGATGGCACTGTTTTTGGAGGTCTCAGGGTGTGTGGCTATGCTGGAGGAAGTGTGTCACTGGGGGAAGGCTTAGTGAGTTTTAACAAGACTCGTGGTCTACAGTTCCTCTCTCTGCTTCCTGTGCTCTTTGTGAGATGTGACTCTCGGCTTGCTTCTCCAGCCGCCATGCCTCCTGCCAAAATGGACTCTAATTCCCTGGAACCGTCAATTGTAAGCTCAAATAAACTCTTCCTTTTATAAGTTCCTTGGTCTGGTGTTTTATCACAGCAACAGAAAACTGACTAATACAGTTATTGGTACCAGAGAGTGGGCTGTTGGCTGTGAAGAACCTGACCATGTGTATGTTTGGAGAAGTGTGGAAGACTTTGGAACTTTGGGCTGGAAAGGCTGTTGACTATTATAAGCAGAGCTTAAAGGGCCATTCTAGTGGAGGCCTGGAAGAAAGCATGGCTGCAAAAGATGTGGTCCCAGGGGAAAATAAAGACTTAGGCAGCAACTGGGATATTTTGATAAAGAGTCTGGCAGCAGTTTGCCTGCAGCCCAAATGCTTGCCTGATGCTAAGTTGAAAAGCAATGGACTGATGTCTTTGGCAGAGGATATTTCAAAACAGCCTAATGTAGAAATGGTGGCATGGCTTTTAATGGTGAATATTGTGCAGATCTACAGTGAAGAAGAGAAGATGAGGCAGAAAGAAATGCAAAATTTAGTTTGGATCTGATATCTGCACTAGGAAGATTAAAGGTGGGGCCAAGGCTTGTGAAGGAGAGTTTACTAAGGAGATTAAAGTTATTAAGGAAGGGCCTCGAGATTTACAAGTAAACAAAAGAATCAGTACCTTCAGGGCAAGACCACACCCAGCTAATCCTCCAGCAAGTCCATGGCAGAGAAAAATTGCAAATGTGGTTAAAGTAGGAGAGATTCCATCCCTAACTTGCAGCCAGATTCGGCAATTTCATTCACGTGGTGCTGGCTTCAGAGGCATGAAGTTTGCAAGAGTGAAGGGGTCATCAGTTCTTCCTCCATGGTTTAAGAGAGCTGCCAAGGTCAGGCAGAGCGCAGCAGAGGTGTCCTTGCATAAAGTAGGCCCTGATAGGCCATTGCATGAAGCTGTGAATGTGAAGTCTGGTTGGCATCGGAGATCCCAAGAAGACATTCGAGATGCCAGACCTGTGAGATATTTGCCAAGGAGAGCTGCATGCAGGGAGTGGTACCGGCCTAAGAAAGAGATGTATGTTGCAAGCAAAGCTGTAAGAGCTGAGCTGTCTAAGCCCTTTGGAAGTCAAGTCCCAGAAGTTGCATGTGGAGCTACTGGACTTGATGTTTGCCCTGCAGGTTTTCGGTCTTGTTTTGGTCCAGTATTTCCTCACTATGCCTCTATTCCTCCCTTTGGAATGGGAATGTGTATTTGGTTCCACTGTATATTGGGAGTATGTAATTTGTCTTTTGATTTTACAGGAGCTTACAGTTAAGAGATTAGTCTGAGTCTCAGAAGAGACTTGGACTGTAGACTTTTGAATGGCATTGAAACTGGTAAAAACTATGGGGACTTTTAAGGTTGGACTAAATGCACTTTGCATTTTATATGGTCAGGAGCCTATGGGGGCCAGGGAGTGGAATGTGGTATCCCCCATAGGCTCTAGGTATTCAGACGTTTGTCTCCAGTTGGTGGCGCTGTTTTTGGAGGTCTTGGGGTGTGTGGCCGTGCTGGAGGAAGTGTGTCACTGGGGGCAGGCTCTGTGAGTTTTAACAAGATTCGTGGTCTACAGTTGCTCTCTCTGCTTCCTGTGCTCTTTGCGAGATATGACTCGCGGCTTGCTGCTCCAGCTGCCATGCCTCCCACCACAATGGACTCTAATTCCCTGGAACTGTCAATCGTAAGCTCAAATATACTCTTCCTTTCATAAGTTCCTTGGTCATGGTGCTTTATCACAACAACAGAAAAGTGACTAATACAATCCCCAACACTACATGGAAAATTAAGCCCGAGTTAACTCTCTCATTCTCTCTTGCCACTTGAAATCATGTTGCAGGTTTTGTTACATTTATTTCCACAACACATTTTTTTATTCACCTCTTTAGTCTCTGCTTTCTGTTTTGATTATAACAAAACACTAAGTAGTTCTGACAGCTATTTAGCAAATAGTAATAAAAACTATGAGCTGTAGATCTACATTGTCCATTTAAAATATCAAGCTGACTTAAATATAAGACATAGAAAAACACCAGAAAAGATTTCTTCCTTTCTGTTCCTGTTCTTGATAGAAATATATAGGATAGAGAATTGTACACTTCATCAGAATATTACAACAGGAACTCAGAGCCCAATTTCCATATAACAGATTAGCTTAGTAAGACACATGCAATTTTTCTCAACATTTGTTTTCTCATTTGTAAAATTGAGGACATTGAACTCTAAAAAGTGTATTTCTTCTTGTTATGATACTTTACGTTGTTTCAAAATCACAACTGAAATCTAAGTAAGAGTGGGGGAACATTAATGCTTATTAAGTACCTCCAATGTACCAGGCTCTGCATCTCTTTTGTAAGTTACTCATCATGACATGCTGAGAGGTAAAAATATTTATGTCTATTTTCCAATTGAATAAACTGATGTACCACAGATTTACATAAATGGATTTTAAGGTAACATCATTGATAAACTGGGATTATATTCAGAATCTCTTTATCTTGAAAGCCTATATCCAACACAATTATTCAACTTGTTTCTGTGATCTTTTCCAGACCCAGTTGTACTTTATGTTAAATTCAAAGCCATGAGACAATCCATTATTTGAGATAATCCATTTTTAAATCAAGTGTGCATAAACAGTAATTTAAACATCATTTATAATCATTTGAACTTTGGGGAACTCACTTTTCCCTTCCTCTCATTGTCCAACTTACTTATAACTACATGTTACAGTATTCTTGAAACACAATTTTCACTCTAGGGAAAAATATAATTGCTCATAGTTTTGTGGCATGATAAGGATACATTAAAGAAAAGGTTAATTAGGATGTTAGGTAATATCATTTATATTATTCCAGTTCAATCACTGGCAGCATCTTACGACAACACCTACACTTCCTCTCTTCCCTTACAATCAAATCATCCTCTTTTATCAGAACCCTGAAGAAAATGATTGGCAAAATTCAGAATGTTTAATTCCATCCATTCATGTCAAAGGTATTAGCTGAAAGATTTAACTTGTTTAGAAGCCTTTTTGTGTGCCATGTGAATCTGCTTGTGTGCAATGACTAGAAAAAATATTTCAACTACCAGTGGATTAATTAAAGATCTTTCTGTAATATTGAACAAAACCAGAATATATTTACTTGTGAAATGTTTAACCAGATGTCTAGATTTCTACTTTTCAATTCCATGGAAATGAATGACCATTTTGGTTATAAGGAATGGAATGCTTTCATGAAATACTAATCATATATGATTTCCCATAGATTCATTTTTATGACAGTAGCAGTACATGTTAAGATTCTTAAGAAATAAAATACATATTAAGTAAATTTTGATTGTAAAAGATTATGGATCTAGCAAATGTTCTTGCTGCTATATCCAAATTAATGTATTATTTCCTCTCATTTTCTGTCTTTCTAGTACATGGTTTTCACGTAGTCAATTTGTAAACAGGTTTGTATTAATTATGGAAAGGGAAATGGGAATGCTATGTTAGACCTTGGCATGATGATGCTTGGCGCCCAGGAAAGAAAATGAATTTTCGAAGACAGAAGAGCATATATACTCAAAAGAGTGGGGCTTACTTAAGATTTACGCTGAAAAATTGACTAACTTGAAATGCTTCTGTTGAACTGTATTGTGTTGCTAGGAAAGAGAATTTGAATGGCAGTTGGCTTTATTTCAAGGTGTTTTAGTAAGAGGGGTAACTGATACCTAGGTCAGATTTACCTGTTTGTGATCATAGTGCTTGAAGAGTAGAGAAACAGTGCCAAGAATCAATGAAATATACACCTAAGCTGAGATACTACTGTGAAAGGTTTGGTTTGGGGGAGAATAAAAACTGCAATAGAACAACAGTATTCGGCATCAGTTAAAGTTTATAATAAAGGGATAAGAACAGCATAATGGGAACTAAGTGGATACTCTCTGATGGGATTTAAGTAGAACAAGAAGGGCTTTCAGTGACCTAAGGAAAAGGTAGAAGAAATGAGAATTGTGTATTAAGACAGGGCATGAGATTAATAGTGACTTAAAAAATGACTGAAAATATGAGCACAACTTTGAGATCAGTCCTTTGAAGAAGCAAAATAAGAAAAACAAATTGTGCTGACAGTACTCTGATGTAGAATATTTGGTAGGAATGAATACAAACTAAATAGAAGGGAATTGCTTCCTCAGTTTTATGAGTTATTCATGGATACAACTGATTACTTTTTACATAGATCTACCTTGTATAATTCATTTATTTATTAACAGTTTCATGACCATATCATGAACTGAAGTTGAATGCATAAGCACTGTGCTAGATATACTTAGTGTCAACTTGACACACCTAGGTTGAGGGAGCAAACCACTGAGCAGTGATTCTCCATGGCCTGTGCTTCAGCTCCTGCCTCCAGGTTCCTGCCCTGTAAGCTGAATAAACCCTTTCCTCCCCAAGTTGGCATTGGGCAGACTGTTTTGTCACAACAATTGAAAGGAAAATAGAACAGAAATTGGTACCACAGAGTGGGCTATTACTGTGACAGACTTGACATTTGTATTTTGGGGAAAACTGTGAAAGAATTTGGAATTTTGCACTAGGAAAGCCATTGAGTACTTAGAGTTTGTCGCTGTGGATCTTGGAACAGTTATGTTGAAAGAGTTATCAATGATGGCGGTCTGGCTTGTGAAGCTTCAAATGGAAGCAGAGACCATCAGGGCTGTTTGTGTGATATTTTGAATTGAATATCTGTGGGTTCTGGTTGACTGGGATGAAGAATGAGTTGTGATTAAGAAGATACCAGAACCTGAATTGAAACCTTTGTTTTACTGGGACAATTGATGCTGGTTAGCTGGGGCTAAAAAATCAGCTATAACAAGAGACCAACATCACTATGGTGAAATATTCTGGGAAGACTTTCCTCTGGGTTAGCACATAGAAGCTGTGGTCCAGAGGGCATTCAAGTTTCCATTTCAAGCAGGAAGCAGGACTTGGTGATGTGGAAGAATCTCCTATATGGCTTTGGTGTTGAAATCCTGAAAGGGGTCACAGAGAGCAGCTGAGGCTGGGCAATGTGAGAGGCCAGTAAAGGCTGTTGGTGAAAGCGCAGCTTTGGTTGCAGTGAAGAACCCAGGATTGCAAGCGTCATGAAGAGAAGCTGAGGCTTTGTAATAGGAGATGTCAGAAGAGCCCATTGGTGAAGGTACAACCTCAGTTCAATGGAGACCCCAGCTTTTTAGAGATGTCATGCGCATGGGAGCATGGGACAACCACCAAGGACAGCATCAGGAGTGGAATTATATATATAGTGGAATGATTGTAACAATTAAGGTATTTAGCATATCTGTCACCTCATATAGTTACAATTTTTAGCTTGTAGTTAAAACATTTGACATTTACTTTCCACGAATTTCAAGTATACATTAAATTGTTATTTGCTGTGTTATTCATCAGATCTCTGGAAATTATTCATCCTACAGAATTTAAGCTTGGTTCCCATTAACCATAATCTCTCCAAGGATTTTCCATTATTAAACAATTTAAAAATCATGATGGCACACACTATTTTCTTCCTTCCTTCCTTCCTTCCTTCCTTCCTTCCTTCCTTCCTTCCTTCCTTCCTCCCTCCCGCCCTTCTTTTCTTTCCTTTATTTCCTACTTCCATCCTTGTTTTTTTCTTTGAAACAGGGTTTCAATTGTATACCAGGCTTGCCAACTTTCAGCAACCCTCATTTCTTCAGTCTCCCAAATGCTTAAAATACAAGAGCTATCTGCCATACTGGCTGCAAGAATTTTTCTTTTATTTTCTTGAATTTTTTTTTGTTTGTTTGAGAAGAATGATACTATCAGTTGCATATTCTCTTTGATCACTTTGCGAGCACTCCAGAGGCAGAGGCATGTGGATCTCTGTGTAATTTATGCTAGCTTGGTCTACATATTGAATGTCAGGGAAGGTGGGAAATATAGGGAGATAATGTTTCAAAACAACAAAAAAGAGAGTATAAAATGACTCACCACAATGTGATTTTTGAAAATAGTACATATTAAGTTGAAACAAGTAGAATTAAGGTATGAGTTAATTTTCAGATGTTTTTTCTTCCAGTGTTTATGTGACCAATTAAGCCCTAAAATTTACTGATTGATGCTCCCAGTTGAGGGCATTAAAGTCATTCTTTTGACCTCAACATGTCACACTGGTGATTCTATACCCTGATGAAACAGAAGCTTTCGGTTTAACAAAGTAGTTTTCACCTATGAACAATCAGCATCTGCTTGTAACAAAGTACAGAATGACCCTAAAAATAGACACATTCATTTTTCCAATTATCTGAGGAAAGAACATTCACATAGGGTAATAATCATGCAAGCAAATTCATACTTTTCAATTTTCTTGCTTTGTCATTGAGCAAATTTCTTTACATTTCTGGGGCATAATATCTTCATCTGTAGAATGGAAAGACATATTCTTAAGTCATGGAGTTTAGGCCTAATGAACCTCATGAATGAAAACTTTCTTCAGTGTCTGGCATGTAGCAAGTGCAAAGAAAGTCATATCTTTGTTCAAAGGGTGTTGATAGATTTGAGAATGTACTGTGAGGAAGGTACCAAAGTGAGATGATTAAGAACACGACTCACGGAGCTTGGATAATAATTGTGCTTTGTGACCTTGAACAAGCATCATAGCCTATAAATGCAGAAAAGTGTGGAATATAATCATAGTTATCTCATAAATTTGTTATGGGAATTTTATGTAAGTCAATTCACGTGAGGAGTGCTAGAACACTGCTTGGCATGTAGAAAATAAAACCCAGTAAGTGTTAAGTATTATCATGTGCCAGGCACTGTGCTGACAGTTTTATCTATTGTATATAATTTGATCCTTAAAAACCTCATGAGGTAGTTATTAGCATTGCCCTTATTTCATAGAAAAGACAATTGAGCCACAGATAATTTAAATACCATTTTGAAGATGTCTCTAAGATTGGAGAACTAGCAAAATCTTTGAATACAGGTCAGTTTAACTCTAAAGACCTTAAGGCATTTAGTCAATACTGTAGAGTAAAACCTAATTGTCACTAGAGTAGTTACAGGGTCTAACATCATGGGTGAATGGGAAAGGAGGACAATTTGTCTTAAGGGGAAGGTAAATTTGATACATTGAGATACACTATGTTTGAAAACCTAGAGGGAAATTTCCAGGGAAGATACCTTTCTATTTCTTGTAGAAAGTTGTGTTCCCTTTATTAGTAAGAAGTCTTTTGCAATTCCAGTCTATAAACACTTCAGGGAATTTGCAGTGTTTAATTAGAAAACTTGGACAGTTTTTAAAAATAGCAACAACACTGACTGCTACTTAAAAGAGAAAAAAAAAAGATGCTAATGAAGAGAAGTGGTAAAAAGGAGTGAGCCTCCTGACAAAAAGGTCAGTCTTGATAAACAAATACAAAATTAAGGAGACAAGAATTGAGATTAGAAATGCAATGGGCAGAGGTAGTTACACTGGAGTTACGCTGGCAAAGTCTCCTAGGTCACATGCACAGCTACAGAATAAAACCGAAAAGACAGAGCATCAGCAGGAAAGAAAGATTCTATGGTTTCAAAGCACTTGACATTGCTTGAGGAGGGTCTTTATATCCACATGGTTTTGCCTTATTGATTGGTTTTTATTTTTCTGCTTTCTTTTAGTGCTCACAAATATGAAATTCTACTCTTGATTAATTGGCTTCAGAAAGTGTTTAAAATAAAGTAAAATAAAATAGGCCTCATATTCTAATAATAACCAAAAATGAAAACTTATATCATGCACCACCCCTGTTCAAAATGCATTGTGTGAATTCACTAGTTTAATCTTTTTTTTTTTTTTTTGGTGTTTTCAAGACAGGGTCTCCCTATAGCCCCAGCTGTCCTAGAACTAACTCTGTAGACCAGGCTGGCCTTGAACTCACAAAGATCCACCTGCCTCTGCCTCCCAAGTGCTAGGATTAAAGGCATGCGCCACCATGCCCAGCTTCACTAGTTTAATCTTAACACCTAGTGAGAAAGATGATATGATCGCCAGTATTTAGGCAAGCAAAGTGAGTCACTGAGATTGAAGAATTTTTGCTGATCACAGCCGATAAATGATAGAGCCAGGGTTAAACCCAAGTACTTTGACACCAGTATCTATCAGTGAATTATATATTATAATGTTTCATTGGCCACTTACTGCCTGTAACATTTTAGTGTCTTCTAGCTGTTTATACTCCCACTGTGATATCAGAGCCAGGTAGAGAAAAATTTTTACTTAGCAAATTTATATGTAGTTCTGGACCTCAATTTAGATGAAGAAGCATTGTGACTAAAGGTGGGAGGGAGTATGCCAGACCATTTTGTACTAGACTTCTAGTCATTTCCCAGGAATTGTTGTATAGACTATTGGACAGTTTTTTTCCTCTGAAATGTAATTTTCATTTAGTATTTAAGAACATCAGCTACAGAGATAAACAAATGAATTCAATGGCAAGCTTGAAATTTGCTAATTATATGATCTTATGTGAGTTACTTAGATTCTCTGCATCAATACTGTAAAAATGAGGAGAAAACTCATACCAATCTTACAGCATTGTTGTAAAGCAAAATTAAACAAATCAGTATTCTTTGAAATTTTTTTTGCAGGAGAAGGGCAATTCATTTTGCTGTTCTTCCTTCTGGGGAGATTTTGGGAGACTTACAGCTTCATTTTAGAGATTGACTCAGTAAACATTCTTTGCTTTTCCTATCATCTTTTAGAAGGCCCCTTGGTCTCCGCTCATTTGTTTCCATGGAGTTTTCTTTCTGTTCCAGAAAACTTGCTTTAAACTTAAAAAGGAGAGCATTTATTCTGATCATTCAAGCTTTTGACAGTCTCCATCACATTCATTGCAAAAATGTGTCAGCAAATCCAGTCATTTTGCTCAAGGGTATAAATAACTGGAAACATGAACAAAAGTTTTACTTTGAAAAGACAGAAACATGGTGGTAGTACCTATTTTCTTATGAAGGCTTTCCTAAAGTGTGTTCTGTGTAACATTACTCTCAAGAAATGATTTGGGACAGTGAAGACAGATTTGTGTTGTCAAAAGGGTTGGGAAACAGAGCATATTACAAATCATTCTTAGAGAGTCACATTCCCCACTAATATATTAAAAGTGTTAGAAAGTTGTTAAGTAAGGAAATCCATTTTGTGCTGCCTTGACAAATACTCAGAAATAAATTTTATCATAGAACTTTTTCATTCTCAGACTGGGAGATTATCTGGGTACACTAATCTTCTATGATATTAGGAATACTATTCTGGAAGTAACGAATCCGAAATACTCAGACACCAAATTAAGGTAATTAAACCATAAAGCTTATTTTGTTTATGGAAAAAATATGAAGTGAAAAGCAAATAATAATGCATGGGTATGCCAATACAGTGAGGATAACAGTTTGCAAATGTAGCTTGTAAGGTTAGTAACCTACATTTATTAAGCTGGTTATTTATTTTCAGATAGTAACAAATAATGAGCACATATTGAGTGGTAGGTACCACTCTCACTTTGCATATGTGCTAAACACAGCTCTGCTTATCCATATTTTGTGGTGGAAAATGAGTAAAATACTCCTATCACAAAATAGAAATGCATTTTGACTAGCCCAAGGCTAGAGACTCCTAATGTTTCTAATTATAATTATCCATGTACATTTTATTAGAAAGAACATGAGAGTCGAGTGCGGTGGTGCATACCTTTAAGGCCAGCACTTGTTATGCAGAGGCAAGAGAAAAACTGTGAGATCTGGGGCTACAGGGAGATCCTGTATTGAAAAAAAGGAGAAAAGAAAGAAAGAAAATAAGCAATCACACTTTCAAAGTTTGAGTGTCAGCATGTGGGTGAATTGAACACATTCATCTAATTGCTGAGGGTTCCCATCATCCTTTGAGTTCAATAAATCTTCTGGTACAATTCAGGTGAGAGCAAAGGTACTGGATGAAAACTTTAAATTGCTTTAATACATGTGAAATTGTTAGCTAACAAGATGCTCACACACTCCTTTCCTCAATGTTGACAGCTAGATCTTTGTTCTGCAGGTAGGAGATAGATTAATATTCTTTGGGAAATTGTCTTCACATTTGTGTACAATATTTAGTATGTCAATTGAAATTTAAATATATAGCACTTGGGAGGCAGAGGCAGGCGGATCTTTGTGAGTTCAAGGCCAGCCTGGTCTACAGAGTGAGTTCCAGGTCAGCTGGGGCTACAGGGAGACCCTGTCTCGAAAAGACCAAAAAAAATTTAAATATAATATTCACTTTGTGCATTTCATAAAATGGATCTCAGTCTAAATTAGAGCCCCTCCAACATCCTCAGCCTCCTATCACCCCCTTAATGATATCTTATGCATTATGTCATCTATGCTAAGTTCTATCTGGTCAAGCATTTTTACCCAGATGTCCCTTGGTAGAAGTTCATCCAACCTTGTGTAGTCAGTCTATCTAGAGTCATTCCCTTCAAGAAGATCTACTCTTCCTCAACCAGCAGTGATCAGGTGCCAATATTTCCTTGGCTAGTGTTAGGGTCTGCTGTCCATTTTCCCATTTCTGTACTGTTTTTTTGTTGAGCGTTTATACAACTCATACAGTGGTTCCCAATCAATCCCAGTCCCCTCTATGCCCCAACCCCCCATCAGAACTCATGTATGACAACATCCAAGCTAACCCTATCCAGTCAAACTCCCAAACCCCAAAGTCCTTCTGTGCAAATAGACCCCCTGGAGTCTAGTTATTATATCTAGGAATCCTAGTAAGACATACTCTTCCTCACTCAACAGTACTCAGTGTCTTTCAGTTCTCAGTCCAGGGTCAGTTCCCCACACATTTCTCTTGCTCCACTTTGCAACCTTGTTCCAGGAGGCATGGTCCCCTTGCCTGATGCCAGTATTGACACAAGTTCTCATGTGAAAGCTTATAGTCAGTTTTTGGTCTAACTGAATAAGCATGAGACTTGTGCATCTTGTCACCATTGTTGCAAATTCATATGGTGAAGGACCTAGAGGCCTGAAAGCCTCTGTTTACTTATATTCCTTCACTGCACACTCTTCTAAAATGGTCCCTGAGCCCTAGGTGGGTGAGTCCTTCCATAATTAAGCTTCACCTACCCAGGCCTCAGGTATCACTGCAGAAGAGGGGGCAGAAAAATTGTAAGAGCCATGGAAGTGGTGCATAGCCATAGGAAAATAGAATCCTATGAGCTCCTGGGACCCTGTTTATATGAACCTACAACATTGGTGTCAACATGCACAAGACCAATGCAAACTCATGCAAACAAAAACCCATCAAGGAACTGCAGAAATGGGCATCAGACCCCAATCTTAGTTGAAGAAATATTGGTAGCTGATTACTGTTGGGTAAGGAAGAAGTGATCTTTTTAAAGTGGATAGGCTGACTAAAGCTCAGTGGATTAACTTGCACCAAGGAACATCTGAGGACACTGACTTAACACAATAGACCTTAACAAAAATAACAGAGTGTATGAATTCCAGTGGAGAGGGTCTGTGGGAGTGTGCAAATGGGGAAGGGGGCATAAAGATGATTAAGATTGATTGAGATGTTCTGTACTAAATAGATAAAATTCAATAAAAATAAATTCAAAAGTAAAAAGGACAAAAGAAACATATAAGAATCTCATCCAGGGACACGCACTCTACAGTTTCTTATTCTTTAAAATATGGCCAGTTGTGACCTTCTGTGTACATTGAACACTATTGTATGAGGATACTTCACTGTTGAGAGTTGAGGAATATATTAGTATTGTTTGGAGAGGCTATTCATTTATGTTCCATGAGCCTTGGGTGCGGAGGTTCCAATGTAGGCAAGTTAAGGCTGGGCATCTCTGAGATAAATATTCTTTGTGTATAACCAGATGAGGAGCTCTATAATATCCTACATCAGTTGCAAAATGAAGCTTTTCTGATGTGTAGTATGTGGCATACTTGTCTGTAAATATAAGGATCCATATTAGCACAGAGTAAGAAATTTCATTTGTCTAGAGATAAGCCAGAGATAGTTTAGGGTCTGTGATGTCTCCAACCACGTATATTTGTCTACATTTGCAGTGTCACCCATGACATCCCTCCCACTGACAGAGATTTAAGTCCGATTAGATAGCTATTGATTACCCCCAAGTTAAAAGAGCTACCACTGCACCAATAAAGTTCATTTGTTGTGCCAGTCACTGTGGTTAATAGGCTTTTCCCATTGGTGTTGGACCATTGATTGATTTTTTTCCCCCTTATCACCTTGCATAGTCTGGAACTATGAGAGCTAGTCTTCAGGAAGGAAGATTCCGGGTCAATTCCAGGTCCATTTCTCCAATTCTTGTGTCTGAAGTATTTCCTGTCTTCAGTAATAGGGTCTTACCTTCAAGTTCTAGGAAGTAATAAAAGGGCTGCGGCAGTACCCTGTGTTATTTTAGGAATCTCTTGGACTACCCTTAGCAATCAGACTAAGGTAGGTTTCTCTTGTCTGGCACTGTTTCTTATTATATAGCCGTCAGGTATACACATGCTCTCATGTTCAGATATTGTATGTGGACTTTTCTTTTTTTGGTCTTTTGGGGAATCATTGAGTTAATGCATTTCCCTCTTGGCTTTTCACACTACCTAAGCTTTATTCTCTCTCTCTCTCTTTCTCTCTCTCTCTCTCTTTCTCTCTCTCTCTCTCTTTCTCTCTCTCACTAACTGCCCTCCTCCTTCCCTAGTTTAAGAGATAACCCATTTCCTCCATGATAATATTTGTCTTCTATCACCCCCCATCTCTTGGGTTCCTTCTTCTTTCTTATCTCCATGGTATGTTATATGCCCTACCTTTCTTCTTCCTTGGTTGCATAGCTCCATTTTCCCCATTTCCCCATGGTAGCATGTTTCCTACTATTCCTGTTTCTTGGGTTCTTTGTTTCCCCTTACTGCCATCCTTTCTTTACATTTTCCTGGCTCCTGTTGTTACATCAAGATATATACTAACATATGTAATGGATTGGTGCTAAGATCCACAAAGGATGGAAAACATACGTTGTTTGCTTTTCTGTGTCTGTATTAATTCACTTATTATAACAGTTTCTAGTTCAGTCTATTTACCTACAAATTTCACGATTTCCTCTTTCCATATCTCTGAGTAGATCTGGGTTGTGTAAATATACCACATTTTCATTTTCCATTCAGCAGTTGAGTGACATTTAGTTTTTTTCCCATTTCTTAGCAGTTGAGAGAAGAGCAGCAATAAACATGGTTGTACAGTTATCTCTACAGTAGGATGAGTCTGTTGGGTAAAGTCAAGTAGTGGTAAAACCATATCATATTATAAATTCATTTTCAGTTTTTCAAGAGTTCTCTACACTGCTTTCCATAGTGGTTGGATGACTGTATTCCTACCAACAGTGAATGAGCATTCCCAGTTCTCCTCATCTTTACCAGCATTTGGTGTCTTTTGTTCTTTTGATCTTAGCCAATCTGACTAGGGTAAGATGAAATCTTAAGATGGCTTTGATCTGAAATTTTTTTCTAATTACTAAGAAGTTGAGCACTTTCTAAGGTGTTCCTTGTCCATTTTTATTTTATTTAAGAACTCTCTTTCTAGGCCTTTAGCCCATCTTTTAATTGGATCCTTTATTTTCTTGTTTGTTTGTTTTATTTGAGATCTTTGTATAATCTAGATATTAATCCTCTGTTGTATGTGTAGCAGGTGAAGATTTTCTCCCACTCATTGGGCTTCCTCTTCATTTTCTTTGTTGTTTATTTTGCTGCTGAACAGAAGCTTTTTGATATAATGAAGTCTCTCTGGTTGTTTGCTGACCATAATGTCTTAGCAACTTATATATGAATTTGAAAGTCCTTTCCTATACCTATTTTATGTAAGGAACACCTATATATTCTTCTAGAAATTTCAGTTTCAGGTTTATATTGACATCATTGATCCATTTGGAGTTGACCATTGTACAGGGTGATATATATATATATATATATATATATATATATATATATCCAATACTTTTAATAAAGTGGCAGGATACAAAATCAACTTACAAAATCAATGGCCTTTCTATATACCAATAACAAGGAATTGGAGAAAGCATTCATGGAAACCCTCCCATTCATAACAGTCTCAAAATATATCAATGAATAAACATAACCAAATTATTAAATATCTCTATAATGAAAATTTTAAATATTTGATTAAAGAAATAGAGTAAGACACAAGGAGATGGAAGTACCTATTATGCTCATGGATTGGTAGAATTACTATTATGAGAATGACAGTACTACTAAAAGCAATGTATATATTAAATGCAATGCCAATCAAAATACCCATGACATTCTTCACACATCTAGAAAAAATCTTAAATTTCATATGGAATCATAATAGATCTTGGAAAGACAAAGCATCTATGCTAATTAGTAATATGGATTTACTCTCTTTGCATCCATGTTCATTAAGGATATGTGCTAACTCTCATACTTTTGGAGAGCACTATACAATCTGCTAATGGAGAACATCAATTGATGGTGCAACCCCAGCTTTAAGGCCTAATATCCACATCAATATCTGGTACAGCAAACTATACTGGAGCAGTAGTGGCACTTTTATCTTGTGAGTAATCAAAATCTACCTAATTGAACTTAAAGCCCATTCAGTGGGAGAAAACCCATGTGTGGTAATCTGTAGATAGACAAACAGACATGGTTGGAGAGGTCATAGATCTTGTAAACACCAAGGCTGTCACATATCTAGAAAAATTTAAGTTATTAATATATGCAAAATATTGATCATTATATTTACAGATAAACATTCCGGTCATCACTCATCAAAGTAGCTTCTTTTGACAACAGATGTGTTATTAGAGAGTTCCACAACTGGTCATACATAGAGAGTGGGAATTGCCTAAACCCAAATGACACATCTAGAATGGAACGTCTATACTTCATGCTCACGGAACCTAGTGGAGCAAGAAAACACTAATGTCCCTTTCAACTCTCATTATTGAAGCTCCTTCATGCAACACAGGGCCCTGAACACAAAAGAATAGAACTGGCCAAAGCATAAAGAATGAGTCTGGAGAGTGTGGGTCCTTGAACAGGAGTCCAATATTGAACTCTACCCAGACAGAGCTCAGTGATCATTGCAGTATAGGGGTCAAAAATATTGTAAGAGTTGGTACATGACCATATGGAAATAAAATCCTATAGGCTTCTGAGACCCTGCTCATATGAATCTACAACAATGGTGTCAGCATGCACAAGAGCCATCAAAACACAAGTAGATAAAACCCAGCACAGAATTATAGAATTTGGCACAAGGCCCACAAATTAGCTGGAGAACTATTGGCAGCTGATTACTGCTGGATGAACAAGAGCTCTTCTTCTTAAAGGGAGGGGCTCTAGATAGGTTGACTAGACCTCAGTGGATGAATTTACACAGAGGAGGTCTGGGTACACTAACTTCACTTGAAGGCCTTAACACAAATGATAGAATGTTTAAGTTCAAGTAGGGGAACTATGAGAGGGTGTCAATGGTGAAAGGAGTATGAATATGATTAAGAAGTTCTGCAGGACATTAACATGCTATATAATTTAGGAATGTAAAGTTAAATGTCTTTTCCCCTGCATGCAAGTTTACTGTTAAACTGTGAATCCCTAAGTGCACTTTGGAATTAAACTATAGATTATTTTCAGACTCTGTAAATCTGAAAAAAGTTAGCAAATAAAATAGTTTTTAAAGAAATGAAAGAAAACCAGTGCTGGCCAAAATGTGGAGAAACTGGGATTCCTGCATAGATTTGGTGGGACCTTATGATGTTTATTTAACTGACAGAGCCTAGAGTCACCTGGGGTGAGGGTCTTAATGAGAAATTGTCAAGATCAGGTTGGCTCGTGGGTACACCTGTGAGGCATTGTCTTGACTGTGTTAATTGATGTGCAAATACCCAGCAATTCCTTTGGCAGATACACACTCACCAATACTGAAAGTGAGAACTCGTAGAAATTTTGCATGTTTGGCCAGAGAGATGGCTCCCAGGATAGGAACACAGGCTCCTTTTACAAAAGACCTGGGCTCTGTTCCCAGCATCCACATAGTGGCTAACAACCATCGATAACTCACTTCCAAGGGGATCGACACCCTCTCTTTGTCTCTCCAGGCATTGCATGCACATGGTTCACTTGGTACATGCAGGCATATCACTCATGCACATAAAATAAAAATAAATAAAAAGTTTAAAAAGTTCTACATGAAATACACAAAAATTCAATAAAAATTTTACAAAAGGGTATGAGTCTATAGTTTTTATTGCATGTGTGTGCTTGTGAGTGTGTATGTGCATGTGTATGCATGTGGGTGCATGCATATGTGTGTGTGTGCGTGAATGTGTGTTTATGTATATGTGTGTGTGTGTGTGTGTGTGTGTGTGTGTGTTTATGGCTTTGGTACTAGAATGACATTTGCCTCATAGAAAAAGTTTGGGACTTATCTCTCTGTTTTATCTTTTTTAATAGTTTAAGAAGTATTGCTTGTATATGTTCCTTGAAAGTCTAATAGAATTCTGCTCTGACTCCATCTAAGTCTGGGATTTTTTTTTTTTTACTTGGGAGATTTGGTATTGATGTTTTAATGTATTTGTTGTGGATCTGTTTATCTTGTTTATATCTTCTTGGTTTAAATTTGGCGTTTTCCGTGAATTTAAAAATCCTTCTGTTTCTTTTTGATTTTTCCAACTTAATGTATTCCCTTTTAAAGTATTCCCTTATATAACGTACTTGATTTTGGGGACATCTATTGTGATGTTTTCCCTTGCAGCTCTGATTTTGTTAATTTGGATTTGCTTTTTTTTTGGTTACCTGGACTAATGTTCTTTTAATCTTATTTAACTTTTCAGAAAAACAGTTCTTAGGTTCATTGACTTTTGTATTGTTTTCTATTTCAATGATTTCTGCTTTGATTTTTGTTATTTCTTCTTGTCTTCTGGGTTTGAGTTTCATTTGTTCTTGACTTTCCAGAATCTTGAGTTGTAGTGTTTAGTCATTTACATGTGCTCTTGCTGACTTTTCAGTGTTGGCAATTAGAGCTATAAGCTTCCCTCTTAGACTGCTTTTGAAGTGTCCCAGAGGTTTTGGTGTGTTGTATTATCATTTTCAGTTATTTCCATGAATGCTTATATTTCTTAACTTATTTCTCCTTTGACCCACATATCATTCAGCAGTGTGTTGTTTAATCTCCATGAGTTTGTGTTATTACTAAATCTTTTGCTTTTTATTATAAGCTTCATTACTTTGTGATCTGATAGAATTCATGGGATGATTTAAAATTTTTTTATTGGTTGAGGTTTGTTTTATTTCCCAGTATGTGGTCAATGTTAGAGAGAATTGTATAGGCTGATGAATAGAAAGTGTATTGTTTGGTGTTTGGGTGAAATATTCTGTATATATCTGTTCAGTCCATTTGATATATCATTTAATTAACATGTTTCTCTGTTTAACCTTTGTCCAGTTGCCCAGTCTATTAGAGATAGTGTGGGTAGTGAAGTCCCCTATCATTACTGAATTGGGGTTAATCTGTGTTTTATAGTCTTGTAGTAATTTTTTTAATTGGGTGTACCAGAGTTTAGTACATATATGTTCAAGGTTGTAATATTTTCCTAGTCAGTTGTTCCTTTGATTAGAGTTTAGTGACCCTCTATATCTCTTATGATTAGATTAACTGTGAAGTCTATTTTGTCAGATATTGGAATTGCAAAACATGTTTTTTTCTTAGTGTCATTTGCTTGGAATATATTTTTCCATCATTTAACCTAAGGTAGTGTCTATCCTTAAAGGTGAGACAAGTTGATTTTTGTACAGGGTGAGAGGTAGGGATTTAATTTTGTTCTTTTATATATAGTGATCCAGTTTTGCCAGCACCATTTGCTGAAGATGCTATCTTCCTGCAATGAGATTTTTTGGATCCTTTATAGAATATGAGGTGGCTGAAATTGTCTGAGCTCAAGTTTGGATCTTCAGTTTTTTTCCCTTGGTCAACAGGTCTGCTTTTATGCCAGTTTCAGGCTGTCTTTATGACTATAGCCCTGTAGTATATCTTGAAGTCTGGTAACGTGACCCCCCCTCCCCCATATTGCATTTTTCACTCAGGATTGCTTTAGCTCTTTGGGGTCTTTTGTCTTTCTATTTGAAGTCAAAGATTTTTTTCCACGTCTGTGAAGAAACTCATGGGGATTTTGATTGGGATTGTGTTGAATCTGTATATTAATTTGGGTAGAATGGACATTTTATTATATTATTTTTTCCAACCCATGAGCATGGGAGGTTTTTCCATCTTTTGATGTCAATTTCAATCTCCTTCTTCAGAGGTTTAAATTTTTTGTTGTAGAGATCTTTGTTGTATTTGGTTAGGTTTGTTCCCAGGTATTTTTTTGAAGCTATTGCAACTGGGAAGGTCTCCTTATATTCCTTCTCTAGTTGCATGTTGTTGGTGTAAAGAAAGGCCACTGATTTTTCTAGGTTAATTTTGTATCCTGCCACTTTACTGAAACTCTTAATTGTTTCTAGGAGTTTTCTGGTGGAGTTTTCAGCATCCCTCAGGTAAACTATCATATCATCTGCAAAAAGGGATAGGTTGACTTCCTCTTTTCCAATTAGTACTCCTTTATTTTCCCTTTCTTGCCTTATTTCCCTAGCAAGCCTTTCAAGCACTATATTGAAGGGGAGTGGCAACAGGGTGCAGACTTGCCAGGTTCCCACCTTTAAGGGGAATGGTTCTAATTTTTCTCCATTTAGGATGATGTTGGCTGTGGATTGGTTGTATATGGCTTTGATTATATTTAAGAATGTTCCGTTTAGTCCAGTTCCCTCTAGAACTTTAAACATGAAGGGATGAAGATTCCTGTCAAAGACTTTTTCTGCAGTTACTGAGATTTTTGTGTGATTTTTGTCTTTCAGTCCATTTAAGTGTTTTATGATATTGATTTACATATGTTGAACTATCCCTGCATCTCTGGTATGAATCCAACTTGATCATGATGGATGATCTTTTTGATGTGGGTCTGTATGCGAATTGCAAGTGTTTTGTTGAGAATTTTTGCATCTGTGTTCATTAATGAGATGGATCTGTAGTTTTCTGTTTTGGTTGTGTCTTCACCTGGTTTTGGTCTTAGAGTGGTGCTGGCCTCGTAGGAGTTTGGGAGATTTTCCTCTGTATCCTTTTGAATAGTTTAAGTAGTAATGGTTGTAAGACCTCTTTAAATGTTTTATAGAATTCTGCTGTGAATCCATCTGGGCCTGGGCTTTTGGTAGTTGGGAGATTTTTTTTTTATAATGTCTTCAATTTCCTCAAATGTTATGGGTCTGTTTAAACTGTCAGCTTCCTCTTGGTTAAGCTTTGTTGGTTCCCAGGATTTCAGATATTTATCTATTTCTCCTAGGTTTTCAAACTTAGTAGAGCATAGGTTTTGGAAGTATTCTTCTATGATTGTCTGGATATTTTCTTTATCGTTGTGATGTTTCCCTTTCATCATGAATACCATTAATTTGGAGTTGCTCTTTCTTTTGGTTAATAGGGCTAGAGGTCTATCTTGTTTACCTTTTCAAAGAACCAGCTTTTGGATTCATTGATTTTTTTTGTATTGTTTTCTTTGTTTTTGTTTCATTGATTTCTGCTCTGATTTTTGTTATTCCTTCCTGTTTCTTGGATTTTGGGTTCATTTATTGTCTCTCAAGTGTTTTTAGCTGAAGTGTTAGATCGTTTATTTGTTCCCTCTCTGTTTTTTTTTTTTTTTAATGTAGGCACTTAGGGCTATAAATTTCCTTCTTAGGATTGATTTTAAAGTATCCCACAGGTTTTATTGTGTTGTATTGTCTTTTATGTTTAGTTCATGAATACTTTTATTTCAGTCTTTATTTCTTCCCTGACCCATTCACTATTCAGGATTGTGTTGTTTAGTCTCCATTTGTTCTTAAAATATTTTTTATTAATTTTATTTATTTCTGTATGTGTATGAATGTACTGTCTGCATGCAAGTTTGTGCACCCGTGTCATGCAATGCCGCGGAGGTCAGAAGAGGGTGTTGGATTCCCCTGTAACTGGAGTTCTCCTGGAACTCGGCCACCATGTGGGTGCTGGAGATTGAACCCGGGTCCTCTGCAAGAGCAGTCGGCGCTCTTAACCACTAGGCCATCTCTCAAGCCCTCCATTTGTTCTTGTAGCTAGTCGGGCTTATTCTGGTGTTAATATTGAGCTTTATTGCATTGTGGTCTGACAGAATGCATGAAATTATTTCAATCCTTTTATATTTGTTGAGGTTTCTTTTGTGTCCCAGTATGTGGTCGATTTTGGAGAATATTCTATGGGGTGCTGAGTAGAAAGCATATTCTCTGGTGTTTGGATGGAATATTCAGTAGACGTCTGTGAGGTCCATTTGCTGTATTTTATTGTTCAGTTCCAATGTCCCTCTGTTTATTTTTGTCCCATTCATATATCCAAGGTGCTCAGTGAGGTAAATGGATCAAAGACCTCAATGTGAAACCCAAAACTCTGAAGGTGATAGAAGAAAAGATGAAGATTGGTAGCAATCTACAAGACATAGGAGTTGGAAAAGACTTTCTTAAAAAAAAAAAGACTTTCTAAATCAAACAGCAGCTTCACAGGAATAAGGTCAGCAGCTGACCTCATCAAACTCAAAAGCTTCTGTACGGCAAAAGAAACAATCAAGGAAGCAAAGAGAAAACCCGCAGACTAGGAGGAAATCTTCACCTGACAGAGCATTAACATCCAGAATATATAAACTACTCAAAAAAAGAAGAAAACAAATGACTCACTCAAAAGATGGAGTAAAGAGTTGAACAGAGACTTCACTAGTGAGGAAGTAAAGACGGCTGAGAAGCATCTTAAAAAGTGTTCAACATCTTCAATATCATTAATAATTAAGGAAATGCAAATTAAAACCACTCTAAGATATCATCTCAGTCTGATAAGACTGGCTAAGATTAAGAAAATAAAAGACACCAAATGCTGGAGAGGTTGTGGGGAAAGTGGAACACTCCACTGCTGGTGGGAATGTAAACTCATACAACTACTATGGAAAGGAGTGTGGAGAACCCTTAAAAGACTCAAAATGAGCCTATCACCTGACCCAGCCATACCACTCCTGGGTATATACCCATTAGACTCATCCTACTGCAAAGAGGCATGCACATAGATGTTTACAGCAGCTCTTTTCACAATATTGAAGAGTTGGAACCAACCCAAATGCCCTTCAACTGAGGAGTGGATTACAAAAATGTGGTACATGTACACAATGGAGTTCTATGCAGGGGTAAAGAAAGATGACATCATGAACTTTGCAGGTAAATGGATGGATCTCGAAGCCATTATGCTAAGTGAAGCAACACAGTCCCCATAAAAAAACAGGGAATGGTTTTCCTCATTTGTGGATGCTCATACCAAATCCCCCAATTGAAAGGCAAGCTGAGCAACATTTATTGTTAGAGTTCTTTCTATCTGAAAGCAACTGTCATGTTATAATGTGAATCTCATAATAAGTCTTAGAATTAACTTACCACTTACTTTCAGATATGGTAATTAATGTATATGGGCAGAAGGTATATATTCATACTTTAGAGAAATATAAAGTTAATAGGAAAAATGTGAACTCCTAAACATATATCAGAGTTAACATACAGTTTATTCCTGGAGGACATAATTCTGGTACATATATGACATGTATATAAAGCATACATTGGAGAAATGCACTTGAGAGGGAACCACAACAACATAAGGACTGTGTCAAAGAATAGACTGATATAGTTAAATTCTGCCCAAAACAATAAACCTTTGCAGAGAAATACTTTAAAAAGACTGACAGAATGATGCAAGACATGTATGGCAGAGTGCATGAACTGGGGGGGGGCAGGGGGGAGATGTCTAAATTGAACTAAAAATTATGTCTGAAATACACAAAACATCAATAAAATATTATAATATAAAATAATAAAAATAAAAAATATAAAAATGGTGAGAGAAGGCAACAAAATGATGGATGTTTTTTCTTAATCCATTCCACTCACTTGTGTCTTTTGACTGGGGAGTTGAGACCATTGGTATTTGGGGTAACATTGAAAATATGTATTGTTTACTATCAGTTTAATTTGTTTGTGCTTTTGGCCTATTTGTGTTTCTGTAACTATACCTGTCTTCGTTTTCTTTCTGTAACCCACTAGGTATTGTTCCTGTGTTTGGTCCTTTGCATTGTTTCTAGTATTCTTTGTAGGGGTAATTTGGTGTATATAAAAACTTTCAGCCTATTCTTGTCATAAAAAATATTCCATTCCCCTTCACTTATGGGGATTTTTCTGAGAAAAGTATTCTGGGTTGGCATCCATGGTCATTTAGAACTGGGAATACATTGGTTCAGGCTCTTGTGGTCTTCATAGTTTACATTGAAAAATTAGCTGTAATTCTGATGGGTTTTCCTTTATAGGTAACTTGCTACTTTTCTCTAGCACCTTTTAGCAGCCTCTTTGTTCCATACATTTAGTGTTTTTACAATGATATAATGTGAGAGGTTTCTGCTCTGTTCCTAGTTGGCATTCTATGTGCTTCTTGTTTCTGTAGACGTATGTTTTTTCTCAATTTGGGAAAGTTTTCTTTTATGATCTTATTGAAGATCTGGTCAATGCCATTGGTCTGCAATTTTTCTCCTTCATGTATGGCTTTGATGTGTAGGTTTGGTGTTGTCATGGTGTCCCATATTTCCTGAATATTCCATTCCTATGTTTCCAAATTTTTTCAGTCTTTGTTTGAGGAATCCAATTCTTCACCTTTTTCATCCAGTCTTGGTATTCTAATTTCCATTTCATTCATTCTGCTTGTGAGTCTTTCATTTTGAATTGACTTATTGATACTTTATTTTTGTTGCTGCTGTTCTTGTTTTTAAACTAAACTGTTTTTTTTTAATTTTTGATGTTTTATCTTCAGAGAAAAACATTTTATTTATGTATAGCATGCATTAAAAAACAAGGTAAAATAGTGTTTGCCAGAAATTGAAGTGAGAGTATTGGGGACTTATTTAAAGTACATAATTTTTGTTTGTTTGTTTTGTGTTTCATTGAATTTTTATGTGTTTACTACATAATTTTTCAGTCTTAAGATTTTCAATTTTGTCTTCATTTTGCTTGGGTCTTCTTCAATGTTTCTATGTCTTTTGAATTCCCTTCTCAAGTCCTGAATTGTTTTTATTTTGTTCAGATACAAAGTTTGCATTTTCTCGAGCTTTCCTCTCATGTTTATAACTATCCACTTTGAGTATTTTGAGTTGTCTGTGTGTTTTTTAAATTCTCTTATTACGTTTATGACTACTCTTTTTTTTCTTTCTTTTTTTTTTAATTTAAAATATTTTTTTATTGATGTTTTGTGTATTTCATACATCATTTTCCAATTCAATTCAGGCATATATCCCCTTCCCTTCCCCCCACCCCACCCCTACCCATCCCAGATCATGCAGACTACTCTTTTAAATCCTGTGTCCTGGGCTTCCTCTGAGCGTCATAATTGTAGTACACATCTATAGAACTGGTAGGTCAGGCTGGAGAGATGGCCTAGCGGTTAAGAGCACCGACTGCTCTTGCAGAGGACATGGGTTTGATCTCCAGCACCCACATGGCAGCTGAGAACCCTCTTTAACTCCAGTTCCAGGGGAATCCGACGCCCTCTTCTGACCTCTGCAGCATTGCACGACATGGGTGCACAGACCTGCATGCAGACAGTACATTCATACACATAAAGAGTAAATAAAAAAAGAAAAGAAAAGAACTGGTAGGTCAACTCAGTGACTTACTGGTAAGTCAAGGCAGAACTGCCTTAACCCTTGGGGGCCTACTGGTGCACAGGCCAAAGTAGCAACACAATCTCCCCACCCCCAACTTGGTGAAGCAGTTGTGCAAAGGATCTAGCAGGCACAACATTAGTGATTATAGTCTGTGCAGCCAATGTTAAGGTGCCAGAATCTAAAGAAACAAATCCACATGCCAAAGACACAAAGAAAAATCAACATGGGAAAAGCTCATAATAAAACCACACTGAACTCTACCAACCCTACAGAAGATCACTACAAGGAGATCACCGAGGAAGGAAACCAAGACACCAGCCTTTGAAGAAAAACTGTAGACATATTCAAAGAAATTAGAGAACTAAGGAGAGAAAGAAAAAAACTCAAGAAGGATCTAGAGGGGATAATGACAAACATTGGACAAAACTAAAGGGAGAAAATTACAAACTCTAGAAGGAAGTGGAAATGCTGAGAAGATCCCAGTCTGAAGTGAAAAAAGAAAATGACCAATGAACCAAGGAGCTACAAGATGAGAATGACAGGATCCAGAGTGAAGTGAAAAAATCTAAAGAAATCACAGGATGAAATGAAAAAGGAAATTGGACATTCATCCAATCACCAGGAAAGGATGGGAAAAAGCCTCAGAAGCAGAATGGAAGAAGCAGATAAAAAAATATCAAACCTGCAGTGGAATACAGAGCAACTAGAAAGCTCAAGTAAAGATTATGAAAAATTAAAAAAAACACACAAGAGTGGAACAACCAAGAAATGTGGGACACTATGAAAGGACCAAACCTCTGCATCATAGGGATAAAGGAAGGAGAAGAATCCCAAGATAACACTATTGACCAGATCTTCAACAAGATAATAGAAGAAAATTCCCCAAAACTGAAAAAAGACAATCCCATACAAATACAAGAAGCACATAGAACACCAAAGAGAGAGGCCCAGAAAAGAAACTCCCCATGCCATATAATTGTTAAAACACTAAATGCTCAAAACAAAGACAAAATACTGAAGGCCACAAGAGAAAAACAACAAGTTACATATAAGGAGAAACCCATCAGAATCACAGCCGATTTCTCAGTTCAAACTATGAAAGCTAAAAGAACAAGGAACAAAGTATTCCCTGTGCTAAATGATTTTAGATGCCAATCCAGACTACTATACCCAGCAAAAATGTCACTTATAGTTGAAGGAGAAGGAAAAATAGTTCATGACATGAACAAGATGAAAGAATACATGTCTAATAAACCAACACCAGAAAATCCTTGAAGCAATCCAAGCAACAGAGGTAAGGAGAAATTATCCGTAAGTAATTAAAGAGAAATCAACAAAAACATAACAGAGTAAATACAAACCTATACCAAGAATGCAAACAAAAATGTAAGGTGAAAGGAAGCAACACAAATCTCTCAATAATAACCTTAAATATTAATGGTCTAAGCTCCCCAATCAAAAGACATAGACTGGGAGAATGGATTAGGTAACTGAATCCTCCTATATGCTGTCTACAAGAAACCCATCTCACCCTCAGAGACAGACATGATCTTAGAGTGAAAGTATGGAAAAAATATTAGCAAGCTAATGGTACCAAGAAACAAGCCAGAGTGGCTATTCTAATATAAGACAAAATAGATCCCAAAGTAAAACTAATCAGAAGAGACAAAGAGGGCCATTACATCCTTGTCAAAAAAACAATTAACTATGAACACTTCATAATCCTAAATGCCTATGCACCAAACTGTGGTGCACCTAACTTTATAAACGCTACTCTGCAGGACCTCAAAACACAGATTAATCCTAACACACTAATAGTGGGAGACTTCAACAACCCACTGAGCCCCTTGGATACATCAACTGGACAAAAAATAAACAGAGAGACATCAGAACTGAACAATGCACTACACCAAATGGACCTCACAGACATCTACAGAATATTCCACCCAAACACCAGAGAATATACTTTCTACTCAGCACCTCATGGAATATACTCCAAAATTGATCACATACTGGGGCACAAAAGAAATCTCAACAAATACAAAATGACTGAAATTATTCCATGCATCCTATCAGACCACAGTGCAATAAAGCTCAATATAAACACCAGAATAAGCCCAACTAGCTACAAGAACACATGGAGACTAAACAACACAATCATGAATAATGAATGGGTCAGGAAAGAAATAAAGATTGAAACAAAAGTATTCATGGAACTGAATGAAAAAAATAATACAACACAACAAAACTTGTGGGATACTTTAAAAGTAGTCTTGAAAGGGAAATTTATAGCCCTAAGTGCCCACATAAAAAAAAAAACAGAAAGGGAACAAATAAATGATTTCACACTTCAGCTAAAAACACTTGAGAGAAAACAACAAATGAACCCTAAACCCAACAGACAGGAAGAATAAAAAAAATCACAGCAGAAATCAATGAAATTGAAACAAAGGAAAAAATACATAGAATCCAGGATTCCAAAAACTGGTTCTTTGAAAAGATAAACAAAGTAGAAAGACCTCTAGCAGCGTTAACCAGAAAAGAAAGAAAAGAAAACTCCAAATCAATCATATTTTTGATGAAAGAGGAAACATTACAACAAAGTAAAGATCCAATCATATGAGAATACTTCAAAAATCTATACTCCAGGGGCTGGAGAGATGGCCTGGCGGTTAAGAGCGCCGACCGCTCTTACAGAGGACCTGGGTTCGACCCCCAGCACCCGCACGGCAGCTGAAAACCGTCTGAAACTCCAATTCCAGGAGAACTCCAGTTCCAGGGGAATCTGAGACCCTCTTCTGACCTCCGCGGCATTGCACGACACGGGTGCACAAACCTGCATGCAGACAGTACATTCATACACATACAGAAATAAATAAAATTAAAAAAAAATCTATACTCCGCTAAATTTGAAAACCTAAGAGAAATGGATGAATATTTGCAATCCTGGGAACCAACAAATCTTAACCAAGAAGAGACTGACAGTTTAAACAGACCCATAATATTTGAGGAAATTGAGGATGTAATTAAAAATAAGAATACTTTTTCTTTTTTAATTTATTATTTTTTATGTGTATGAGTGTACTGTCTGCATGAAGGTTGGTGCATCTGTGTCCTGCAATGCTGCAGAGGTCAGAAGAGGGCATTGGATTCCCCTGGAACTGGAGTTAAAGACAGTTCTTAACCTCCATGTGGGTGCTGGGAATAGACCCAGGTCCTCTGCAAGAGCAGTCAGCGCTCTTAACTGCTGAGCCATCTCTCCAGCCCCCACAACAGCATTCTGTAAAACATTTAAGGAGGTCCTACAACCATTACTATTCAATCTGTTCAGAAGGATACAGAGGGAATTCTCCCAAATTCCTTCTATGAAGCCAGCATCACTCTAATACCAAAACCAGGCAAAGACACAACCAAAAAAGAAAGCTGTAGAGCCATCTCATTAATGAACATAGATGCAAAAATTCTCAACAAAATACTTGCAAATTGCATACAGACCCACATCAAAAAGATAATCTATCATGACCAAGTTGGTTTCATACCAGAGATGCAGGGATGGTTCAACATCCATAAATCAATAAATATCATAACACACATAAATGGACTGAAAGACAAAAAGCACCTAATCATCTCAATTGATGCATAAAACACCTTTGACAAGTTCCAGGATCCCTTTGTGTTTAAAATCCTGGAGGGAATCCATCTGAAGGGAAAATTCCTAAACATGATCAAAGCCAACATCATCCTAAATGGAGAAAAGTTAGAAGGATTCCCCATAAAGCTAGGAACCCAGCAAGTTTGCCCCTTTTGCCACTCTTCTTCAACACAGTGCTTGAAATGCTTGCTCGTGCAATAAGACAAGAGAAGGAAATTAAAGGAGTACTAAACATAAAAGAAGAAGTTAAGCTATCCCTTTTTGCCGATGATATGATAGTTTACCTGAGGGATGCTAAAACCTCCACCAGAAAACTTATAGAAATGATTAAGAGTTTCAGTAATTTGGCAGGATACAAAATTAACCTGGAAAAATCTGTAGCCTTTCTTTATGCCAACAATAAACAAGTGTAGAAAGAATACAAAAAGACCTTCCCACTCACAATAGCCTCAAAAAAAAAATAAAATTCCTGGGAACAAATCTAACCAGAGATACAAAAGATCTCTACAATAAAAATTTTAAACTCCTGAAGAAGGAGATTGAAAATGACATCAAAAGATGGAAAGATCTCCCATGCTCATGGATTTGAAAAATTAATATAGTAAAAATGTCCATTTTGCCTAAATTGATATACAGATTCAATGCAATCCCAATCAGAATCCCCATGAGCTTTTTCACAGACTTGGAAAAAATCCTTACATTCATATGGAAAAACAAAATAGCTAAAGCAACCTTGAGTGAAAACTGCAATACAAGGGGTTTTGCTTTACCAGACTTCAAGCTATATTACAGGGCCATAGCCATAATGTCAGCCTGGTACTGGCACAAAAGCAGACCCATTGACCAATGGAACAAAATTGAAGATCCAAACTTGAGCTCTTACAATTTCAGCCACCTCATATTTGACAAAGAGGAAATAAAAACTCTCAATGGAGTAAGGATAGCATCTTCAGCAAATGGTGCTGGCAAAACTGGATCACCATTTATAGAAGAACAAAATTAAACCCCTACCTCTCACCTTGTTGAAAAATCAACTCCAAGTGGATCAAATACCTCAATGTGAAACCTGAAACCCTGAAGGTGATAGAAGTAAAAGTTGCCAACAACCTAAAAGATATCGGCAAAGGAAAAGACGTTCTATTTTTTATTTTTATTTTTTATTTATTTTATTTGTTTATTTTTTGTCTTTTCGAGAGAGGGTCTCCCTGTAGCCCCAGCTGCCCTGGAACTCAGTTTGTAGACCAAGCTGGCCTTGAACTCACAAAGATCGCCTGCCTCTGCCTCCCGAGTGCTAGGATTAAAGGCATGTGCCACCATGCTCGGCGAAAAGACTTTCTAAAAGACTTTCTAAATCAGACAGCAGCTGCATAGGAAATAAGATCAACAGTTCACAAATGGGCCCTCATAAAACTCAAAAGCTTCTGTACAGAGAAAGAAACAATCAAGCAAGTAAAGAGAAAACCCACAGAGTGGGAGGAAATCTTCACCAGTGATTCATCTGACAGAGCATTAACATCCAGAATATGTAGACTACTCAAAAAACAAGGAAGTAAGAAAACAAATGTCCTACTCAAAAGATGGAGTAAAGAACTGAATAGAGACTCACCAGTGAGGAAGTAAAGATGACTGGGAAACATCTTTTAAAAATGCTCAACATCGCGGGGCGTGGTGGCGCACACCTTTAATCCTAGCACTTGGGAGGCAGAGGCAGTCAGATCTTTGTGAGTTCAAGGCCAGCCTGGTCTACAGAGTGAGTTCCAGGACAGCTGGGACTACAGGGAAACCCTGTCTCAAAAAGACCAAAAAATGCTCAACATCATTAATAATTAACGAAATGCAAATTAAAACCACTCTCAGATATCATCTCACTCTGATACAACTGGCTAAGATCAAGAACACAAAAGACACCAAATACTGGAGTGGTTGTGGGGAAAGGGGAACACTCATCCTCTGCTGGTGGGAATGTAAACTTTTACAACCATTATGGAAAGCAGTGTGGAGAATCATTAAAAGATTTAAAATGAGCTTACCACCTGACACAGTCATACCACTCCTGGGTATATACCCACAAGAATCATCCTACTGCAAAGATACATGCATATCCATGTTTATTGCAGCTCTCTTCACAATAGAGACGAGCTGAAACCAACCCAAATGTCTCTCAACTGACAAGTGAATGACAAAAATGTGGTACATCTACACAACGGAGTACTACTCAGTGGTAAAGAAGGATGACATCATGAACTTTGCAGGTAAATGGATGGAACTGGAAGCCATCATGCTAAGTAAAGTAACACAGTCCAAGAAAAACAAGTGGTGAATGGTCTCCCTCATTTGTGGATGCTAACACCAAATCCCCAGATGAAAGGCAAGCTAAACATCTTTATTGTTATATTTCCTTTTTTATTTTTGTAGGTGTATGAATGTACTGTCTGCATGTAGGTTTGTGCACCCGTGTTGTGCAATGCTATGGAGGTCAGAAGAGGGTATCGGATTCCCCTGGAACTGGAGTTTTCCTGGAATTGGAGTTACAGACGGTTCTTAGCTGCCATGTGGGTGCTGGGGATTGAAACTGGGTCCTCTGCAAGAGCAGTTAGTGCTCTTGACAGCTAGGCCATCTCTCCAGCCCTTGTTATATTTCTGTTTATCTGAAAGCAACTATGTTGTTATAATGTAAATCTCTTAAGGGGCTCTAGAATTGATCCACCACTTACCTTCAGACTCTGTAATTACTGTATATGAGTGGAAAGTATGAATTCATATTTTAGAGTAATATAAAATTAAAGGAGGAAAATGTGAATTCCTAAACATAAAAAAGACAGAGAAAGATGCAGGACAGTTATGGCAGAATGCATGATCTGGGGTGGGGTGAGGGGAAAGGAAAAGGGAATATGTCTAAAATGACCTGAGAAATGATGTCTGAAACACACAAAACATCATTAAAAGCATTATTTAAAAAAAGAACTGGTAGGTCTTATTTTGAACATATTCACTCATATTATATGTGCTTTTGCATTGCCACTTGGGAAAAATGGATGCCTTTTGTTGGTTGTGTGTTGAACTGACGTTTTGTCTGTTTATATTGTTCATGTAGTTTGGTTGGTTTTCTTAAGTTATGAAAAGTTACTGGATTTGTACTTCAGATTCTTGCAGGGTAGTTGGCTTTTCTGGGTTGTAGGAAGGTATGTGCCAAGCAGATAAGCCAAGGGCAAGTGCTGTGTGTGAACATCGTTTGGCTAAGTCTAACCAACTAAACTGGAAAATTGAAGTAGTCTGGTTTAGGAAGCTAATCTAGAGATTTGATGTGGAAGAGCAGGAACTGCCCTGGGCCCAAGAGCAGGAAGGGGACAGCGTGGGAGATGAGAAGAGAGTGGAGCTTCTCAGACTGCAGGGAAATCTAGGGACGTGGGTACTATTTGACTCACCTTGGTAGTAGGCAGGTCTGTAGCAGGAAGGTCAGGAGGTGAGCCAAGGGCAATACAGCCTGTGGAGTGTCTATAAAACTATGCTGCAGAGAAAATTGAGCTACTTTGGTGATAGAGGATAGGATTCAATGGGTGGATCTGGACTAAGATATCTGAGGCAGAAAGAGCAGGAGCAGGCCTGGGCTCAAAGTTAGCAGGGGGACCAATTGCAGAGAGAGATTGGAGCTGCTCAGGATACAGGGGAAGTAGTGGGCAATGGATATGATCTCTCTCTGTGTAATATGACAGATTAAAAAGAAAGACGCAGGGGCTAGAAGAATGGCTTAGTATTTAAGAACACTGGTTTTTCTTGCAGAGGACTCAGATTCAAATCCTGGCACCCACATGGCTCTTAACATCTGTCCATGACTCCAGGTACTGGATATCCCACACCCTGCCCTCTTCTGTCCTTTGCAAGGACTGCATAACACAGGTGCACTAACATATTTACAGACATAACACTCATACATATAAAATAAAAATAAAAATATCCAAAACTATTGACATTTTGAACTCATTAACCCAGACATGTGCAGAAACTACAGTGAAAAGACATTTTTGAGCTACAAAGTTCACAACCCGTTCAATAATGATAGAAATGGAAAAGGAATGCTGCAATGTCTTGCAAGACAGAAAATGAAAGATCTTGAATGAGAGTTCAGAGGGACATGGAGATTGATTGCTGGTGATAAGGAGGTTATGAGGAAAGTTCATGCCCCAGCATCAGAGACAAACATTATGACATAGTGTAGTCTATGTGAGAGGAAGAAGAGTTCACAGAGAAGTGATGATGTCTTCTTAACTTTATCAAGGATTGGGGAGGTCATACAACACAAGCCTGTGGCCATGGGTCTCTGAGTCCCAGGCAGGAGGTAAGGAATTATGTGATCTCCTGGTGAGAGATCCTGCCACCCGAGTGACAATAGGATTGGGACTCAAAGAAAAATGCCTTAATAATGTGCAGCATCTGTGAGAAGGGAAAAGCTGCTACCTATATTGTGGCTTGACAAATCTTAATTGAATTAACAAAATTGAGAAAGATGAGTTCCATACTGTCAGTGGGAAAATGTGACAAGGAACCTGTTTCACCCTGTGGGACCATCAAAGGACAACTGGAGGCACAAGGTACCTCTATAAAGGATGATAAAATGGAAGCAAAATGGAAAGTTCTGACTGAAAGTGAGTTAAAAAGTAAACTGCTGGACGGGAGAGTTGGTTCAGCAGTTAAGAGCACTGACTGCTCTTGCAGAGGACCTGGGTTCGATTCCCAGCACCCACATGGCCCCTAAGAACTGTCTTTAACATGGGCGTGGTGGCGCATGCTTTTAATCCTAGCACTTGGGAGGCAGAGGCAGGCAGATCTCTGTGAGTTCAAGGCCAGCCTGGTCTGCAGAGTGAGTTCCAGGCCAGCTGGGGCTGTAGGGAGACCCTGTCTCAAACAAACAAACAAACAAAAACCTCCTATATGTACTTTACTTTCTACTTCCAGATAGCTAATTACCTTTGGAAAACTGCAGATGTGGATGGGAAGTAACTTAGTGGCACAGCTGTGCCTAGAATACACAAGACCTTGCATTCCATCTCCACACTATAAAACAAAGTAAAGAATGCCAACAAATTAACCAAAAACTTCTGTATCAACAAAAGAAACATGAATGATTAAAGTAATATTTTTGAAATAATAAAATGGGCAAACTTTGTATTGTGATATACCTTAACAGCAGACAAGAAGTGAAACTTCAAGGGATATGAATTCTGATTTCTAAAATTTTAAATTTTCCTCCCTCTAACCTCTGTTTAGAAATATTATCAAAAAGATGGAAACAAGACTAAAATACATAAAAATCTTTTCTGATATGTAATAATTGGTTAATAAGTTTACCCAAGGGTGATTTAATTTTATCTAGAGAAATATAAATGTATTTCATTTTGCTATTTGTGTGAAGTGCTCAGATTCCATAAAGTTTTATGTAAACTTGCACATTTTTCCCATGAGTGATACAAATAATTTTTCACCAGCAAAAATTCCAATTTTAAATTTAGTTTTCATTATATTTCTGAGCATCAAACCATGGTGTATCTAAACTGTGACCTTATTCTAAAATAATTTCCCATTCCTTAAAATATACTTTGAGTATATTTGACACTTAATTGTTATGTTTCATGTCTTAAATTTTGTAACACTTTATTTGGCAGATTCTAGAATATTAGCATTTAGACTATGTGGAAAATTGAATGAGCATTCCTTACAAAATTTCATCAGGCAAATTAAGAAGGTAGAGGTATTGTTATCCAGAGTACCCAATAAATGACACAAGATCACCATGCATTTTGGATGGCCAAATAATTTATCTTACAGAATGGGACTATTTTTAGAAGAAAAATGAGGCTTTATTAATAAATATGTTTGTACAATAAGCATAAAAGATGACTTCCCTGGTAATATTCAGAGATATAATTATGTTAATGCTACTGAAGATCTCAGAAATTCCAGTTTTGCTCTCTGAATTTCCAATCAGCTATTGAGTTTACCTATATGTGAAGACAATGCCAAGCAATGCAAGATTTGATTTAAAAAACTAGGTTTTGAATAACAGAAATCTAAACAAATAAAAATTGCCTCTAACTTGCAGTGGTTCATTTTCCTAGAATTTTATTTTACAGGGTTGAAAAAGAAAAAGCACATTCAATAGAAACCATATTTCACATTTTGAATTCCATGTCTTGCTTATTGTGAAAAATGTGGCAGTGAGCATGTGATACGCAGATGTCTCTTTGACATACAGCTTTCATTTCCTGGAGATATATACCTAAGAGTGGGTTTGCTGGATCACATGGTAATTCTATTTTTAGCTTTTCTAGGAACCTTCTTTCTGTTTCCATAATAGCTGTACAAATTTAAATATTCCCACAGAGCAAGGTTTTTCTTTATTCCACATCTTCAGTAAAGCTCACTTTTCATTTTTAATGATATTTATTATAACAGGTGTAATATGGAGTGCTATTGTGCTTTTAATTTACGTTTCACTGATAATTGCTAATACTGAGCACATTTTCCTATATTGTAAACCATTTCTATGTTTTCATTTAACAAATGTCTACCCCAATATGCTTATGTTTTAATTAGGATACTTGTTTTCTTGTTATTGAACTGGTTGAGATCCTTACATATGTTGGGCATTAAACTCTTAAACGTATGATGTTTTGTGTTTGTATCAAAAAAGTAATTTCCTAGAACAATGGCCTGAAGCATTTCTCTTATTTTTTCTAGGAGCTTTATAACACTCTTTACTGTTTTTGAAATAACTAGTTTTACACAGAAGACTTAGGATCCAACTAGTCACTGACCCAAGAATGGTAGGAGTGAAGACCAAGATGTAAGATAGAGTTCATAGAGATTTAGCATATACCATTAAGTGTGGTCTCCATTTTATTTTTTCATGTACACACATAGCTCTGTACATTACTCTGGCTTCTTGGTTAGTGTTTTCTTCTGTTCTTGTGTATATGTGTGTGATTGGCATCCATGCGTGCATGTATGTTTTCATGTATGTTGAAGCAGGTGTTTATGTGGGTGTATATGGACACATGTGGGTGTGGAAACCCGAAGTTGACATCAGGAATTGCTATTCCACCTTATTCTTTGAGGAAAGGTCTCTCTGAACAAAAAAACAGGGCTTGCAGATATAGTTAATCTCCCTAGCTAGCTTGTTCTGGAGATTTCCTGTCTCTGGCTTCTGAAGCTGCAATTACATGTGGGCTACCATGAATCCCTGGAATTTACTGGATTGTGGGAATTAGATCCCTGGTCTCGTTGTTGTATGGCAATGTCTTAACTGCTGAGCTACCTTTCCACCTCTGAGCACTTTTTGACCAATGGTATATTTTTCAAAAATTTAAATTTGAAAATGGGAGTATCTGATTTGGCATATATGAAAAAAATGTTTCTTGAATTAAAATACTACTTTTGTACCTTAGTAATTATGTGAATACAAACAATTTACTAAGCTCATTCTAAGCATCAGTTTTACCAGTTTTAACAGCCTGTATGTTATTGCAAAGTAAAACCCAAAGGTAATTTCATTTTTCTTCTTTCCTCTTATTGCTGCCACCCTAAATCTTTCTCTTTGTGCTAAGTATTAACTCCAGGGTCTTGTGCATTCTGGGCATGCACTCTGGCATTGAGGTAAACCCCAAGAACCTTTTATTTTCTCTGAGTTCACTTGCCTAAATATTTCAGGTGGGTGTAATGGTTAATAAATGATTCTGACTATGATAAAGTTAGTTTGCAGAAGGTACTATGGTTTGGATATAGTTTTATTGTGTTCCTTGAAGATTCATATGCTGGGAAAGTGGTCCTTAGTGTTCTGGTGCAGAGGTACCATAACTTCAACACGAAGAGCTTATAGGAAGGTGGTAAAGTCATTGGGGTGCCATCCTTGGAAACCACTTACATAGTTCTCATAGAACACTGATTAGTTCTTGAAAGAGGTTATCAAAATGTAGCAGACTTGGCCTCCAATGCTTTGACCTTATTATTTTCTTTTTTTTCTTTTTATTGATGCTTTGTGTATTTCATACATCATTTTCCAATTCAGTTTAGACATATATCCCCTTCACTTCCCCCCACCCCACCCCTACCCATCCCAGATCATGCATTCTGCCGTAACTTTTCTGCATCTTTCTCTGCTTTTTTGTTTTGTTTTCATTTTTTTAACAATAAGTGATAATTTGTGAGTACAAGCATCCTTCATGTAAAACCAATTTGCAAGCAGTTGTGCCCAAACCCACACAGGTCATGGTTCCCACCATCCAGCAGGCGGGGGGGAGGCTTGTATGTTCAATCAAGTTGATCAAATGAGTGTCCGGTCTATATTGTTGTAGTTTCACCATTCACCCCAATCGCAGCCCTTACATTCTACCGTGCTCCCTCTTCCGCAGATTGTTCCCTAGGCTTAGAAAAGGGGCACAGGTGGATGAGAAGCAAAACACTCTACTTTCTCTGGAGCTGTTGTTTTGGTCTCTAGTCAATTCTGGCTGTTTTCTTTCATGGGCTGCCAGCTTGTCCAGGCATAACCTTTCGATCCTACTAATGAAGCACATTCAATTAGATATATAGGTATTTAAACAGTACTAATTGTTATGGTAGGTTACTTTGGTATAGACACAGATGTTTGGATGGTATGTTAATCCATGAATTACATTTTCTTTTTTTAAGTATGACAGGGTCTTCGTGTGGTTTATAACATCTCCTGACCATTAGAGGATGTAAGCTTGTGGCATCAGCTGTGGGTTATTCCTCCAAGGAGAAGCTAATATTTTCAATAGGAACATTAATTTTCATATATTCTTATCCTGATGCCATCTACCATGCTGTAATATAGCCAGAAGGTGCCCACCAGTGCCAAGCAGATGCTTGAACAATGTTTCTGAACTTCCATAAATGTGAGTGAAGTGAACCTTTTTTCTAAAATAAATTAATCAGCCTCAAGTATATTCTTCAGCAGAAAATGGACTAAGACAGCAAGCAACATTCTCTAAACTGAATAATCCAAGCTCCAAGTTCCATTCTGTAGCTGTACGTGGGTGTGTGGCCTGACTTTCTTTCCTTCTTTTTTTTTTCTTTGTTAAGATTGTGATCATTCTATAATAGAAGATGACTCTCCCTTTTTCTTCCTTTGGGGCATGACTCACAAGCATGTAGTGTCTGTCCAGGCCACTACACCTACTCTGCTTGCATTGTGTAATTCCTGACAACTCATTGAGCTTCTGACAAAAAAAGAATCATCAATTTAGCATGTTTCACTTGCACACTCTGATAACACAGTAACACCAGAGCCTTCATTCTTAACAGTTGAAAGTCAATCTGACACTTTGTGTACTCTTAGATGGAGATAAATGGACCTTGAATAATTTAAAGGACATTTTCTCAAAGCACCCAACAGAGTTAAAAGCTCCTGAATTTTCATTACTGCTACATTCTAATCCAAATGGAGGAAATGACCAACATTTATGCTTCCATTTCCTTATAAACAGTGTCTCAATACACATACCTGGTGTTCAAAATGTCTTTGTTTCCATTTCCTTATAAAGTGTCTCAATACACATACCTGGTGTTCAAAATGTCTTTGTTTATACAAGATGAAAATCCATTTTGAAGAGTTTGTATCTCTGATAGTGAAGTATGTATGGTCATTTAGATTTCCCAAGTTGTTTCAAATGTTCTGTAGTTAAAACGAAAGAGAAATAAGAATGGGAAGTAGAGTCGGTGAAGGTCAAGGATGAGCTGATGGTTAGACTGACATGCCTGAAATTTACAATTAACAGAATTCTCAGTAACCATTGACTAAATAGATTTCTTAAACACTTGGGCATCATGAACTATAATACAAATTGTTCAGGCACATTTCTAGTATCCAGATCTTTCATCAAAGTGGCTCATCTCTGAGAAGTTTCAGAAAAATAACTCTCAGAAGGAAGATTTTATTTTACCTATATTGGATGATTTGCTTCTTTTAACCATGGTAAACCTCCTTGAAATGGACATCTAATAAGCAAATAGAGGGTGTGGTGGTGCATGCCAATAGATCCAGTGCTTGGGATGCAGAAGCAGGCAGAGCTCTGTGAGTTCAAGTTCAGCCTGGTCTACATAGTGATTTCCAGGCCAGCTGGGGCTACAAGGAGACCCTGTCTCAAAAAGACCAAAAAACAAACAAACAAAAAGTGAAGATGGGATACAAAGAATTATGGAGGGTTGCCTTTTATCACTGGTCTTTAATATTTATATCCATGACATTGCTTGGAGTCCTCTCCACTTCTAACTCCATATTCCTTCCTACGTTACTTCCTCCAGTATTATCAGTTAGATAGAAAATGGACTTTGGCCACCCTTTCAACTAGCTTGCCTCCACTTTTATCTATCTCTGTGATCATGACTCACAATTTTTTGTAAAATTTTATTGAATTATTTCGTGTTTAATACAAACATCTTTTTATGATACTAGAACACACTTTAATCTCTGCATTCAAAATAACAAGGAAATATTTGCAACAATATTGGAGGAAGTAGTTACAATTACTCACATGCTACAACTTTAGGAGTGTCCTTTTTTGTCTTTTTGGTATATTCCTCTTGGTTTTTACTATTTGTTACAACTACTTTAAAATTTAAAACTACTTTTTCTTAATTTTGTATTGAGCTTTTCTACATTTTTTTTTTGGTCTTTTCGAGCCAGGGTCTCCCTGTAGCCCCAGCTGTTCTGAAACTCACTCTGTAGACCAGGCTGGTCTTGAACTCACAAAGATCCGCCTGCCTCTGCCTCCAGAGTGCTAGGATTAAAGGCGTGGGCCACCACGCCCATCGAGCTTTTCTGCATTTTATGCAACATTTCTTACCCAAAGTTAGACCTCTTCCACTAACACTGTCCTCCCTACCTCCCTGCCATCAGAACTCATGAATTCTGCTATACATGTCAAGTCCTGTCTTGCATCTATTTCTCAGTCTTTTTTAACTTTATCAATGCAGAAGTTTACTGTTTTGGTCTGTTCTTCGAACATGTCTTTTTTTGTTTCTCTTTAATTTTACAATACTCCAAAATACACAAATATACACTCCACACATATAGCACACTTAAAGTCTGAAAATAAACTATAGATCAATTCCAAAACACTTTTAGGGATTCACAGTTTAAAAGTAAACTTGCATGCAGGAAAAAAAGAAATAAAACTCTACATTCCTAAATTACATAGTAAATTGATGTATGTTTTAATCTACATAAAAAAGTTATTTATTCTTTCTCATAAATCTCAGAACTGAGGAAAATAGAGACATAAACTTCAAGCTATACCTATAGCAATATCAGTCAATGTGGGATTATCTTTAGTAACATTTTACCCATCTTGACTTACATATAAAGATTTGTTGCTAGGATCCACAAATGAGGGACACCATAGTTTGTTTTTCTGAGACTGTGTTACTTAGCATAATGGCTTCCAGTTCCATCCATTTCCTTGCAAATTTCATGATGTCCTCTTTCTTTTTTGCTGCATACAACTCCATTGTGTAACTGTACCACATATTCATTATCCACTTATCAATTGAGGGAGACTTGGGTTGCTTCCTGCTCTTCACTATTATGAAAAGAGCAGAAATAAACATGGCTATGCATGTATCTCTGCTATAGGATGAATCCTTTGGGTAAACACTCAGGAGTGGTATGACTGGGTGAAATGGTAGGTTCATTTTTAGTCTTTTAAGAGTGCTCCACACTGCTTTCCATATAGGTTGCATGAGTTTGCAATCCCACCAGTAGTGGATGAGTATATCCCTTTCCCCACAACCTCTCCAGCATTTTGTATAATTTGTTTCCTTGATCAAAGCCAGTCTTACCAGGGTAAGATGAAATCTTACAGTAGTTTTAATTTGCATTTCCTTAATTAATAATTATGTTGAACACTTTTAAACTCTTTTTTTATTTTTTTAAATTTTATTTATTTGTTTATTTATTTATTTATTTATTTATTTATTTATTTATTTATGTGTATGGATGTATTGTCTGCATGTAGGTTTGTGCACCCGTGTCGGTGCAATCGCTGGCAAGGCAGGGTCAGAAGAGGGCGTCAGATTCCCCCTGGCAACTGGAGTTCTCCTGGAATTGGAGCTAGACAGACTGGTTCTTAAGCCACCCATGTGGGGTGCTGGGATCGAACCCTGGTCCTCTGCAAGAGCAGTTGGCACTCTTCTAACCGACTAGGCCACTCTCCCGCCCATATGTTGAACACACTTTTAAAGATTTTTTTTTTTTTTTTTTTTTTACCATCTTTCTTCTTCTCTTGGTTTCTCTGTTCGGTCTTTAGCCTATCTTTTATTGGGGCTTTGTTTTCGGTCCTTTGTTTTTTGAGTAATTTATAATAACTGGATGTTAAACCTCTGTCAGTGTGTCACTGGTGAAGAATTTCCTCCACTCGTGGGAGGTTTTTCTGTTTTTCCTATTTATTTATTTTATGTTTATTTTTTGCTGTACAGAATCCTTTTTAGCTTTAATCAAGTTTCGCAGCTTTGTTGATTGTTGGACCTTATTGAATGGTTAACACTGTCTTAATTTGAAAGTTTTTTTATATATATCAAGTTCAGTAATGCCAATTTCTTGTAACATTTTCACGGTTTCAGGTTTCACATTGAGGTTTTGATCATTTAAAGCAGTTGATAATCAGAGGTGGAATAGTTAGGAGTTTATTTTCACTTTTTCTTTTTTTTTTTTTTTTAGAGTTTTTTTTTTTTAGTTTCATTTTTCTACAAGTGGTGATCCAGGATTGCCAGCACAATTTGCTGAAGATTGAAAACTCTTCCACTGAGTTTTCTTGGCCCCTTTGTCAAATATCTCATGGCTGAAATTGAATGTGCTCAAGGTTGGTCTTCAATTTTGTTCCACTGATACTCTATCTTCTGGTGTCTTTCTCGATCTCCTTCAAAGATTTAAATTTTCCATTGTAGAGATCTTTAATGTCTTTGGTCAGGTTTGTTCTGAGATTTTTTTTTTCATGCTATTGTGGATGGGTTTCTATGTACTCCTTTTCCAATTGGTTGTTATTGGCATATAGAAAGGCTTCTGATTTTTGTAAATTAATTCTGTAACCTGACACTTTACTGAAATTGTTAATCGTTTCTAGGACTTTTGTGATGGAATTTTGGCATTTCTCAGGTAATCATGTCATTTGCAAAAAGAGAAGTTTGACTTCCTTTTTTTTCCAATTAGTACTCTTTTATTTCTTTCTCTTGTCTTACTGCTCTAGTAAGAGTTTCAAACTCTATATTCAAAAGGAGTGGAGATAGTGGGCAGCCTTGCAGGGTTCTTGACTTTAAGGGGAATGCCATTTAGAATAATGTTGGCTGTTGTTTTTTGTATATAGCTTTAATTATGTTGAAGATTGTTCCCTCCAGTCCAATTCTAGGACGTTAAACATGAAGGCATGTTGAATTTTATCAAAGACCTTTTCTGCATCAATTAAGATAACCATGTGGTTTTTTTTTTGTCTTTGAGTAGATTTATATGATTTATGACATTTATTCATTTACCTATGATGAACTGACCCTGGATCTCTGGAATGAATCTGACTTGGTCTTGGTTGATTACCTATTTGCGGTGTGCCTGTATGAGGCTTGCAATATTTTGTTGAGAAATTTTGCATCTATATTCACTAAGGATATGGGTCCATAGTTTTTTTGAGGGGGGTATCTTTGTCTGATTTTGGTATTATAGGGATGCTGGCTTCACAGAAGGAATTTGGGAAATTTCCCTATGTTTTCATCCTTTTGAGTAATTTAAGTAATATTGGTTGGAGGTGCTCTTTAATGTCTGATAGGATTTTGCTGTAAATCCTTCAGGGCCTGGGCTTTTTTAGTTGGGAAGTTTTGCATTACAGTTTTAATTTCCTCATATGCTATGGGTCTGTTTAAGATGCTGATCTCTTCTTAGTTAAGCTTTGTTGAGTCCCATTCACCTTAAGATAGTGCCTGTCCTTGAAGGTGAGAGAGGTTTCTTGCAGATAACAAAAAGGTGGATTTTTGTTTCTTAATCCATTCTACTAATCTGAATCTCTTCATTGGGGAATTCAGTCCATTTTTATTTAAGGTTATTATTGAGAGATGTGTATTGCTTCCTACAATTTTGGTTTCTGTTTGCATTTTTGGTCTAAGTATGCATTTTCATAGTTATATCTTCATTAACTATTTTCTGCTGCCTTTTGTATATAGTTGTTCCTTTCTTCCACTTTTTGTATTGCTTCAAGTATTTTCTGAAGGGTTGGTATTCTGGACATGAATTCTTTCAGCCCATTTAATCACAGAATATTTTTCTTTCTCCTTCAAATATAATAGACAGTTTTGCTAGATAAAGTATTCTGGGTTGGCATCTATATTCTTTTAGAACTAGGAATACTTTGGCTCAAGTTCTTCTGGCTTTCATAGTTTGCATTGAAAAGTCAGCTGTAATTCTGATGGGTTTTCCTTTATATATGACTTTTTTTTCTTTTGCAGTTTTCAATATTCTTGCTTTGTTTTGAGCATTTAGTGTATTTACTATGCTATTTCATGGGGAATTTCTTTTCTGGTCCTGTCTATTTGATGTTCTATGTGCTTCTTGTATTTGTATGGGCATTTTTTTTAATTTGAGGATAGTTTCTTCTACAATCCTGTTGAATATCTGGTCAATGCCATTACCGTGAGATTCTTCTCCTTTATACCTATGATGTGTAGGTTTGATCTTTTCATCATGTCCCCACATTTTCTGAATATTCCATTCATGTAGTGTGGGATTTTTTTAATTTTTCATAAGCTTTTCTTGAGCAGTCCAATTCTTCCATGTTATCTTTCAGTCTTGACATTCTATTCTCTGCTTTTATCATTCTGTTACTGAGGATTTCCTTTCCAGATGACTTATTGGATGTTCCACTTCTTTGTTCATTTCAGCCTGAGTTTTCTTCAGTATTTCTAAATCTTTTGTGAATTCATTCTGAAGTTTATCGTTATCTTCTTTTAGCTTATCCCTAGATTCTTTTAGTTTGTACCTATGTTTCTAACTTCTTTGATTTGGTTGTGTGTTCATATATTCCTTGAATTCTTTGATCATGTTTATTACAGTTCTTTGAAGATCTGTGTTGTGAGTTATATATAGGCAGTCCTCATTGTAGGAGTCTTCTACCGAACTTGTAGTATTTAGCAGAGACTTGGTTTGTTGTTTTTTTTTTTTTTTTTTTTTTTTTTTTTTATTTTTTTTTTTGTTTTGTTTTTTGGTTTTTAGGTTATTTTTTGTTGTGATTTTGGAATGTGGATTTCTTTGTTTTGTTATTCTGATTTGAAGTTCAAGTGATTCTTTGTTGATAACAGGACTGACTTTGCTTGTATTCTTCATGTACCTTCATTATCATCTTATTAGGTATGAAAGGCTGGTTGGTCTAGGCTTCCAGTATTTACTTCTGGTTATCACTATTGGAGAGTCCAGCTCGTTCTCACACAGTTCTTAAGGAGCTCCTCCAGAGAACTAAGACAGGATTTAGTCAGGCAGGTTTAAACTCCCTTCCATGTGGGGTCCACCTACCAGCTCTGCATGGCTGGTTCCAAACATCTGGATCTGAGTACAGGTGGGGAAGCTTAGCCTGGAGCCAAGTGAGGGGCCCCAAGTGTTGTCTAGCTAGTGGGTAGGGAGTTTGGAATACTGCCACCACTGCTGTCCTGCAATTGAGGACTCCCACCACTGAACAGAAGTCAGCCGCTTAACTCACTGGGATTGAGTTGAACTCACAGAATTACCATGCCATGTGGGGTTCACCTATCAGCTCTCCAGAGCTGGTTGCTAATGTCTGAGTCTGGGTCCAAGGGTAGTAAATCTTAGCCTAGAGCAGATGGAAGGGCCCAAGGTGTTCCCTAGCTACAGGGTAGGCAATCTGGAATGCCACCATTGCTGCTGCCACCAAAGCCACAGAGTTGGGGTCTCTCACTGCAGAGTGGAGGTCAGCCTTATACACTCACTGGGAGAATTGATCTGACAGACTGCTTTGTCACATGGAGTCTGTCTAGTGGTTCTCCAGGGCTGGTTGCAAATGTCCAGATCTAGGTCCAGGGGCAGGGAAAATGAGCCTGGAGCTGGGAAAGGAGCCCAGGTGTTCCCTAAGTAGTAGGTAGGTAGTCTTGAATAAATCAGCTGCTGGGCCTTCCATGCTGCTGCTGCTGCCACTTCACGTGTCAGGCTTCTAGTGCCTCAGAACATCTTAATCATATTCATACCCCCTTTTCCATTGGAACCCTCACATATCCCCCTCCACTGGAACTCATATATTCTGTCATTTGTGTTAAGGCCTATCATCTCAAATTACTGTTATGATACATCTTACAATGACTCTCAATTTTTTATTGTTATTAAACTTTTTCCATAAGTCATACATCATTTCTCAATCAAATCTACAGTCACTTCCCTTTCCATGCCCCTCACCCCACCTGAGTTCCTGCACTCTGCCAAAAATGTCCTGCATCTTTTTCTGAGTCTTTCCAGAGTTTTCTTTTCAGTTCTTTTGTTGTTGTTCTCTCCAACTTGTATTGCTACAGTATATATATACATATATACATAGTTTTATATATATATATACATAGTTATATATATACATAAATATATACATACATACATATATACATACACATATCACTTGAATTGGAGTACTTTTTTTCCTAAAAGATGTCATGTTTTCCTTAAGGAAGTCCTCAAAGTTTCCTCCTTGGCAATCCCAAACAACCATCAATCCTGCACTTTTGCTCCACATTGGGGTCTTTCCCTCCCATGGTCCCCAAATGATCCCAGCACTTAGGAGGCAGAGGCCAGTATGGTCTACACAGGGAATTCCAGGACAGCCAAGGGCTTCTTAATGAAGCTTGGTCTCAAAAAAATAAATTTTAAAAAATGAAGAATCTAGATAACAAAGATTCTAAGAAATCTTAACAAAAAAGGTTGATATAATTTTTTTTACCTAAAAAAAATGAAATACCTGGTAAATAGACCTTAAAAATTCTTTTAAATATAATAAAAGCAAAGATAGCTCTAGGAAACAGGCAAAATATGCAAGTGAAGGAGAAAATAAAGGTTTTCAGGGACATGGTAAAAGCTACTTTAGGGACTAGAGAGATGATTCATTGGTTAAGAACACTGACAGCTGTATGCCAGGCATTGTGGCAAGGCCTATAATCACAGNAGTACAGGTGGGGAAGCTTAGCCTGGAGCCAAGTGAGGGGCCCCAAGTGTTGTCTAGCTAGTGGGTAGGGAGTTTGGAATACTGCCACCACTGCTGTCCTGCAATTGAGGACTCCCACCACTGAACAGAAGTCAGCCGCTTAACTCACTGGGATTGAGTTGAACTCACAGAATTACCATGCCATGTGGGGTTCACCTATCAGCTCTCCAGAGCTCGGGTGCTAATGTCTGAGTCTGGGTCCAAGGGTAGTAAATCTTAGCCTAGAGCAGATGGAAGGGCCCAAGGTGTTCCCTAGCTACAGGGTAGGCAATCTGGAATGCCACCATTGCTGCTGCCACCAAAGCCACAGAGTTGGGGTCTCTCACTGCAGAGTGGAGGTCAGCCTTATACACTCACTGGGAGAATTGATCTGACAGACTGCTTTGTCACATGGAGTCTGTCTAGTGGTTCTCCAGGGCTGGTTGCAAATGTCCAGATCTAGGTCCAGGGGCAGGGAAAATGAGCCTGGAGGCTGGGAAAGGAGCCCAGGTGTTCCCTAAGTAGTAGGTAGGTAGTCTTGAATAAATCAGCTGCTGGGCCTTCCATTGCTGCTGCTGCTGCCACTTCACGTGTCAGGCTTCTAGTGCCTTCAGAACATCTTAATCTATTCTTTATACCCCTTTTCCATTGGAACCCTCACATATCCCCCTCCACTGGAACTCATATCATTTCTGTCATTTGGTTAAGGCCTATCATCTCAAATTACTGTTATGATACATCTTACAATGACTCTCAATTTTTTATTGTTATTAAACTTTTCAAAGCATACATCATTTCTCAATCAAATCTACAGTCACTTCTCCTTTCCATGCCCCCCACCCCACCTGAGTTCTGCATCTGTCACAAAATGTCCTGCACTTTTTTCTGAGGTCTTTCCCGAGTTTTCTTTTCAGTTCTTTTGTTGTTGTTCTCTCCAACTTGTATTGCTACAGTATATATTATATAATAATAATATATATATAATATATATATATATAATATTAATTCACCCCCTTGAATTGGAGGAATTTTTTTCCACAAATATGTCATGTTTTTCCTAAGGAAGTGCTGGATGTTCCTCCTTGGCAAGCCCAAACAACACATCCTGCACTTTTTGCTCCACATGACTCTCAATTTTTTTTATCACCAGCTTGAACTGAGTACCACATTCTACTCATTGAATAGTCTAGCTTAAACACCACCAAAGTCATCTTCAAGTCATTCTATCTAGGTTCCAATTTATTGTTTTTTTCTTGCCCATGCTTGATTTGGCTTTGTTAAAAAACACTGTATTTCTTAATACTATAATTATAGCAGCAAAGAGAGTTCTCAACTCTGAGAGTTACATTGTATTGGTGAGGAATAAGAACTAAAAACACATAAGCCATATGACCCAGCTGTAATATTCTTGGGTTCTTACCTGAAGTAAAAGACTGTTAGTCAACAAATCCCAGAGGTACTTGCATATCAATGTTTACTGTAGTAAGATTTACAATAGCTAAGTCATGAAAACCATATCTTTGGGTCTATTAACAGAAGAATGGCTAAATAAAGTGTGGTATCTATACACAATGAAATGTTTTTCAGTCATAACCTGAACATTATTAACTGTTTTACCTCTCATCCACCTGTGCCCCTTTTCTAAGCCTAGGGAACAACCTGCGGAAGAGGGGCATGGTAGAATGTAAGGGCTGCGATTGGGGTTGAATGGTGAAACTACAGCAATGTAGTCTGGACACTCATTTGATCAACTTGATTGAACAAACAACCTGTCACCCCCCAACTGGATGGTGGGCTGTAGGTTTGGGCACAACACCTGCAGATAGGTTTTGCATGAAGGATGCTTGTACTCATGGATTATCACTTACAGCTAAAAATGAAAAAAAAAAAAACAGAGAAAGATGCAGGACAGTTATGGCAGAATGCATGATCTGGGATGGGGTGGGGGTGGGGGGGGAGGGAAAGGGAAATAAGCCTGAACTGAATTGGAAAAAATGTATGAAATGCACAAAGCATCAATAAAAAAGTAATTAAAAAAAAAAAAAGAAAATGGATCAACTGGAGATTATCATATTAACTCGATTATATAAAACCTAAACAAATATTATGCATTTTCTCATTTGTGAATCACAGGTATTATATACATATCCACAACCATATATGTATATATGAAATTAAAGTAGAAGCGTAACTGTCTAGGGAAACAGAGAGAACTAAGGGGATGGTGGATGGAGAAGAGAGAGGATGAATCAGAGTTATGGAGTTAGGGAGACGTAATCAAAGTACATAATATACTTGTCTGAAAATTTCATAATTAAATCCATTGTTATGTATAATGAATATATGCAAAGAAAACGAAAAAATAATTCAACAATTATCATATACATAAAATATGTATTGAGTGTCTGGAGAAATGGCTCAAGAGTTAGTAACACCAGTTGCTCTTATAGAGGACCCAGGTTTGATTTCCAACACCCATATGTCAAATAAGAACCATCCATAACTCAAGTTACAGGAGATAGGACACCCTCTTCTGATTTCTGCAAGTACTGCATGACTTGGGTACACTTACATACATATAGACAATACACTCATATAAATAAAATAAAAAATAATGAATGTAAATATATATCAAAGCAAAATAGATCATGGAGATAGAGTGATAAAAATTGTATGGTGATAAAAAACATCTCTCTGTGAGGACACTAAGATAATTTCTGAACAACAACATCAATAAATAAACCAAACTTAGGAAAATAATTTTTCACACGGTGGGACAAACAAATGGAAAAGCTATAAGATAGGGCATGTCTCACATATCTGAGGAGAAACATAGTGACTGAGGAGCAGCAAGTGAGAAGAAAAGTATTAATGCATGTGCTAGAGAGACAACCAGGAGCAGGATATACAGAAACATAATAAAAAATTAGTTTTTGTTTCCAAGAATAATGAAAAGTCCTAATAAGGTTTTCAGCAGAATAGTGACATAATCTGATTTAAACTTTTTTTCCTTTATTTATTTTTTTTAATTTTTCATTTTTTTCATTTTTTAACAATAAGTAATAATTTATGAGTACAAGCATCTTTCATGTAAAACCAATTTGTAAGCAGTTGTGCCCAAACCCACACAGCCCAAGGGTCCCACCATCCAGCTGGGGGGCTTGTATGTTCAATCAAGTTGATCAAATAAGTGTCCAGTCTATATTGCTGTAGTTTCACCATTCACCCCAATCACAGCCCTTACATTCTACCACGCCCTCTCTTCCGCAGATTGTTCCCTAGGCTTAGAAAAGGGGCATGGGTGGACAAGAAGCAAAACAGTCTACGTTCTCTGGAGCTGTCATTTTGGACTCTGGTCAATTCTGGCTGTTTCCTTTCATGGGCTGACAGTTTGTCCAGGAATAACCTTTCAGTCCTACTAATGAAGTACAGACAATTAGATATATAGGCATTTAAACAGTACTAATTATTATGGTAGGTTACTTTGGTATAGACACAGATATTTGGATGATATGTTAATCCGTGAATTACATTTTTTTCTGTAAAATATGAGAGGGTCTTACTGTGCCTTATAACATCTCCTAGTCGCTAGAGGATGTAAGCTTGTGGCATCAGCCATGGGTTATTCCTCCAAGGAGAAAGCTAATAGCCAATTAGATTTGGGATATACAGGCATATGGCCGCCACTGCTGCACAGTATTTCCAGGCAGGTGAGGTGTAGCTGGTGCTGACAGATGAGTCTTGCTTGACTCAAGGAGACCTATATTTTCTTTATTGGTTTAGTGGCCTTTGGTAACACTCTCTGGTGTTCCAGAGACCAACTGTACACTTGCAAGTGTGGTCTCAATACATCTTTCCCATGCTTACATCAGGTCTTCGACAGCAGGGCCTTATCGAAATTTGCCTTCTAGGTGCTGCAAAGTTTTAATATGAGAGACTTTCTTACCTCTCCTTCATAGAACAAGGAGGAATAGGATGATCATGAGGTTGTTCTCTAACTGTAAATTGGAGCCAACTGTTATAGAGGTAATCTCTTATAAAACCAGTAAAACTGCCTTCTTTAATTGACTAATAGACATAGGAACTGTGAAAAGGATTATTCTCTATTCAGAACCAAATATAATACTAAAGTCTCCTTAAGCTGTGCACTTAAACAAAATATATTAATACAGGAGAGCTCTGATATCAGCAACGGATTATTCTACCAAGGAGTTGCTGGCCAGGGGATCCAAGCCCCCCCCCCAAAAGGTAAACTGGGATACCTGCAAGAAGAGAGGTGATAAGGCCCTGCTGTCGAAGTTCTGATTTAAACTTTTAAAGAATGTCTTGTGACTGTGATGAGACTAGAATATAAAGGGCTAGAAGGAAAGCAGTAACACCAATGTGAAGCTATTGCAAATGTCCAAGGCAAATGATTCTGGCTGGGAGTGTAGCTACAACAGTGAATATTGTAAGAAGTGCTTATATGCAGTGTACATTTTGATGATATCACCAACTGGATTTACCTAACAAGTGGAATGACAGTACAGTTTCAAGTAAGAAAACTAGAAGTAATTCTTGACTTTTTTCCTTTATTTCACCTCTACAGGTAGTACATTTTTAGCCTTTTCAATTCTCCCAGGAAAAGACCAGGAAGGACAATGCATCGTTCAAAAGGAAATGCATGTGAGATGAAACACAATGTTCAGTATGGTCAGTTAAAGCACAAGCTAACTCTCAAAGAATTTACTTAACAAGATAACATTCAGGATTAAAATTTCATCTCTGGGAATGACCTTGGCTGATTTCTCACCACAAAATCTAAATTATGTTAAGTTTATTTCATCCTCACAGAGGTGTTCATTATTTCAAAGCTGTTATAACAAGTTATGGCTATATAACTTTTCATTTGATTCTCTTATGGTACTGTGTGCTTAGGTGAATGCAAGGACCAAGTCTGACATATCTTTCTGCCTTGAGCATTTAATCAGTACTTGACTCATAGAAGGTACTCTGATGTGTGATTAATGATATATGAGTGACAATATTAATAGAAGAATGGTGGTTTTTTTTGGTCTTTTCAAGACAGGGTCTCCCTGTAGCCCCAGCTGTCCTGGAACTCACTCCGTAGACCAGGCTGGCCTTGAACTCACAAAGATCTGCCTGCCTCTCCCTCCCAAGTGCTAGGATTAAAGGCGTGCCCCACCACACCTGGCTTTTTTTTATTGTCAAAAATGGTTTTTATGAGGAAAATATTGATGAACTATAATTGCACATAGCAATGACAAAAATGAGATTTGGCATGAGAAAAATGTATTTATGAAAATGTTCTTAAATTCAGAATCAAGTCTAATTGTAACAGCATTTTATTCTTCAATTTTTCAAGATAGAAGGGACTTTAAAATATCATTTAAATTCTCTCCTAGAATTTAAAGACTCTGAGACATGTAATTGAAGAAGCCATTAATCCTAAAATCACATTCTAACTTGCAGATTCAACAAAAATATAATTTGTATTTATGATGTGCTAGGCACTGGACTAAACACTGTGGGCTTGACATGAATTCACAATCCCTATTGTCAAGTGCCCTGTATTCTAGTACTAACTTTCATTTGAGAGGGGCATGTGGTATAACAAGAGGTAATCTCTTGTCCCCAGTTCTAAGCTCAAAATATGACTTAAGAACCAACAACAAATTGATCTGTGAATTATACAAGGCCCTGTGATAATGGGAGACCATGATTGAATTAGATGTTCAAGGGTTTATTATTGGCAACCTCAATTAGCAAAAATAGGGATGGAGCTAGTGAAACTTGGGAGAGATGTTTAAGCATGCACTTATGCTTAAATAAAGACAGCCTACCATGAACCCAGGACTCAAGACGCTGAGATGGAGCTGGTGATTCCAGAAATTAACAACAGCAACAAAAAGACTTGCTCAAAGAACTTACCCTAACAGTAAACTTCTGCATCAAAAAGTAAAAAAAAAAAGACTTGAGAAAAAGATATAAGATGTTTAAGGCAGAATGCATGAGTATGGGGGTGGGGGCATGGACTGGGCATGGGTATTAACTTGATAAAGAAATATTGTATGAAATGCACAAAAGCTCAATAAAAAATAAAGAAAAAATAAAGGCAGCCTCACTCTTATGATCAATTTTAGCCTGATCTGAACTGTTCTGATGCCCTGGTCCTTCAGAATTTTCCAAGATCTGTGCTCGAAAACAAGGGCTCACTGTAAGTTTTATTGAAACAGTATATTTAGCACAAGATGGAGGACTAAACATGTGCTTTTGTCAGAGGATTTAGTTCTTTTTGATCCCTAGTGACTTAGACTAGCACAAACCATCACAAACCGATACTACTCATTTATTATCTAGTATTTGCAACACAAATACTTGTGCCGTTAGCAGTACTTTCTTGGTATGGAAAAACACATACACGTACTTACAAACACACACATACATACAAACCCACACCTTCATACATTCATACATTATTCTAGGACAAGAGCAAGGAAGAATCATGAGGAAGCAATGCTCTATGGTTTAAGTTACAAGAGGAGATCAAGAACTAGTAGGCTTATTTACATTTTAAAAAAGTAAAATAAGATTAACTTTTTGGTCAAATTGTTAAATAAAAGGGATCTGTCCAGAGCATGTCTGCACTATAAAACATTATCACAAGATGTCCTAACACGATTTAAGTCTGACCCTGAGATAATTAAAATATACTCAACTTATTTAGAAACTTGAGTATTGTAAAATGGCTTGGTGAATAAGCCAACAGAAGAGTCCTGGGTTTCCCAGCGATAAACCTGTCCAAATGTCTTTGCCACACTTAACCAAAAACAATCTTCAGAGAGTGAGGCTTTGAAAATGCTGTGATGGATATTTGAGCACAACAGCTGTGTCTTTTTGTTCAGCTGCACTCATTGTCACTGATAGATCTGTAAGTCTCCTTTATACTACATGGGATTGTGTGTGGAAATAAAACCTAGGGCCTTGCAAATGCTAGACAAGTGCATAGCTACACCCCTTAACAATTTAAATTTCACTGTTATGGATACCATTGCCTGCTATGGAGTTATTATGACTTAAATAGACCACAAATATTTACTTGAAGGAAGTACACTGAAGGATTTCCAAGCAGAACATTAGAAGTCTACAGTTATGGAAATCCACCAAAAGAAATACTGCAATATAAGAAATTGGTTATTGGCTTGTTAGAGAATCACCGGTAGCTTAGCTCTCATGGATAATATATCCATCTTTTCTATGCAGGTATATGTATATAAATGCATTCTATCATTCTACTGTACTTGTTTTGACTGGTACTTTATAAGGAAGGCATTACTATTTCACTGAGAGCATTGACATAACCATGATTAATTCATAGCCATTTCCTCTCATGTGCCCATATTCCGGCTTCCAAACCACATTATTCAATTATGCAGATAGCTCTATGTTCACAAGAATGGTTGCAAAGAAAATTAGTGTTTTTTTTTCCATTTTCCTATTATACTAGATTATATTGTTATAAGAAATAACTTGGAAAAAACTATATGAGTCATAGTCATGAAATATCAGCCATCTCCAGTGCTGCTGATAATAGTAACAATGAAAAAATAACATGTAGCAAAGCATTGTTTCTTAAATCTTTACTCATTAGTGACAATGTCTCATTATGTTGTCTAAAACTAAGTGTCAAATCCTTGCCTCCAGTGTGATGGGCAACATAACACTTCCACAAGGAAGGGAACTTGATGTTTGTGAACACTAATGTAAAGCAGACAGTTTATTTAGATCTCGATAATCTATGTTCTTCATATCTGAAATGATACCTGCCACATAGTAGATATTCAGGTAAGAGTGGTCAGATATGTGAATATAACTGGAGCTAAAACATGAAGGTCCTTCAAATTCCAAGCTTCTTCTTGTTTCCTGTCTTTCCATAGAGAGAACCTACCATGATTAAGTACAAGGGGAAAAGATACAAGACACTTACAAGCTGGATCACCAGAAACTGATCAAGTTGCCTAAAAAATTCTGAATGTGGCAATAGGGAATTAATGCTCTTGTACCTCAGGGTGCTAATTTCTTTGACTAAAAAATTGCCTTCAATGTCTGTGAATATTTAATAAAAGCCAGTTTTATGGCTAACAACCAAATAATACCGTGGAGAAAGTAGAGGGTCTAGAACTTTTATAAGACAGAGTCTGTCCATGGGCTGTTTATAGAAATATTGGGAAGATGAATCCTGTATAATAAAAAATAATTCAAATAAGCAAAATATAATAGAAAAAACACTGACTTGAAGCCATAGAAACCTGACTTTCAATAATCGATATTATTCTTTATGGCATTTCACATGTGTATTAACCTATATGAACTTTACATTTGCATAATACTGATAAAATGACTGTATATGACCCACTTTTGAGTATATTAAGTTGATGGAAAAATAATTGTTAATCTTTAATGAACATTTATTATTTAAGTGTGTTATTCTACAACCTGTATGTGCAGAACACATTCCTTTAATATTTATGGGATTCTAGTGGAGCATGCAAGGTAATTGCTATTATTTCTGCATTTACAGCTATGAAAGTTGAGGCAGAGAGAATTTATATAGCTTATCAATGTAAGCAGCAGGAAAGTGGATGCTAACATTGTAACTCAAGGAGCTTGACCTTAGTTACCTGCTCAATAATCATAAATTCTCAGCTATAGGAAAACATAATACAAGTACAGAGAACAATAAGTAAACAAGATATTAGGCGGCACAAATGTATATTTCTTTTTCCTCATTTTTATTAGTTCTTTGAGGATTTAATACAATGTAATTTGATTTTATTGACGCTTTCCCACAATTCCTTCCAAATATAATCCCTTCTTCCTTACCCACTCAACTTTGTGTAGTCTTTTTCTTAAATCCATCAAGTCCAATTTGTACATACATGCTTGGATATGGATCCATCCTGTGGACCATGGTCAACTTACCTGGGATCACACCCTTAACGAAAACTATCTCTCTCTTGCTGGCTGTTAATTGCCAACAGTGCCCCAGTTTGGGCTCAATTTTCATGCTCTCTTCTTTATTTGATGCTGGGATTTTCTTTGGCTTGGGCTTGCATAGGTCTTGTGCATGCTGTCACCAGTGTAGTTGGTTCAGATGGGCAACTGCCCTGCTGTATCCAGAAAACATTTCTTTGTATTCATATACCCCCCTCTGGCTCTTGCAATCTTCCCTACCCCTTTTCTGTGGCTCCCACTGTGCTTTTGTGGGAGAGATGTGCTACAGAAGTCCCATTTAGGGCGGAACACTCCATTGACTCTTATTCTCCAAACATTGGTCAGTTGTGGGCCTACTGAAAAGAGAAGTTTCTCTGATGAGAATAAAGAGATGCACTAATCTATGGGTATAATAGTGAGACTAATAATATGTCCATTTAGCAGGATAATAATAGTAGGTTTTGCTTTAGAGCCTATGAACTTGTCTAGCCTCAGGTTTTTGGCCCTAATAATGATTCCATTTATGGGTTATGTCCCGCAGAGTAGATCTTGAATACAATTGGAATGTGGTTTGCTATTCCCACATTTGTGTTACTACTGATCCACTGGTCATGTCTTGTCAGGCTGGTCATTGTTGTAGCTCCCAGGGTTCACAGCTGGATAAGACTGATGATTACTTTCCATCTCATGTTGCCCTTCTTGTTCCATTATTCCCCTATATTTTTCTTTATATCATTGTGTTGTGTCTTACATTCCTTGAAAGGCCCTATGAGCCCTTAATAACTTCCTGACCTCTAGTCTATGTTGAGTGGTCAGTTCTAAACAGGACGTTTATAGTCCCCACCTCAAAGGCTCATAAAAGAAGGGGTGGAAAGAATTTAAAGCCTGAAGGTGGAATGGCAATAGAATAATATTCTGTGGACGTGACAGAGCTGCTGCAATCATAAAAACATAGCAGCTGTGATTGCTTACTCAATAGTCTCTAGAGCTGACCAAGGAAAAGGTATGACATTTTAGAAACAGACAAGGGGCTGGACAGATGGCTCAGTGGTTAAGTGTTTACTACTATTCTGGAAGTATCAGGTTCAGTTCTCAGCATCCATATCAGATATTTCACAACTGCCTGCGTCTTCTGCTCCAGGGGATCTGGCTTCTATGGGCACCTTTCACAGCTATAGTAAAACTCACACAGGCACATAGATATACCTAAGTATAAATAAATAAATCCTTAAGAAAGAAGAATTTCACTTTTAACACCAGCACCCAGGAGGCAGAGGCAAGTGGATCTCTGTGAGATTGAAGCCATCTGATCTATATAGTTAGTTCTGGGCCAGCTGGGGTTACAGGGAGACCTTATCTCAAAAACAAGAACATCTGCAAAAAAGGGATAGTTTCACTTCCTCTTTTCCAATTAGTACTTCTTTAATTTCACTTTCTTGCCTCATTGCCCTAGCACGCATTTCAAGCACTATATTGAAAAAGAGTGGTGATAGTGGACAGCCTTGCCGTGCTCCGTCCTTTAAGGGGAATGCTTCCAACTTTTCTCCATTTAAGATGATGTTGGCTGTGGGTTTCTTGTATATGGCTTTGATTGCATTGAGGAATGATCCCGCCAGTCCAATTCCCTCCTAAGACTTTAAGCATAAAGAGATGCTGGATTTTGTTGAAAGCTTTTTCTGCATCAATTGAGATGATTGTGTGGTTTTTGTCTTTAAGTCTGTTTATGTGTTTTATGATATTTATTGATTTACGTATGTTGAACCATCCCTGCATCTCTGGTATGAATCCAACCTGGTCATGATGGATGATCTTTTTGATGTGAGTCTGTATGTGATTCGCAAGTATTTTGTTGAGAATTTTTGCATCTGTGTTCATTAATGACATGGGTCTATAGTTTTTTTTTCTTGTTTGTGTCTTTGCCTGGTTTTGGTAGTAGAGTGATGATCACTTCATAGAAGGAATTTGGGATATTTCCCTCTGTCTGTATCCTTCTGAAAAGTTTGAGTAGTAATGGTTGTAACAACTCTTTAAATGTTTTAAAGAATTCTGCTCTGAAACCATCTGGGCCTGGGCTTCTTTTAGTTGGTAGGCTTTTTATTACATCTCCAATTTCCTCAAGTATTATGGGTCTGTTTAAGCTGTCAGTCTCTTCTTGGTTAAGCTTTGGTGAGCCCCAGGATTTCAGATATTCATCCATTTCTCTTAGGTTTTCAAATTTCATAGGGTATAGGTTTTTGAAGTATTCTCTTATGATTGCCTGGATCTTTTCTTTATCTATTGTGATGTTCTCCCTTTCATCACGAATGCTATCACTATGAGCCTACCAACTGACCCTGCCATACCACTCCTGGATATATACCCACAAGACTCACTCTACCACAGAGATACATGCACAGCCACGTTCATTGCAGCCCTCTTCACAGCAGTGAAGAGCTGGAAGCAAACCAAATGCCCCTCAACCAATGAGTGGATAGAGACAATGTGGTACATCTACATGATGAAGTTCTATGCAGCAGTAAAGAAAGATGACATCATGAAATTTGCAGGAAAAATGGATGGAACTAGAATATATTATGCTAAGTAAGTAAATATAATATGGAAATGACAGTTTGTGTACAGATGATATGTTTAGTATAGGTGTGACGTGTGTGTGTGTGTGTGTGTGTGTGTGTGTGTGTGTGTGTTGAAAAAATAATAATAAATTCTCAGTTTGCCTGCCAACTGGGGATTGGTGTTAGCATCAAAAATGAGGGAAATCATTCACTTTTTTTCTGGGACTATGTTACTTCACTAAGTATATATGCTTCAAGTTCATCCATTTACCAACAAAGCTCATGATGTCCTCTTTCTTACTGCTGCATAGAACTCCTTGTGTAGATGTACCACATTTTGTTACCAGTTATCAGTTGAGGGGCATTTGGTTGGGTTCCACCTCTTTGCTATTGTGAAGAGAGCTACTAAACATAGCTGTGCATGTATCTTTGCAGTAGGATACATCTTGTGGAGAATATATATAATATATATATATATAGATATATAATAATATATATATCCAGGATTGGTATGGCAGGGTCAGTTGGTAGGCTCATAGTGATAGCATTCGTGATGAAAGGGAAACATCACAATAGATAAAGAAAAGATCCAGGAAATCATAAGAGAATACTTCAAAAACCTATACCCTATTAAATTGAAAACCTAAGAGAAATGGATGAATATCTGAAATCCTGGGGCTCACCAAAGCTAACCAAGAAGAGATGACAGTCTTAAACGACCATAATACTTGAGGAAATTGAGATGTAATAAAAAGCCTACCAACTAAAAGAAGCCCAGGCCAGTGGTTTCACAGCAGAATCTTAAAACATTTAAGAGTTGTTACAACCATTACTACCCAAACTTTTCAGAAGGATACAGACAGAGGGAAATATCCCAAATTCCTTCTATGAAGTGATCATCACTCTACTACCAAAACCAGGCAAAGACACAACAAGAAAAAAAAACTATAGACCCATGTCATTAATGAACACAGATGCAAAAATCTCAACAAAATACTTGCGAATCACATACAGACTCACATCAAAAAGATCATCCATCATGACCAGTTGGATTCATACCAGAGATGCAGGGATGGGTTCAAACATACGTAAATCAATAAATATCATAAAACACATAAACAGACTAAAAGACAAAAACCACACAATCATCTCAATTGATGCAGAAAAAGCTTTCAACAATCCAGCATCTCTTTATGCTTAAAGTCTAGGAGGGAATTGGACTGGCGGGATCATTCCTCAATGCAATCAAAGCCATATACAAGAAACCCACAGCCAACATCATCTTAAATGGAGAAAAGTTGGAAGCATTCCCCTTAAAGGACGAGCACGGCAAGGCTGCCCACTATCACCACTCTTTTTCAATATAGTGCTTGAAATGCTTCTAAGGGCAATGAGGCAAGAAAGTGAAATTAAGAAGTACTAATTGGAAAAGAGGAAGTAAACTATCCCTTTTTGCAGAGGTTCTTGTTTTGAGATAAGGTCTCCCTGTAACCCCAGCTGGCCCAGAACTAACTATATAGATCAGATGGCTTCAATCTCACAGAGATCCACTTGCCTCGCTCCTGGTGCTGGTGTTAAAAGTGAAATTCTTTCTCTTTAATATTTTATTTATTTATACTAGGTATATCTATGTGCTGTGTGAGTTTTACTATAGCTGTGAAAGGTGCCCATAGAAGCCAGATCCCCTGGAGCAGAAGACGCAGGCAGTTGTGAAATATCTGATATGGATGCTGAGAACTGAACCTGATACTTCCAGAATAGTAGTAAACACTTAACCACTGAGCCATCTGTCCAGCCCCTTGTCTGTTTCTAAAATGTCATACCTTTTCCTTGGTCAGCTCTAGAGACTATTGAGTAAGCAATCACAGCTGCTATGTTTTTATGATTGCAGCAGCTCTGTCACGTCCACAGAATATTATTCTATTGCCATTCCACCTTCAGGCTTTAAATTCTTTCCACCCCTTCTTTTATGAGCCTTTGAGGTGGGGACTATAAACGTCCTGTTTAGAACTGACCACTCAACATAGACTAGAGGTCAGGAAGTTATTAAGGGCTCATAGGGCCTTTCAAGGAATGTAAGACACAACACAATGATATAAAGAAAAATATAGGGGAATAATGGAACAAGAAGGGCAACATGAGATGGAAAGTAATCATCAGTCTTATCCAGCGTGTGAACCCTGGAGCTACAACAATGACCAGCCTGACAAGACATGACCAGTGGATCAGTAGTAACACAAATGTGGGAATAGCAAACCACATTCCAATTGTATTCAAGATCTACTCTGCGGGACATAACCCATAAATGGAATCATTATTAGGGCCAAAAACCTGAGGCTAGACAAGTTCATAGGCTCTAAAGCAAAACCTACTATTATTATCCTGCTAAATGGACATATTATTATGCCTCACTATTTACCCATAGATTAGTGCATCTCTTTATTCTCATCAGAGAAACTTCTCTTTTCAGTAGGCCCACAACTGACACAATGTTTGGAGAATAAGAGTCAATGGAGTGTTCCGCCCTAAATGGGACTTCTGTAGCACATCTCTCCCACAAAAGCACAGTGGGAGCCACAGAAAAGGGGTAGGGAAGATATTGCAAGAGCCAGAGGGGGGTATATGAATACAAAGAAATGTTTTCTGGATACAGCAGGGCAGTTGCCCATCTAACCAACTACACTGGTGACAGCATGCACAAGACCTATGCAAGCCCAAGCAAAAGAAAACCCAGCATCAAATAAAGAAGAGAGCATGAAAATTGAGCCCAAACTGGGGCACTGTTGGCAATTAACAGCCAGCAAGAGAGAGATAGTTTTCGTTAAGGGTGTGATCCCAGGTAAGTTGACCATGGTCCACAGGATGGATCCATATCCAAGCATGTATGTACAAATTGGACTTGATGGATTTAAGAAAAAGACTACACAAAGTTGAGTGGGTAAGGAAGAAGGGATTATATTTGGAAGGAATTGTGGGAAAGCGTCAATAAAATCAAATTACATTTATTAAACCTCAAAGAACTAAAAAATGAGGAAAAAGAAATATACATTTGTGCCGCCTAATATCTTGTTTACTTATTGTTCTCTGTACTTGTATTATGTTTTCCTATAGCTGAGAATTTATGATTATTGAGCAGGTAACTAAGGTCAAGCTCCTTGAGTTACAATGTTAGCATCCACTTTCCTGCTGCTTACATTGATAAGCATATAAATTCTCTCTGCCTCAACTTTCATAGCTGTAAATGCAGAAATAATAGCAATTACCTTGCATGCTCCACTAGAATCCCATAAATATTAAAGGAATGTGTTCTGCACATACAGGTTGTAGAAAACACACTTAATAATAAATGTTCATTAAAGATTAACAATATTTTCCATCAACTTAATATACTCAAAAGTGGGTCATATACAGTCATTTTATCAGTATTATGCAAATGTAAAGTTCATATAGGTTAATACACATGTGAAATGCCATAAAGAATAATATCGATTATTGAAAGTCAGGTTTCTATGGCTTCAAGTCAGTGTTTTTTCTATTATATTTTGCTTATTTGAATATTTTTTTATTATACAGGATCCATCTTCCCAATATTCTATAAAAAGCCCATGGACAGACTCTGTCTTATAAAAGTTCTAGACCCTCTACTTTCTCCACGGTATTTTGGTTGTTAGCCATAAAAACTGGCTTTTATTAAATATTCACAGACATTGAAGGCAATTTTTTAGTCAAAGAAATTAGCACCCTGAGGTACAAGAGCATTAATTCCCTATTGCCACATTCAGAATTTTTTAGGCAACTTGATCAGTTTCTGGTGATCCAGCTTGTAAGTGTCTTGTATCTTTTCCCCTTGTACTTAATCATGGTAGGTTCTCTCTATGGAAAGACAGGAAACAAGAAGAAGCTTGGAATTTGAAGGACCTTCATGTTTTAGCTCCAGTTATATTCACATATCTGACCACTCTTACCTGAATATCTACTATGTGGCAGGTATCATTTCAGATATGAAGAACATAGATTATCGAGATCTAAATAAACTGTCTGCTTTACATTAGTGTTCACAAACATCAAGTTCCCTTCCTTGTGGAAGTGTTATGTTGCCCATCACACTGGAGGCAAGGATTTGACACTTAGTTTTAGACAACATAATGAGACATTGTCACTAATGAGTAAAGATTTAAGAAACAATGCTTTGCTACATGTTTATTTTTTCATTGTTACTATTATCAGCAGCACTGGAGATGGCTGATATTTCATGACTATGACTCATATAGTTTTTTCCAAGTATTTCTTATAACAATATAATCTAGTATAATGGAAAATGGAAAAAAAAACACTAATTTTCTTTGCAACCATTCTTGTGAACATAGAGCTATCTGCATAATTGAATAATGTGGTTTGGAAGCCGGAATATGGGCACATGAGAGGAAATGGCTATGAATTAATCATGGTTATGTCAATGCTCTCAGTGAAATAGTAATGCCTTCCTTATAAAGTACCAGTCAAAACAATACAGTAGAATATATAATATGCATTTATATACATATACCTGCATAGAAAAGATGGATATATTATCCATGAGAGCTAAGCTACCGGTGATTCTCTAACAAGCCAATAACCAATTTCTTATATTGCAGTATTTCTTTTGGTGGATTTCCATAACTGTAGACTTCTAATGTTCTGCTTGGAAATCCTTCAGTGTACTTCCTTCAAGTAAATATTTGTGGTCTATTTAAGTCATAATAACTCCATAGCAGGCAATGGTATCCATAACAGTGAAATTTAAATTGTTAAGGGGTGTAGCTATGCACTTGTCTAGCATTTGCAAGGCCCTAGGTTTTATTTCCACACACAATCCCATGTAGTATAAAGGAGACTTACAGATCTATCAGTGACAATGAGTGCAGCTGAACAAAAAGACACAGCTGTTGTGCTCAAATATCCATCACAGCATTTTCAAAGCCTCACTCTCTGAAGATTGTTTTTGGTTAAGTGTGGCAAAGACATTTGGACAGGTTTATCGCTGGGAAACCCAGGACTCTTCTGTTGGCTTATTCACCAAGCCATTTTACAATACTCAAGTTTCTAAATAAGTTGGTATATTTTAATTATCTCAGGGTCAGACTTAAATCGTGTTAGGACATTCTGTGATAATGTTTTATAGTGCAGACATGCTCTGGACAGATCCTTTTATTTAACAATTTGACCAAAGTAAATCTTATTTTACTTTTTTAAAATGTAAATAAGCCTACTAGTTCTTGATCTCCTCTTGTAACTTAAACCATAGAGCATTGCTTCCTCATGATTCTTCCTTGCTCTTGTCCTAGAATAATGTATGAATGTATGAAGGTGTGGGTTTTGTGTATGTGTGTGTTTGTAAGTACGTGTATGTGTTTTTCCATACCAAGAAAGTACTGCTAACGGCACAAGTATTTGTGTTGCAAATACTAGATAATAAATGAGTAGTATCGGTTTGTGATGGTTTGTGCTAGTCTAAGTCACTAGGGATCAAAAAGAACTAAATCCTCTGACCAAAGCACATGTTTAGTCCTCCATCTTGTGCTTAAATATACTGTTTCAATAAAACTTACAGTGAGCCCTTGTTTTCGAGCACAGATCTTGGAAAATTCTGAAGGACCAGGGCATCAGAACAGTTCAGATCAGGCTAAAATTGATCATAAAGAGTGGCTGCCTTATTTTTTCTTTATTTTTTATGAGCTTTTTGTGCTTTCATACAATATTTCTTTATCAATTTAATACCCTGCCATCCATGCCCCACCCCATACTCATGCATTCTGCCTAAACATCTTATATCTTTTTCTTCAAGTCTTTTTTTTTTTACTTTTTGATGCAGAAGTTTACGTTTAGGGTAAGTTCTTTGACAAGTCTTTTTGTTGCTGTTGTTTATTCTGGAATCACCAGCTCATCTCAGCGTCTTGAGTCCTGGGTTTGCATGGTAGGCTGTCTTTATTTAAGCATAAGTGCATGCTTAAACATCTCTCCCAAGTTTCACTAGCTCCATCCCTATTTTTGCTAATTGAGGTTGCCAATAATAAACCCTTGAACATCTAATTCAATCAAGTCTCCATGTATCAACAGGGCCTTGTATAATTCACAGATCAATTTGTTGTTGGTTCTTAAGTCATATTTTGAGCTTAGGAACTGGGGACAAGAGATACCTCTTGTTATACCACATGCCCCTCTCAAATGAAAGTTAGTACTAGAATACAGGGCACTTGACAATAGGGATTGTGAATTCATGTCAAGCCCACAGTGTTTAGTCCAGTGCCTAGCACATCATAAATACAAATTATATTTTTGTTGAATCTGCAAGTTAGAATGTGATTTTAGGATTAATGGCTTCTTCAATTACATGTCTCAGAGTCTTTAAATTCTAGGAGAGAATTTAAATGATATTTTAAAGTCCCTTCTATCTTGAAAAATGAGAGAATAAAATGCTGTTACAATAGACTATTCTGAATTTAAGAACATTTTCATAAATACATTTTTCCTCATGCCAAATCTCATTTTTGTCTTGGCTATGTGGCAATTATAGTTCATCAATATTTTCCTCATAAAAACCATTTTTGACAATAAAAAAAAGCCAGGTGTGGTGGGGCACGCCTTTAATCCTAGCACTTGGGAGGGAGAGGCAGGCAAGTCTTTGTGAGTTCAAGGCCAGCCTGGTCTACGGAGTGAGTTCCAGGACACTGGGGCTACAGGGAGACCGGTCTTAAAAGACAAAAAAAACCACCATTCTTCTATTAATATTGTCACTCATATATCATTAATCACACATCAGAGTACCTTCTATGAGTCAAGNTTATATTTCATTGTATCTGAAAGCAACTGTGCTATTCCAATATGAATCTTTAAATGGGCTCTAGAATTGTCCTACTACATGTATTCACACATTGTAATTACCATATATGAATGGAAGATATGTATTCATATTCTGAAAAAAGAATGTAAAGTTACACATCTTTATACCTGCATGCAAATTTATTGTTAAAATGTGAATCTCTAAATGTGTTTAGGAATCAACCTATAGTTTATTTTCAGAATTTGTAATTTTGACTTATGTGTGGAGTGTACATATGCATATTTTGGAGTAACATAAAATTAAAAAATTAAAAAAAAAAAACAAGAACAAACCACTAAAGCAGACAAATTTTGAATTCACGTTCTGGAGTGAGTCAGAATGAAACTCCAGGGGCTGGAGAAGTGGTTCAGAGATTAAGAGTGCCTTCTTCTCTTCTAAAAGATATAAGTTCTTTTTCATTTACCCATAACAAGTGGCTCACAACCACCTGTAACTCTTGCTCAGGGGATCTGACACTGTCTTTTAGACTCTGCAGGCACATGAGGATGAGGACATGTGGCATGCACACCCACAGAAGAAAATATATGTAAATTAAAAATAAAAAATATGACCTTAAAAAACCGAGATACCATACAGTTTGCTAATTGTGTTGAGTAGTTATAAGATTATAAGAATATTTATAAATTAGGGTTATACTTCTTCATTAACAAGGCAAGGTTTATAGGTTTTCAGAGAAGGAAACTGGATACAAAGTGAACTTATGAGGGAAGGCTCTGTAAAGAAGATAGGACCCAGTTAGAAAAATGAGGCCAGGCATAGAATATGGAGCAATTGCAACTAATGGTAGCAGACAGTCCTGACCAAAGAGGCAGGATCATGTACAGAAGCTGTGGTATAATAAAAAGATAAGGACAGTAATAAATTTTTCATTCATTTTGCACATTCCTATTTATACAGCCCAAAACTGTGTCACAGAAAGACCACTGAACTGAACTTATGGACATATGTTCATCCATATCTTGATCCATTTTCTGTTGCTAATAATACAATAGTACAACACTGGGTACAATAAAGAAAAGAGGCTTCTTTTGGCTCATAGTTCTCATATAAGACCAAGGATTCACATCTGATAATGGGTGAATCTTGAGAGTGTCTCTCTCATGAAAGTTAGACACTACACAAGATTAGGTAAAGATGGCTTAATGTACTATTTTATATTATAAAATTGCATTTCTGTTAATGTTTGTGTTTTCAGACAAGATCTTTCAATGTAGCCTAACCATGCATGAAACATGCTACTTAGCCCAGGCTGGCCTGGTTACTTGTGGCTTTTATATAGACTTAGTCTCCTGAGAACATATTAACCCATTATTATGATTTGAATCTTAGATGTCACCCAAAGGCTCATGTGCTACAAGGTCAGTCTCTAGCTTCTGAGAAATAGGTATAGCCTTTAGAACATGGAAGGAATTTCAGTCATTTGAGGTGCATCCATGAAGGAGATTTGGGGGTCTTGGTTCATGTTTTCTATTTCTATATGCCTTCCACCCATTCTCTTCCTCATAGTCATCCTCCTTCCCAATTCCTAAATAAATCTTTAATCATTTTGAATTGATTATTTTAGGCATTTTGTAATAGAATTGAAAATCTGATTAACACACCTATCTATATATTAATATAATGAATGGATCAATCCATGATGATAAATCCCTAAGCATGTGTTAAAAGTATCCCTGGTCTCATCTCTTAGTGTCTCATAATAAGTCTTAAATTTCAACATGGCTTTCATAAGGACAAAGTATATTCAAGCCACAGCAATGCAGGACTGCTGAGTTCCACTAGCTGGTAACTTTGGACACATAATTAAACTTTTTGTATTCTTGGTTTCCCAACTTACAATGTGAGTATGATAACACAATATTTGGCAGGAAATTGTTGTTTAGGAATTTAGGAAATAGCTATGAAAGTATTAAAAGCACTATTCATTTCTTCTATTATATGTTGTATATTCCTGTGAAGTAGAAAAAGCTAATTTTATTATTAGATTTTTATTTTTATTGAGCCTTTTTATATTGCATATAACAGTTCTTAATCAAATTTAGAACCCCCATCCATGTCCCCACAACTCCCACCTGCTGGACCTCATGCATTAAGCCATACATGTTATATCCTATCCAGTGAAGCATTTATATCCAGATGTCCTTCAGTGAAAGTTCATCCACTGGAGTCCAGTCAGTCTTCCTAGAAAGGTCTACCTTTCTTCACCCAGTAGTAATCAGTGTACAACAGTTCCCAAGCTAGGGCTGGCCCACATTTTCCTCACTCCACTCAGGGACCTTACATGACTGAGCTGGCATGAGTTCTGTGCTAGATGCTGCCATTGCCACAAGCTCATAGGTGCAATCTTCCAGTGGGCTGAAAGCCTCTGATTCTCCATGTTCATGAACCAATCCTGGCTCTTACAGTCCTTCTGTCCCCTCTTCCTCGATGGTCCCTGAGCTGTATGTGGGTGAGGTTTAATGTAGGACTCCTAACCAGGGAGACACACCTTCCATAATCTCTCTCTCTCTCTCTCTCTCTCTCTCTCTCTCTCTCTCTCTCTCTCTCTCTTTTTGAGACAGGGTCTTCCTGTAGCTCCAGCTGGCCTGGAACTGGCTCTGTAAACCAGGTTGGCCTCGAACTCACAGAGATTCACCTGCCTCTGCCTCCCAAGTGGTGGCTTTAAAGGCGTGTGACACCACATGTGGCTACATTCCATAATCTCTTATTCTTTACAACTTGGCCAGTGTGGCTTTGTGAGAATCATACTTTGTTGTATAAGGAAGTTTCACTGGTGAGAGTCGAATAATGCACTAATTTTCTCTCTAGCCCCCATTCTGCTATGTTCTGTGAGTTTTAGGAGTAGAGCATCAACTGTAGATTCATCACCTAGGCCTGGGCTATCTCAGATATTTAGTGTGTGTGTGTGTGTGTGTGTGTGTGTGTGTGTGTGTGTGTGTGTGTGTGTGTGTTTTCATTTGTCGGATTCTGCAGTAGCCTCCATCTGTTGCAAAAAGAAGCTTCTCTTATGAATAGTGTACTTGTTTATAAATATAATGATCTATCTATCTATCTATATCTACATATATATATATCATATAGTAAGGAATTTCATTTGTTTAGAGACATGACAAACATAGACTTTTTTCTAGGATCTATGAAATCTCCAGCCATGTGTATTTAGCTGAATTTATAGTGCCATCCAAGAGTTCTTTCCATCTGAGAAGGCTTTAAGTCCAATTAGGTAGCTGTTGATTACCCCCCAGATAACAGTACAACTGCTGCGCCAACAGAGGTAGTTTGCTGTGCCAGTCATTATAGTTATTAGGATTTAGGGTTAAGTTGGACCACTGATTGATTTTCTTTCTTAGCAGCTTGCATAGTATCCTCTAGGACTATGAGAGTTAAAGTTCAGATAGAAAGCTTCCAGGTCAGTTCCTGCTGCATTACTCCAAGTCCTCTGTCTGAAGCATGCCCTGTCATCAGCAGTGGAGTCTTACCGGGAGATAACCAAGAGCTTTGGCAGTAGCTTGCATTATTTTAGGTATCTCCTGGACTAATCTGACCAACCATTCTAAGGGAGGTCTCTCCTATCTGGCATTGTGCTTCTTGCCATACAACCCCCAGGTATACATATGGACTCATGTTCAGACACCATATGTGCATTTCTCAGGGAGTTCTACAGCCAACAAATTTCCTTTGGCTTCCCTTCTTGCCCTAGATCCATTCACTTCTCTTCTGTCTTTTCCAGTCCAACCTCCCTCCCCCTTCCTCCCTTCCCTGTTTCAGTGTCCACTCTAGCTCTACCATCGCATATTTGGCTTGCTTTTCCAAGTTTTTGCTACTTCTCTTAGTATTACAGTCTCTAGTTCCATCCATTTACCTGAAAATTTCAAATTGTCTTACTGCTAGTTAGAACATTATTGTGTAAATGTACCACATTTTCATTATGCATTCGTCATTTGAGGGACATTTAGGGTCCTTTCATTTCTTAGCTTTTGTGAAAATAGGAGCAACAGACATGGATGTGCAGGTATCTCTACAGTTTGATAAGTGCATGGATGTGCAGGTATCTCTACAGTTTGATAAGTGCATGGTTGTGCAGGTATATCTACAGTATGATGAGTGCTTTGGATTTATGCCGAGGCCTGGTATAACCAGATCATATGGTTGAACAAATTTCAGTTTTTTTATATTATTATTTTTATGTGTATGAGTGTATTGCTTGCATGTAGGTAAGGGCACCTGTGTCATGCAATGTCCATGGAGGCCAGAAGAGAGTTTTGGATCCCCTGGAACCAGAGTTATAGATGGTTGTTAGCTGCCATGTGGGTGCTGGGATTTAAACCTTGGCCTTCTAAAGAACAGCCAGTGCTATTAACTGCTGTGACATTTCTCCAGCCCCATTTTTAGTTTTGTGAGAGTTTTACATACTACTTTCCATAGTGTTTGCACAAGTTTGCATTCCCCCAGCAGTGAATGAGGATTCCCCTCTCTCCACATCCTTGCCATCGTTTGGTGTCTTTAGTTCTGACTGGAGTAAGACGGAATCTTAAAGTTGTTTTTATCTGCATTTCTCTAATTACTGAGGATGGTGGTGAGCAATTCTTAAGGTGTCTCTTACCCTTTTTGATTTTTTTGGTTTGAGAATCATCTGTTCATGTCTATAGCCCCTCTTTCTATTGGGTCATTTATTTTCTTTGTGTTTTTGAGCTTTTTGTATACCCCAGATATTAATCCTTGGTCAGATTTGTAGGTGGTAAATATTTTCTGCCAAACAGTGAGTCTCCTTTTCCCTTCCGTGGTAGTGTCTTTTGCTGTATAGAAGGTTTGAAGCTTAACTGGGTCCCACATGTTGATTGTTGAACTTAATGGTGGAGCAACTAATCTCTGATTCAGAAAGTCCTTGTAGGGTAATGCCTATGTTTCTTCTAGACATTTCAGAGTTTCAGGTTTTATATTGAGGTCTTTGGTCAATTTGGGGTTGACGTTTGTGCAGAGTGAAATATAAGGATCCAATTTCATTTTTCTACAGGTAGAAATCAAATTTTTCCAACACCATTTATTGAAGGTGCTGACTTTCTTCCATTGTGAGTTCTTGGCACTTTTATGAAATATCAGGTGGCTGAAGTTGCATGCACGCATGTCTATATCATCTCCTGTGCTCCATTAAACTACATGTCTATTTTTGTGCTAGTCCCATGCTGTTTTTTATGACTATAACTCTGTAATAAAGTCTGAGATCTAGTATGGTAATCCACCAAGTGTTCTTTTTGCCCAAGACTAATTTGGCTGTCTGGGGTCTTTTGTGATTTCATATGTATTTTAGGATGATTTATTTTTCTCGTTTTGTGAAGAATGTCATGGGTATTTTGATTGGCATTGCATTGGAGGTATAGATTGATTTTGGTAAGATGTTCATTTTGATATTAATTCTATCAATCCATGTGCATGGAATGGCAGGTCTTTCTATATCCTAGTGTCTTCCTCTCTTTAATGATTTAAAAATTTCACTGTAGAGATCTTTGAATGTTTGGTTAAGGTTATTCCTCAATATTATAGTTTTTAGGTTATTGCGAATGGAAGGGTTTCCTTGAGTGCTTTTTCTGATTGCTTGTTTTTGGTATATCGAAAGGCTACTGATTTTTGTAAGTTAATTTTGTAGGCTGAAAATTTATTGAAAGTATTAGTCATTTCTAACAGTTTTCTGGTGGAATTTTTTAGATCTCCTCTGTATAAAATCATATCATCTTCAAATAGTGATAACTTGACCTCTTCTTTTCCAATTAGTACTCCTTTAATAATTTCTTTCTCTTGTCTTATTATGCTTACAAGAGTTCCAAGCTCTACAGTAATACAACACCTCCTAAGTAAGAAAAGCCCATGGCCACGCAAAGCCAAAGCAGAATCTTACCAGCCATTCAAAGAAGATCTGCAACCAATATCCCTTAAGTTATTAAAAAATAGAAACAGAACTCCTACCATGAAGCCAATATCATGTTATTACTTAAACCAGGTAAAGATGCTGCAAAACAGAATATTACAGGCCCAAATCCTTAATGAACATAGATATAAAAATTCTCAACAAAATACTTGCCAACCCCATTAGAGGCACATATCAAGAAGAGCATCCAAGTTGTCTTTATTCCAGAGATGCAGGGATTATTTAATATATATAAGTCAACAATGTTATAAAACATATATATGGATATATATATATATATATATATATATATGGATTTAAAGACAAAAATCATGTGGTCATCTCAATAGATTCAGAAAATGCCTTTGACAAAATCCAACATATATTCATGTTAAAAGTCCTAGATAGACCTGGATTGGGGGAAACATACCTCAAAATAATTAAAGCTATATATAGAAAATCCAGAGCTAACACCATTCTAAATGGAGATAAATTGGAAGTATTCTTATTAAAATTAGGAACCAGACAAAGCTGTCTACTATCACCACTCCTTTGCAAAAGAGTGCTTGAGGGTTTTTGCTGTTGTTGTTGTTGTTGTTGTTCTCATACTTTACTTTGGAAAACAAGCCATGTAGGGGACTCCTGCCATCAAGTTGTTTCTGCTTACATACTTATTTCTAGGAATAGTACATGCAGAATTAACTACAGGGGATGGAAACCTTAAAATGATTCTAGAAGTTGAAACTCAAGCATAAAGGCATAGCTCAGAACATAAAGGCATAGCTCAAACATAAAGGCATAGCTCAGAACCCTTTAGTGACAAATGACTTTAGTCTACTAAAGAATCCAGATCCAGCTTGACAACTAAACACTTCAGAGCACATTATGTCTGACAACATTCTACTATGAGCCACATTGAAACTAGAGAAAGCTTCACTAGCTTCACTTTACTGCCTAAGGTATCACAGTATCACTTGGAAGTAGAAGGAATCTTATCTTACCCTTAAGTTATCATGCCACACAGGTTTTTTTAAATGTTAACAAAAATAAATGAAAATCCTGGAAAATATATTATCAGAAGGAATGAAAGTAAGTATTGAACATGTGGTCAGAGTGGTTCTTCCGGTGAAGTTTAGTCTACTTTTTCCATGTATGAAGTGTCGTCATCTCCTTCAAGGGGTGGCATTTCCTCAGTTACAGCAGCACTGATATCATCAGCAGTGGGATGATCCTCATCAATACCTAGACCAAGTTTGATCATCCTGTAGATCCTGTTAGCATGTGTCTAGGGATCTTCCAGACTGAAGCCAGAATACAGAAGTGTAGTTTCTAATTTTTAAAATTTATTTATTATTTTTTATGTGTATGAGTGTACTGTCTGCATGTAGGTTGGTGCACACATGTCCTGCAATGCCATGGAGGTCAGAAGAGGGCGTCAGATTCCAATGGAACTGGAGTTAAAGATGGTTCTTAACCACCATGTGGGTGCTGGGGATTGAACCCGGGTTCTCTGCAAGAGCAGTCGGCACTTTTTTTTTTCTTCTATTACTTCTTTATTTTTTTTTCATTTTTTAACAATAAGTAATAATTTATGAGTACAAGCATCCTTCATGTAAAACCAATTTGCAAGCAGTTGTGCCCAAACCCACACAGCCCAAGTGTCCCACCATCCAGCTGGGTTTTTAACTGATGAGCCTTCTTTCCAGCCCCAGGAGTGCAGTTTCATACAGTAGGATGACCAGATCCATCACAGACTTGTCATTCTTGTCAGCTTCTGCTTTTTGCCTTAAGGTCTCAATAATGGAGTGGTCCAAGTGTTTCTTTGCTGACATGTACTCATTATAGAGTTGTCTCTTAGGGCCTGAGCTTTCATGATTCTTTCCATATTTGCTGTCTACCCATATGTACTTGTAACAATACAGCATGGGGATGTCACCAATCTGTTTGACACGAACACCTTTTCAACCTTTTTTTCCAAGATGTCTTTCATGATTTTGCAGAGGTTTTCAAACTTTGTCTTTTTCTCTTCCTGTTTCTTTTTCTCTTCTTCATCTTCTGGAAGTTCCAAGCCCTCTTTGGTGACTGACACCAAGGTTTTGCCCTCAAATTCCTTCAGCAGTGGCTAATTTGGCCTTTGTGGAACGGCTCTGAAAGCATGGCTTAGAAGTGATCTATATGAGCTTTTTTTTTAACAAAGAAAATAAGATTCAGAGAATTGACATTTACAGAAATCAAGTAAATGGCCCAACATGTTATAGCTATTATGTTTTGTATACTCATTCTGACTTCCAATGTAAAGTACTACTAACCTTTGTCATTATATTTCTAGTAAGACAGTTTGGGCAGAACAGAAATTCATGGGACTACAACCCCAGCTATCCATGTTTCACTAAGAGGAAGACATGACCAGATCTAAGCATTCCCTTCTTTGAGAAAAAGGGGCTGGAAAGGGACACTAAGTAAGCCTTAGGCAGCATAAGGGTCTTAATGGTGGACTATGACCTCAATAGGCAGCAGGATGCAACCAGTCTGGGAGTTAGCACAGACTAACATTTCCCTCTCTCAGTTTGATCAGAACCACTTTGGCCCGAATGAGTATTGGTGTTTCCTCTTATAATGTGCACTTTGAAGAGGACTGGCTCTAACATCAGGAATATACCACATAACTATTTTGGTAAACATAAACTCACACTGTAGATATGGGCAGGAGGAGAAAGGAAGTGCCACTCATATTTGGAATTATTTTTAACAGAAACATTAACATCTAAAAAGGGTTTCATAGAGCAATATGAAACATTGCAAATTCAAAACCAGAATAAACACCATCGAGACCTTTATACTTGACCTAATTAGAAACCTACTTCTGCTAAGCATCTTTCATTCTCCTTCTTTTCTTACTTCTCTCTTAAGAGTGGAATGGACTCCTCACCATATTTCTCTTATACTCACAAGTTGCAGAAGAGTAATTTCCAGAGAAATTGAATTTATTAGGAATTTTTTGGATAATTATTGTTGCAATAGGCTTGAAGTCATTTTATTAAAGCAGTTATGAAGTCTTGTCAATAACCTCTGGAGTGAATGTGTATTTTCTGTATTCTCCATGTTTTTTGCTTCTATTCATGTCTCTGAAAATATCCAAATGTGCTTGTCACTGTTGATGCTTCTCCCCTATCCTGAACTAGGATGCAGGCATGTGCCTACACTGGGATTGTTTTCTCATCAAAGGAAAGGAATGTTACAGAACACTTTTAGCTGTCCTTCACTTTTGTTCTGTTCCTCGATATTAAGAACAACAACAACAATAACAAACTTGTATAATCTATTACTTTCCCATATACCATTCTTTCAGAATTAAGAGAAGTGATTGATAGTGCTTATGGCTAACCACTAACAAAATAAGGGCTTTTGGAGCTAGTTCCCCACATGAATTGTTGTAGTTACCATTAGATTGATCAAAGTGTAATACTATGTCCAGAGATTACCTTTGAATAAGAATTAAGTATAAGATTTACTTTCTAAAGCCAATAAAGTTAAAATATAAAATTTCATGAATATTAGAAAGTACCACTTCCCCAAAATTCAGAACCTAACAGATACTCAGTATTTCTTTTCTTACTGAATTGTGAATGAACTTAAAGATCTCCCAGTTTTATATTAAAGTAGTGCAACCTAGCATGTGTGTGTTCTGTTTCATCTGAAAAATATAAAGATGACTATATTTTTAACAGAGCCACACTAAGTCACAACATTCTTCTAACAGAGCCAAGTGTTTACTACTTACTGACTGTTGGTCTATGCCTTATACTTACATTCCTAAGAACTTATATTCCCTGAATAAAGAGAGCACCTTTGCTCTTCCTACTGTGCTTATGAAAGCTTCTATCTAAAGACTTGCATGAAGCAATGTAAGCAACCTCCAGAGAATAAAAAAATAAGCCAACCTGGATGTCAGGCAGTTCTTTGATCTTCTTCTTAGCCACTGTTATTCTCTGTAGTTCAAAGGAAATATCAGGGATAGCCATCATTCTTCATGTGGGCAATCTGTTCCTTTGGTTAGGAATGCTTTCATCATCATTTCTATGGTTGGTTAAGTCAGATGAGGCCTCCAATAAGGATTTCCATTCTCTAGATTCACAGCCCTTATCCCTCACATTTTCCCTTTTCTCCATAATTCTTACCTTTTAGCTTTCAACTCTTCTGAAGATGATGTTCATAATCCATTTAGATTTTTTAATTGAAAACTTCCAATGGCATAAGTACAATGATATAATTCCTGCTCATTATTATCTGCTGGTAAATATCTGCTGATAGTCCTAATCCATATGAATGATGAACACTCCCAAGCAATCGCCTAAACATTTATTCATCTGGAAGGTCTACTTTGAGACAAATTAAAAAGAACTGGGATGATTCTTTGTTAAAAACAATTCATTTTCTAGTACTGAAAGTAATCTAATAAAACACATAATATAGCTTCCAATCTATGCTATTTCCTGAGCACAAAACTGTTGTTAAGTGTTCATTTTCTTAAGTATACCTTCTTAGTTTTTAGAATTGGAAATAATACATTGAAGTTGGGTTTTGGTCTGAAAATTAGATCATAAGCTAATGTTACTAATTAAACATCCTAAGTCTACCACTTTGAACAGTTTGGGAGTGTTCATGGTCCAAAGCAATTTTCTATGCATGGTTTTTCATTGGCTTGCATCAAGAACTGATTGATAGAGCTGACTGATCAAATAGCAAGTACTAATAATACTCAAAACACCTCATTTGTTTACATAAACTGATACCATTTGGATAAACCATTCATAAATAAAACATGCTTGGAAATACTTCTTCATTTTTGAGTAATCTGTGATCTATTTACTATTGGATAAACAGACAAATTATATTAATTATCTTCCCATGAGAATTACATATGTGCACACAGTCTGTACATAATTATGGCAGATATATCTGTCTAATAAATGCTGATCTACATGAATCTTTAAATAAAATGACAGAGTGACTCAACATAAAAAGAATGTTGGGACCTAGAGTAGAACCAGAGACTTGGTAGATAATGACAATGCATTAGAAATTTTCAGTTTGTCCTAGGATTACATAATAAGTTAACCACTTGTTTTCCAGTATTTTTCTGTATCTTCTATGTAGTTTGGTATATTATCATTTTTAAATGCCAGTACTTCGTATTAGTCTTAATTTTCTAGAACATATGGCGTGTGTTCATTGTACTTTTTCTGATTTTTAATGTAACTGTATTAGTTACTTTAAACATTGCTGCAATTAAGAAAGATTCATAAACCAAGAGAGGATCATTGAGAATTTATAGTTCACTATGGTAGGAAGGCATGACCCAGTTAATTGTTGCTCAAAGCTGTGGCAGTGGAAGGAAGAGACTATTTCCTTACATGCTTCCAGGTCAAGAAATAGCAAATTTATCCAATCAGGAAACAGTCAGAACCAGGCCAGGCTATAAACCATAAGGCCTACTCCCAGTTTCTCAGTCCCTCTAGTAATACCTTACTTCCTAAGGGTCCCATAACTTTCTCAAACAATACCAACATTCGGGGACCAAGTTTTCAAACAAAGGAACCTAGGAGGGACATTTCATGTCAAACCATAACAGTGGATAACTTTATAATAAGTTTATTTCATTAGCAATTAGCAATATCAATACTTAGTCCAACTGCTGATGTCTAGTGAATGTTCTAATAAACCCTCCATACTGAACCAGCTAAGGATAAGAAGGACTAATCTCTAAGCAGGCTGTTGTTTCTCTAACATAATCAGATAGTGCTGCATATATATTTTCTTGCAATTCAACCTTTATAATACTTTCTTTTTTCTCCAAAGTCTGCTTCCTAATGCTGAGAACATTGAATCACAGTGCAGAGTGTATCTATCCTTTCAATATTACAAAAAACTTTTAGATGTAGCATAAGAGCTACTTGTTTCTTGAAAATGACTTTATTACTTCTAAGTCCATGAAAACTGACTTAGAACTGAAACAGACCTTCTAGTAAACCTCTCCCAGCAAACAGTGACGTGTTCTTTCATCTCCCATTTTATAATCTTCTCTTCATTTGATCCTCTTGACTTCTCCATCCTTCTGCCATCCTCATTACTCTCTGGCTTCAGGAACACTGTGCTTTTAAGTTGTGGTCATGAGCTTTCTTTCTTCACTCCCTCTTGAAGTATATATTCTCTGCTTCTTTTCTCTTCACTTGCTGCTTTCAAGTGGTTTCAGTAACTGGTTTTCTTAAAGGACCATTCCAAGAATTTCACTTACTTTCCTTGCAGGTAGGTACATGACTGCTGCACAAATCAGAGGCCACAGAGATATCCCACAAATGAGGCTTGCTAGCATCCTACACAAGCGCATTCTCTTGCTCATGTCATTCTCCAAGTCCAAATCTTATATAAAAATTCTCTACTATGAGTTTCAGAGTATTAAGCTCAATTATTTTGAACCATGGCTGATGGGAGGTATTCAGGAGAAAGTGAGCATAATGGATGTTTTCTATTACTGCCTTCATCATCTATTAGGCCAACTTCATCAAGTACCTTGAGTACAGCTCATTAAACCTACATTATTTTTTGTTGTGCTAGAATTACTGTGCAATTTGTGTAGAGTGTTTCCATAGTACATTTTGTGAAGCATGTTTTAATTCCAAATTCAGGTGACAATAATCAGTGGCAATTCATGTTGTTTCAATATATTACAAAAATTGTTGAAAATATTCATTTTTAGTTTTTTGAGTGGATATTAAAATGGATGCTGCACATTTCTTTGTTCTTTTTTCTCTCTTCCAGGGAGTATATAGAATGCAGGGTACTTCTCCAAAAAGTTGAGGCTTCATAGGAGGCACGGACCTTACAGTTCACAAAATCCCTCTTCATTGCAGTTAGACTGACAATATTATCTAGTCACACATCTCATTGTTCCACATATTCCCACACTCCTTTCATACCAATGAACTAAAGTTTACCAACTTTTGTATTATTTAGGTTGTCTTAGAATTAGTGCCTCAGATCTTATTATTGGCCCATTTCCTCTTAGTCATATTAATTTATATGGATATTTAAACATTTAGTGTAAGCTTTGCATTTACTTTGAAATTTCTTGAGTATTCCTGGTGCTATAGAAGAATAAAATAAGTCTCCATTAGGTGCTTTACACCCTATGTTTTGCTCATTTTCTCAAACTCTTATGTGAGCACTTTTTCACAGTGAGAACTCAGAGCATGATTTCCTAGTTTTTGTTTTTCTTTCCTTCTGGGGTGGCTGCTCATGAAAATCCATTTTATTTAGACTTCTTTTTTGTTGTTTTTTTCTGTCCTTAATTTATTTTTAGTTTTAAAGGCTAGGATACAAGACAAATGAGAAGCAGGACTGCGTCTGTCTTTACACTTTTCCTACTTTAGTGCTGATTGCCTTTTCTTGGCTTGAGTGAATTGTCTCATTTGCTATAATGTTTTAGATAGAAGGTGATGTTATTCATGTTACAACCCTTAGTATTTTTCTTAAACCTGAAATAAAATTATAGTATAGTGTATGGGCCATATTGTAGTTACTGGTTTCTAGATTTGTCTCTGGAACAGAGAGCATATATGACATTTAAAATTTTCTAAATAGATTCCTTTATTTAAAACATCAAGATGTAAACTTCTCTATTTATTTTACATTCTAAATCTGACATAAGCTTTATTGTAAGAATATTTTCTGTATCTACCATTTTTACAATACGGTATGCATGCTAACATGCTACATTTTTCATGGGCCTATTAAGGGTCTATGATGGTTTGAATGAGTGTTCCATATAGGCTACAAATATTTGGACACTTGATTACTAGTTTGTGCTCCTGTTTGTGCAGGGTCATGGAACCTTCATATGTATAACCATAGCAAAAGAACCATGTCACTAGGCTTGGGCTTTGAGAGCTTTTAAGCCTTTCTGGATTTTCAGTTTCTTTCTGTTTCCTGTGCCTGCTTGAAGATGTGAGTGCTCAGTTTTCTGATGAAGCCACAGTGGGATCCCTGCCATTCTGAGGAATTAAAATTCTGAGGAATCAGAATCAATGACGGATTCTAATTCCTCAGGAACCATATGACAAATATACTCTTCCTTCTATAATGTCCATTCTACCCAAATTAATATACAGATTCAATGCAATCCCAATTAAAATCCCCAAGAGTTTCTTCACAGACTATGTAAGGAAAAAAATCCTTACAAACATACAGAAAAACAAAAGACCCCAAATAGCCAAAACAAACCTGAGGGAAAAGGGCAATACAGGGAGGAATCACTATACCATATTTCAAAGTATATTACAGGGCTATAGTCATAAAAACACCCTGGTATTGGCACAAAATCAGACCTGTAGGCCAATGGAACAAAATCGAAGAGCCAAACTTGAGCACATAAAATTTCAGCCACCTCATATTTGACAAAGAGGCCAAGAAGACACAATGGAGGAAAGACAGCATCTTCAGCAAATGGTTGAAAAACTGGATCACCACTTGTAGAAGAATAAAATTAAACCCCTACCTCTCATCCTGTACAAAAATCAACTCTAAATGGATCAAAGACTTCAACATGAAACCTGAATCTCTGAAGGCGATAGAAGAAAATGTTGGTAGCAACCTACAAGACATAGGTGTAGGAAAAGTCTTTCTAAATCAGACAGCAGCTGCACAAGGAATAAGGTCAACAATTAACAAGTGGGACCTCATTAAACTCAAAAGCTTCTGTACAGCAAAAGAAACAATCAGTGAAGTGAAGAGAAAACCCACAGAATGGGAGGAAACCTTCACAAGTGAAACATCTGACAGAGCATTAACATCCAGAATATATAAACTACTCAAAAAACAAAGAAATAAGAAAACAAATGACTCACTCAAAACATGGAGTAAAGAGCTGAACAGAGACTTCACAAGTGAGGATGTAAAGATAGCTGAGAAACATCTTAAAAAGTGTTCAACATTGTTAATAATTAAGGAAATGTAAATTAAAACTACTTTAAGATATCATCTTACTCCAATAAGACTGCCCAGGATCAAGAAAACAAATGATACCGAATTCTGGAGAGGTTGTATGGACAGGGGAGCACTCATCCACTGCTAGTGGGAATGTAAACTCGTACAGTCACTATGGAAAGCAGTGTGGAGAACCGTTGAAAGGCTCAAAATGAGCCTACCACTTGACCCAGTCTTACCACTCCTGGGTCTATACCCACGAGACTCATCCTATCACAGAGATACATGCATAGCCATGTATATTGCAGCTCTCTTTACAACAGCAAAGACATGGAACCAACCCAAGTGCCCCTCAACCAATGAGTAGATAGAGAAAATGTGGTACATCTACACAATGGGGTTCTTTGCAGTGGTAGAGAAAGATGACATTATGAACTTTGCAGGTAAATGGATGGTACTAGAAGATACTATGCTAAGTGAAGTAACACAGTCCCAGAAAAAAAGAGGAATGGTATCCCTCATTTTTGGAAGCTAGCACCAAATGACATGATTTTAGTACATGTGTGACATATATAAATGCATATGTTGAAACAGTAGGGATTGGAGGGAATGACAACAACAAAAGAACTGGGACAGAGAGCTGACTGAAGCAGTAGAGTTCCTTCCCTCCCCCAAAATAATCTTCTGCTTTGAAAAACTTTGAAAAGACTCAGAAGGGGATACAGGACATGTATGGCTGACTGCATGAACTTGAGAGGGGTGGGGGGCATGGAGGGGGAAATGAGTCTGGGTTGAACTGAGAAGTGATGTATGAAATGCATAAAACCTCAATAAAATATTTTTAAAAGAAAAAAAAAGCAGTTCTTATGGCACTGTAGCTATAGTGCAGTTCCTAATAGTGCTGATGGCAGGAGGCAACTGGGAGAGAACCAGGAAACTCAAATTAGTTGCTCAGACAAGTGTGCCTAGCCTTTTCACTGTCGAAGCTCCTAATCTGATCAGAAAGAACTGGTGATGGATCTATTGGTGCCTGGCAGTGGTCCTGAATTGGTTTCGGCTCAGTTTTTTTGGCTGCAATTTATTTTTTATTTTATTTTATTTTTTTAATTTTTTTAAAATTTTATTTTACTTTAGTATGTGTATGAATGTACTGTCTGCATGTAGTTCTGTGCATCCGTGTCACGCAATGCCGCAGAGGTCAGAAGAGGGTGTCAGATTCCCCTGGAACTGGAGCTAAAGACGGTTTTCAGCTGCCATGTGGGTGCTGGGGACGGAACCCGGGTCCTCTGCAAAAGCAGTCGGCGCTCTTAACCGCTAGGCCATCTCTCCAGCCCTGGCTGCAATTTATTTTTGAAACCATACTTAAAAATATTTGAACAGTTAAACTTAGTGAAAGACTAATATACTAAGTTTGTGGACTACCTAGAGTTATCTTGCCTATAAGACTGGATTTTTTCTATTGTATCAGCTACACCTCAACAGCCTGGAGATACTGTGCAACAGTGGCAGCCAAGTGTCTATATATATCCCAAATCTAATTGGCTATTAGCTCTCTCCTTGGAGGAATAACTCACAGTGGATGCCACAAGCTTATGTCCTCTAGTGGTTAGGAGATGTTATAAGCCACAATAAGAACTTGTCACCCTTTATAGAGAAACCACAGTTAGTGGATTAGCATACATCCAAGCATCTGTTGTCCCTATGCCACAGCTTAGCTTGACATATATAATTGGTGAATGTTAAATGCCTGTATCATCAATTGCTTGTGCTTTGTTTAGTATGAAACTAAAGAAGGTAATCACTGGAAAAGCTGTCAACCAGTGAGGGAAACAACCGAACAGACAAGAGTCCAAAATGACAAGCCAAAGAAATTAGTGCTGTTTTTCTCACCCACTCTGTGCCCTCTTTCCCAAGCCGAGGGAACAAACTGCAGAACAGAGCGCGCTGGTGCGATGGTAGAATGTAAGGGCTTGCAGAGAGAGAGTGGGGTGAAATCATGAGAGCTACAGGTATATAGTCTGGACCCTATTGATCAACCATGCCTTATGCATACAGCTTCTCCAACTGGCTATGGGAACCTGGGTTGTTCTTCAAAATTTTTGGACATAGATACTTGCAAAATACACCAATTACATAATTGTATTGCAAACTGCGTAACATCAATTTATCTGCAAACAAAATGTGGTATTATATTGTAGATCCTTTAAATACCCTAACCAAATAAATAAACAACAACGACATCTTATTTTTATCTTGAAATTTTGGTGATTTGCATACAATATAGTGTAGTTAAATGGATTTAAATCCTTCCTTATTCCTCCCTGCCACCACTCTTCCCCCTCATTTTCAGGGACTCCATTAACATATACTATATATATATATATACATAGAGAGAGAGAGAGAGAGAGAGAGAGAGAGAGAATCTGATTTGTGTTCCCAAATGTCCTTCAATGTTAATACCTCCACTGAGCCCATAAGACACTCTCTCTCTACTTCCCAACAACCATCAGCTAGAAAAAGTTCTTTAGGTTGGGTTGCAATTTCTTTTATTTTAATTTTATTAATTTTTGTGTGTATGAGTGTACTGTCTGCATGTAGGTTGGTGCACCCGTGTCATCCAATGCTGCAGAGGTCAGAAGAGGGCATTGGATTCCCCTGGAACTGGAGTTGAAGATGATTCTCAGCCGCCATGTGGGTGCTGGGGATCGAACCCAGGTCCTCTGCAAGAACAGTCAGCACTCTTAACTGCTAGGCCATCTCTCTAGCCCCGGGTTGCAATTTCTTACCAACTTGTGATTGCATGAGATCTGAACAAAGATCTCTCAAAAGAATAAATAACAGTGGCTAAGAAACACCTTAAAGTGTGTTGTACATTCTTAGTATTTAGGAAAATGCAAAGCAAAACAACTTTATGATTTTATCCAACCTAAGTTAGAATAGCTAAGACTAAGAGAACTAATTGTACCAAATGATGGTGTTAATTAGGATAAAAGGACACCTTCATCCACTGTTAGTGAAATTGCAAACTGGTCAAATCACTGTGGAAATTGGTATGGAGAATTCTTATAAAACTAAAAATGAATCTACCATACAGTCCAGTGATACCACTCCTTACTGTATAACCAACAGACTCAGTCTACTGCAGAGGTACTTTTATAGCCATGAATGTTGATGCTCTTTTCACAATAGCTAAGAAATGGAAGGAAACTAAATGTCCTTCAACTGTTGAGTGAATAATGAAAATGTAGAACATTTACACAATGGAGTTTTTACTCAGTGGTAAAGACAAACAAAATCATGAAATTTGAAAGTGAATGGATGGAATTAGAGACTGTTATACTAAGAGAAATAACACAAATTCAGAAAAAAGCAACATATGTTCTCTCTCATTTGTAGATCTTAGCTCTAGATCCCTGGATATGAGTATATATACTTATACAACAACAGGAACCAGAAAAATGGAGAAGAAACTTAGGGAGAAAGGGGAAGGAAAAGCTCTAGGGAAGGGGGTAGAAGGAGACAGGTGTTATTAAAGGAGAACTTGAGAAACAGGGTTCATTAACTGAGGAGGGTGTAGGGAAAGTTATAATGGAGAGGAAGAACAGATAAATACTGCTTCAATGGTACAAAATAACAAGAGGAAAAGGTAGTAGTTCAATTTCCTACTGAAAAGTACTCATGCAATTAATATGCAAGTGCATGTGTATAGCTAAGTCTATATAACAAGAAAACTACCTACTGAGTACTTACAGGGTTGTGAGGTGCCCAGCTCTGATACATGAAAATGGCATTTTATTCTTAATTTTGGTAAGGGACCTTTTCTTATTGAAGAAAACAAGAATATGACTCCTGGCCAATTAAATTTAGAGAAACACTGCATATATTCTGGGGATTTAACCAACAAATATAAAAGGCTCCAAGCAGTCCTGCCATAATGCAAGCTGATGCTCTGTTCAAAGAAATATTCTTACACTTTTTCCCTTTTTTAAATTGACTATCGAATATCATAAAATATATTTTGATTGTGTTTACATTGCCTCCCATATCTGTATTCCCTTATAATCCACCACCCAATTTCCTGTTCTCTATCACACACACACACACACACACACACACACACACACACACACACACACACACAGGCCTATAGAGTCAAATTTGTGTCTGCAAATGTCCTTCAGTGTGGATCCACTGGAGCCTTATTAACTTATTAAGAATCACAGACTTAAAAGCACCTAACTGTCCCCTTCTCAGCAGTCATTGGTTTCTAGTACTTCCTCAGGTAGGGGTTAGAGTTTGTAACCCACTTGCTCATGTCTGTGGGGGAATTTTGTGTGGCTGGAGCTTAGGGGGGACTTGTGCATGCTTTTAACCATTGCTATGAGTTCATATGAGTAACAGATCAGCTCCCTCAAAAACTGTTTCCTTCTGGTCATCCAAAACCAATGGCTCTTAAAACCTATCTGTCACCACTTCCATTATGATCCTTGGGCCTTTGGAGGCAACAGTATGATATAGATGTCCATTTAGGCATAAGCACTCTGCATTACCTTATTCTCTGAAGGTTGGGCAGTTGGGGGTTTCTGTCATATTTTATTCTTTGGACTCACAAAACTTTTTTCCATGTGGCAGCCCACTAAACACTTTTACCCACACATTTTTGAGAGGCATTGCCCCAGAATGTCATATGATAAACTTGAATAAAAGTCCTTACCCCTTTCATACCTTCTCCCTCTCCTTCTATCTCTTTTCCTGTATCGTGTTATATCCTTTTTATGTTCTTTGACTAAGAGACTTGCCATTATCAAAGGTATCTCAAGAATCCCTTCCGCTATGAGGACAATATCTAAGCCTTTCAAAAGATGCAATTAATATCCCTTGTTCCTGTCCCTTAGGGGCTGTCAAGAGTTTTATAGATCTGGACTGAGTAAATATGCAGATTCTTACTAACATAAGCAATCTACATGTAAGCAAATGGCTGAACACATGGCATGCTCATGGAGGGGAGAGAGAGTGCTCACTGAATTATAGTTACACCACTTTCAGTACCAACAACTTGTCAAACACAGCTCAGCAGAGAGAGAAGAAACCCAATTGTTATTCCCTGAATAATATATGCCATTGTACAGCCAGTGCTGTACTCTCAGGGGGATATTGTGCAAATTTCAGCTTTCTCATATAATACCTTTTTGTGAAGCTGCAGAAGAATTAGAATTAGGAGGTTTGGATTCCACTTCTGATTCAGCCAGACTATCAGTAGAACTTAAAATTTTAAGTCACTTGACCTCTCTACGCCTCAGAGAAGGTTTCACTTTGACACCTAGAATGGTTTTTTTTAATTCCTACTCTGAAATTTTGTCATCTGCCTGATGGGATCGCTGCCCCCTTGTTGAGGGTGATATAAGCCAGGAAATACAGAAGATAGGCTTTTGTTCAAAATCTATTGCTGGATTTCAGAGGCTCTTGCCAAATGTTGCTAGGGATTGGAGAGACTGACAGATTTGTAAGTGGAAATTGATTGGGAGTGGGTGTTTGTGTGTCCATTTCTGTACTCCCCCTTTCTAAGCACTAGCATTGCTATGCTCAATGAATATTTGATTCGGAACACATTTGTTCAGTCTGTTTACATTCTGGAAGTAGGCTTTGGTGAGTTAGTCATGAGAACAATGTGTGAAAAGGAAATAACTGTAGGTATCATGCAGCTAGAATTTACACATGGCCACAGCCTCCACTTAAGCCTTGTGATGATCCTGTAGTGATGATCCTGTAATGATGATCATTTTACATCTGAAATAAAGAAACCAAGAGTTAGAGATTCTATGACATGTTTAAGATCAGAAAAGTAAAAAAAAAAAAAAAAAAAGATCAGAAAAGTAACTGGAAGAGCCATCTTCAAAACCACTACCCAAGATTACTCCAGAATTCTTAACTAGTAAGCCTTTCTTCCACCTGAAACAAACCAAGTGCCATGAGAAATAAGGAAAGGAGAGAAGCCGAGCATCGAACCTCAACTGGTTGGGCATTGGCTTCACTGGCATTATGTAGAAGCAGTAGATCCAGACTCCCATCTGACCAGAGTCTCTCCTCAGTATCTGTTACTGTCTCCCACCTGTGTAGGAATCTCTACACCCTGGGCAGCTGGCAGGGACAAAGTGGGAGGTTTCTGCAATGACCATAGGAATCTCTACAGTCTGTGAAGCTGGAAGGAATAAAAATGGTTGGTTTCTGCAATGATCATAGCAGGATGCTTATTCCTGTACTATTACTTTATATGACTGTCTGAGAGTCAAATCTTGAAAGCTGAGTAACTTGTCCTTGACACTTATGAGAACCCTTCTAGGACCCTTGTCTCCCTGCTCAGCACTTGTTAGGAAATTTTTCTGGGTTGCTTTATATTGGCATTCCTCTCATGGAGCTGTTATCCTCAGAAATTTCAAGGGCTTCAGATCTTTCCTTTTCCTACTCAGCCTGTTAATTTTCTCCTATTTTGTGTCTGACAATTTCAAATGTATGCATAGCAAATCACTAACAATAACTAACTTATCAATCATTTTCTAAAGATGAGGCTTTCTCCTACGTATTTATATATAGTGTCTCATTTAATCCATGGCCTTTGTCTTACAACAATCTCTATATAAGAAAGAATCATCTAACCAGTCTATCTGGAAATCCTTATGATAGTCACACTGTTGTACACATAAATGATGCTAGATTTTAAAATTAGAGTTTTAGCACTGCCAGTGATTCATTATAAGCATCTTCAAAGCTGTTGTAAAATCCATAAAAGAAAACAAACTTTAAGAACCCAAATATTTGTTTCACCATTCATTCCATTATTCATTCACTCATTCATTCATCATTCACTGACAAGTGCTATGAACTGAACCTAGCAACTCCTATATGCTAGGAAAGTGCTTTACTAGGGAGCTATGTTTGTAGCTCCTTCTTGAGCATTAAATTTTTTGTCTCTCATTTGCCTTCTCATTCCTTCTTTACACCCATATTATCTATACTCAGCTCATTTTCTGGATGCATGCAGAGTTTACATTCGCATGTGGTCTCTACTTTATAAAAGCTTGACTTTCAGTACTGCTAAGTATCCTGACCTTCTCATGAGATTTTTTTGTTGCTTTTCTTTTCTCTTGTATCAAAAAACACTGTATTGTACAACTATTTCCTTCTACTCAAAGCAAACGTTTTTTTTTTAAGTGAAGGAGGAAGATTCATAAGAGGCAGGAAGCTACAAAATCTTACAAAGCTCAGGAAGTTTACAAAGTTGAAGATTCACAAGGCCATATGACAAGTTCATATAAGTAATGAGCAATTCCTGTCAAGAGAAGACTATTGAAGCTTACTGCAAGGTTTGGATGGAGCTAAATCATGAATCATCACCCATGCTGGAAGGATATGGGGGAGGGGATTGTTCCTCTTCAGTGATGTAACTACCTTCTACTGATCTATGCTCTTGTGACCTTTCACTCATGCTCCTTGAAATAGTCCAAGTAAATTCAGTCATTTATGCATCTAGACTTGGCCTGAAGTGTTTCTTTAGTCTATAATGAGTGCCTTACCTGGGATGAGCAGACATTTGTTCATGCCTCCCTGTGAAAGTCACAAAGCAGACTGCTTGCCACCTGCTTTCAATTATTTTCACTGTTTTTTCCATCTCCTCTTATCGTTTACTCACAGAAGAGATTCATTGAATGTCATATCATCTGAATAAGACAGATAGTACTAGCTGTTTGGTCCATATCAGATAGATGAGGATAGTGAGAATCAAGTCCTTTAAGTGACATAAATAATTACACAATCTTTTCTTCAATTGGAAGACACTGCTTAGTACTATTATTTAGAAGTAAAGGTAAGAATTGAAAGATCCTGAAGTGCACACCTTTAATCCCAGCACTCAGGAAGCAGAGGCAGGCAAATCTCTGTGAGTTCAAGGCCAGCCTGGACTACAGAGTGAGTTCCAGGCCAGCTGGGGTCAAAGAGAGACCATTTCTCAAAAAGACCATCCCCCCCAAATAAAGCAAAGAATTTGGAGCAAAGATCCTCATATGAGAGAGAATATATGTGATTTGTTTTTGCTCAGTCTGTGTTACTTCAATTAATATAATGGTTTCTAATTCCGTCCACTACCCTGCACATTTTATTATTTTGTTGTTCTTTACCACCAAAAGGAACACCGTTGTATAATAATGTGCATTGCCATTACTATTCAGTGGCTGAGGGGCATGTAAGTTATTTCCATTTCCCCGTATTTGGCTATCCCTACTCCATCATATTATTTTAGAGACTTTGCCAAAACATATGTAGATGAAGATGAATGGGTTTATTTATGAATTCTCTATGATGTTACCTTAATCTACATGCCTGTTTTCATGCCAATACCATCCTGTTCTTTTAACAGTGGCTGTGCCTTACAATTTGAACTCAGGTATTATGATGTTTCAGGCTTTGCTACTTTTTGTTTACCTATTTAGGATCTTCTGTGTTTTGATCAGTTTTAGGATTATTTATCCATATTTTCTCTATACGATATATATATATATATATATCTATATTATATAATATATTTGTATGTATTTGGAGGAATCTCTCAAACAATAGTGAGAGATTCTTCACTACATTAACCTCTAAACCACACTTATCATGTGCTTTCATTTGATGTTCTTACTCAATTTGCTTTTAGGAAGATCCATCTTATAAATAAAAGGATTATTAAAAATGAGAACTATCAAGGTACCAACATGGCTTTATCTCAAAAGGCTCAGTGACTTTCTTTGCTACGTTTGAATGAAAATACTGTGTTCATATTTCAGTTGGTTACGTATGAGATCCCTCAGAGGCCTCTGTTTGAGAAGCTTCCCTAAACCACACTCAACTCATTTTAGTCTTTTTCTGCCTTAGCAAAAGCCTCCAGACAATCTGTTCTTAAACTTAACATATATTTTTTGAAGTCCTCACATACCTCAGGAACTTTCTTCTTTTTTTTTTTTTTTTTTGTTCTTTTTGCAGAAATTGTCTCTCTTTGACCCCAGCTGGCCTGCGAACCCTCCTCTGTTCTTCCAGGCCTGCGCCCCCTTGAACTCACCAGAGACCATTTGCCCTGCATCTGCTTCCTGAGTTGCGGGATTAAAGGTGTGCACTTCAGGATCTTTCAATTCTTACCTTTACTTCTAAATAATAGTACTAAGCAGTGTCTTCCAATTGAAGAAAAGATTGTGTAATTATTTATGTCACTTAAAGGACTTGATTCTCACTATCCTCATCTATCTGATATGGACCAAACAGCTAGTACTATCTGTCTTATTCAGATGATATGACATTCAATGAATCTCTTCTGTGAGTAAACGATAAGAGGAGATGGAAAAAACAGTGAAAATAATTGAAAGCAGGTGGCAAGCAGTCTGCTTTGTGACTTTCACAGGGAGGCATGAACAAATGTCTGCTCATCCCAGGTAAGGCACTCATTATAGACTAAAGAAACACTTCAGGCCAAGTCTAGATGCATAAATGACTGAATTTACTTGGACTATTTCAAGGAGCATGAGTGAGAGTGGAAAGGTCACAAATGCGCCATCGATGTAAGTAGAAGGTCGCTTACACACTGAAGGATGGAACCAATCCCCTCCCCAAATCCTTCAGCATGGGTGATGATTCATGATTTAGCTCCATCCAAACCTTGCAGTAAGCTTCAATAGTCTTCTCTTGACAGGAATTGCTCATTACTTATATGAACTTGTCATATGGCCTTGTGAATCTTCAACTTTGTAAACTTCCTGAGCTTTGTAAGATTTTGTAGCTTCCTGCCTCTTATGAATCTTCCTCCTTCACTTAAAAAAAAAACGTTTGCTTTGAGTAGAAGGAAATAGTTGTACAATACAGTGTTTTTTGATACAAGAGAAAAGAAAAGCAACAAAAAAATCTCATGAGAAGGTCAGGATACTTAGCAGTACTGAAAGTCAAGCTTTTATAAAGTAGAGACCACATGCGAATGTAAACTCTGCATGCATCCAGAAAATGAGCTGAGTATAGATAATATGGGTGTAAAGAAGGAATGAGAAGGCAAATGAGAGACAAAAAATTTAATGCTCAAGAAGGAGCTACAAACATAGCTCCCTAGTAAAGCACTTTCCTAGCATATAGGAGTTGCTAGGTTCAGTTCATAGCACTTTCAGTGGAATGATTGAATGAATGAGTGGAATGAATAATGGATGGAAATGCATGGTGAAAAAACCACAATCACGCCCGCCCGTTTTACACCACCACGATGCCTTACTTCCTTTATGGATCGCTGTAACCCACAGCTTTGAAGATGCTTATAATGAATCACTGGCAGTGCTAAAACTCACAGAGGCTACTAGCATCACCCCCTACTTTCACCAAAACGCTGTTCAACAGTAACGACCCCACTCATCATAACCCCGGATCCCTCCTCACACGCACACAAAGACCCACCGACTGCAGTTTTAGATGATTCTTCTTATATAGAGATTGTTGTAAGACAAAGGCCATGGATTAAATGAGACACTATATATAAATACGTAGGAGAAAGCCTCATCTTTAGAAAATGATTGATAAGTTAGTCATTGTTAGTGATTTGCTATTGCATTACATTTGAATAATTGTCAGCACAAAATAGGAGAAAAATTAAAGGCTGAGTCGGAAAAGGAAAGATCTGAAAGCCCTTGAAAATTTCTGAGGGATAACGCTCCATGAGAGGAAGCCACTATAACGCAACCCACGAAAAACTTTTCTTAACAAGTGCTGAGCAGGAGGGGACAAGGGTTTCCTAGAAGGCGTTCTCATAGTGTCAAGTACAAGTTTAAGCTTTCAAGATTTGGGACTCTCAGGACAGCATATAAAGTAATAGTACAGGAATAAGCATCCTGCTATGATCATTGCAGAAACCAACCATTTTTATTCCTTCCAGCTTCACAGACTGTAGAGATTCCTATGGTCATTGCAGAAACCTCCCACTTTGTCCCTGCCAGCTGCCCAGGGTGTAGAGATTCCTACACAGGTGGGAGACAGTAACAGATACTGAGGAGAGACTCTGGTCAGATGGGAGTCTGGATCTACTGCTTCTACATAATGCCAGTGAAGCCAATGCCCAACCAGTTGAGGTTCGATGCTCGGCTTCTCTCCTTTCCTTATTTCTCATGGCACTTGGTTTGTTTCAGGTGGAAGAAAGGCTTACTAGTTAAGAATTCTGGAGTAATCTTGGGTAGTGGTTTTGAAGAGGCTCTTTTCAGTTACTTTCTGATCTTTTTTTTTCTCTTTTTTTTTCTTTTTCCTTTTCTTTGATCTTAAACATGTCTAGAATCTCTAACTCTTGGTTTCTTTATTTCAGATGTAAAATGATCATCATTACAGGATCATCACTACAGGATCATCACAAGGCTTAAGTGGAGGCTGTGGCCATGTGTAAATTCTAGCTGCATGATACCTACAGTTATTTCCTTTTCACACATTGTTCTCATGACTAACTCACCAAAGCCTACTTCCAGAATGTAAACAGACTGAACAAATGTGTTCCGAATCAAATATTCATTGAGCATAGCAATGCTAGTGCTTAGAAAGGGGGAGTACAGAAATGGACACACAAACACCCACTCCCAATCAATTTCCACTTACAAATCTGTCAGTCTCTCCAATCCCTAGCAACATTTGGCAAGAGCCTCTGAAATCCAGCAATAGATTTTGAACAAAAGCCTATCTTCTGTATTTCCTGGCTTATATCACCCTCAACAAGGGGGCAGCGATCCCATCAGGCAGATGACAAAATTTCAGAGTAGGAATTAAAAAAAACCATTCTAGGTGTCAAAGTGAAACCTTCTCTGAGGCGTAGAGAGGTCAAGTGACTTAAAATTTTAAGTTCTACTGATAGTCTGGCTGAATCAGAAGTGGAATCCAAACCTCCTAATTCTAATTCTTCTGCAGCTTCACAAAAAGGTATTATATGAGAAAGCTGAAATTTGCACAATATCCCCCTGAGAGTACAGCACTGGCTGTACAATGGCATATATTATTCAGGGAATAACAATTGGGTTTCTTCTCTCTCTGCTGAGCTGTGTTTGACAAGTTGTTGGTACTGAAAGTGGTGTAACTATAATTCAGTGAGCACTCTCTCTCCCCTCCATGAGCATTGCATGTGTTTCAGCCATTTGCTTACATGTAGATTGCTTATGTTAGTAAGAATCTGCATATTTACTCAGTCCAGATCTATAAAACTCTTGACAGCCCCTAAGGGACAGGAACAAGGGATATTAATTGCATCTTTTGAAAGGCTTAGATATTGTCCTCATAGCGGAAGGGATTCTTGAGATACCTTTGATAATGGCAAGTCTCTAGTCACAGAACCTAAAAAGGATTTTTTATACCACGATACAGGGAAAAGTCGATAGAGGAGAGGGAGGAAGGTATGAAAGGGGTAAGGACTTTTATTCAAGTTTATCATATGACATTCTGGGGCAATGCCTCTCAAAAATGTGTGGGTAAAAGTGTTTAGTGGGCTGCCACATGGAAAAAAGTTTTGTGAGTCCAAAGAATAAAATATGACAGAAACCCCCAACTGCCCAACCTTCAGAGAATAAGGTAATGCAGAGTGCTTATGCCTAAATGGACATCTATATCAACTGTTGCTCCACAAGGCCCCAAGTATCCTAATGGAAGTGGTGACGATAAGGTTTTAAGAGGCCATATGGTTTTGGATGACCGAAAGGAAACAGTTTTTTGAGGGGTGATCTGTTACTCATCTGAACTCATAGCAATGGTTAAAAGCATGCACAAGTCCCCCCTAAGCTCCAGCCACACACAAAATTACCCCCACAGACATGGAGCAAGTGGGTACAAACTCTACACCCTACCTGCGGAAAGTACTAGGAAACCTCAATGATGTGCAGGATAGGGGACAGTCAGTTAGGTGCTTTTAAGTCTGTGATTCTTAATAAGTTAATAAGGCTCCAGTGGATCCACACTGCAGGACATTTGAGGACACCAATTTCTCCATCGGCCTGTGTGTGGCTGTGTGTGTGTGTGTGGTGTGTGTGTGTGTGTGTTTGTGTGGATAGAGACACAGGAAATTGGGTGGTTGATTATAAGGGAACTACAGATATGGGAGGCCCATTTAACACAATCAAAATATATTGTATGATATTCAGATAGTCACTTTAAAAAAGTGAAAAAGTTGTAAGACTATTTCTTTGAACAGGGCATCAGCTTGCATTATGGCCGGACTGCTTGCGAGCCTTTTTATTTGTGGTTAAATCCCCAGAAATATATGCAGGTTTCTCTAAATTAATGGCCAGGAGTCATATTCTTGTTTTCTTCAATAAGAAAAGGTCCCTTACCAAAATTAAGAATAAAATGCCATTTTCATGTATCAGAGCTGGGCACCTCACAACCCTGTAAGTACTCAGTAGGTAGTTTTCTTGTNTAGAGAGAGAGAGAGAGAGAGAGAGAGGTTTTGTGCACTTCATATAACAGATCTTAATCAAAGTTAGAAGCTCTCCCTCATGTGGACACCCATAGTCCCTATCCTAGATTTCATAAATTCTGTCATATGTGTTAAGGTCTAGTTGGTCAAACATTTGTACTCAGATGTCCCTTGGTACAGGTACATCCACTGGAGACTAGTCAGCCTATCTAGTGTCACCCCCTGAAAAAAGATAAACTCTCCTTCAACCCTCAATAATCAGTTGCCAATAGTTCCCCAGCTATGTTGCAGCCTGCAGTCCATTTTCCCAGGTCTATCTTAGGCTTTTGTTTGCTCGAGTCAGTATGGGTCTTGTGTATACTTTCATGATTGATACAAGTTCAAATGAGCAAGTTCTGTGAGTCTCGAAAGCTATTTCCTCTTATTCTCATGCACCAGCCTTTGCTCTTCCCCGTCTTTTGCAACAGTCCCTGAACAATGGTTGGTAAGGTTTAAAATAGGAAATCAATCCTACCAAGGGAAACAGAGTCTTCAGTCTAATGTTGTCTAAAACTTAGTCTTATGTACACCACACACTGTTGCAGGATAAAGGTTTGCTGGTGAGAGTTGAGGGATGCATTAGTACTCTACGTACACCCTGTTCTGCTGTGATCCATAAACTTTGGGTGTCAAGATTTCACTGTTGATGTGTTACTCAGAGCTGGACATCTCTCAGACAAATGTTCTCTGTGGGTAACTAGCTGTGGAACTCTGTAATAGCCTCCATATTTTGCAAAAATAGCTTCTGTGATGAGTAGTGTGCAGTATACTTGTCTGTGAATATAAAGATCCATATTTAGAATACAGTAAGAAATTTTGTCTAGAGATACGATAAAAATAAGGTTTTGTCTAGGATCTATGACCTTTCCAGCCATCTCTATTTGGCTATATTTACAGTGCCACATAATTTTCTTCCATTGAGAGAGTTTTAAGTCCAGTTATATAGCTGTTGATTAGCCTCTAGATAAAAGTGCCACTATTGCACAAATAGAGAGTTTTCTGTACCAGTCATTGTGGTTATTAATGCTTACATGTGAGTTGGAGCACCAGTTTATTTTCTCTTTTACCAATTTGCATAATATCCTCTAGAACTAAGAGAGGTAGTCTTCAGAGAGCAGGATTCCATGTCAGCTCCAGCTCCATTCCTCCAAATCCTATGTCTGAAATATGACACCAGGTTCTTGTCTTCAAGTTCTGGGAGGTTACCAGGGGTTGTGACAATAGCCTGCGTAATTTTGGAAGTTTCTTCCACTCTACTGTCCAGGAAATCAAAGGTAAGTTTCTCCTATCTAGCACAAATTAACCCCAACTCAGTAATAGATATCAATACCCCAGATTGTTCAACTGGACAAAGAATAAATAGAGACATTGAATTAAATGACATTATACATCAAATGGAGCTGATCTACCAAATCCTCCACACAAGCACCAAACAATGCATTGTCTATTCAACATCGAATGAATGTTTCTCTAAAATTGACTACATATTGGAACAAGAATAAAATGAATTTTAAAAAGTAATAATTCTTTTTTTCCCACATAAATTTATTTTATTTTTTTTAAAAAAATCTAGACCCGTGTTCCCGCCCATTCCCCCACCCCACCAGAGCTCATGTATTCTGCCAAACATGCTTTTCTTTTTTTCTAAATGTTTTTTAACATATTTTATTGATGCTTTGTGCATTTCATACATCATTTTCCAATTCAGTTCAGGCATATTTCCCTTTCCCTTCCCCCCCATCCCCACCCCAACTGAGATCATGCATTCTGCCATAACTGTCCTGCATATTTCTCTCAGTTTTTTTTTTCATTTTTTAGCTATAAGTGATAATCTATGAGTACAAGCATCCTTCATGTAAAACCAATTTGCAGGCTGTTGTGCCCAAACCCCCACAGCCCCCCCTTCCAGCGGGGGGTGAGGTTGTATGTTCAATCATTTTGATCAAGATGAGTGTCCAGACTACATTTTGCTGGAGTTTCACCATTCACCCCAATCGCAAGCCCCTTACATTCTACCATGCTCCCTTTCCGCAGATTATTCCCTAAGCTTAGTAAAGGGGCACAGGATTGGATGAGAACAAAACAGTCCACTCTAATCTGGAGCTGTTTGTCTTGGACTCTGGTCAATTCAGGGCTGTTTTTCCTTTCATGGGGCGACAGTTTGTCCAGGGAATAACCTTGTGATACGAATGAAGCAAAGCAATTAGATATATAGGTATTTAAAAAAATTAATGTTATGTAGGTTACTTTGATATAGACACATATGTTTAGATGAATTGTTGATCCATGAATTACATTTTTCCGGTTAAATATGACAGGGTCCTTACTGGGGCTTATACCCTCCTAACCTGTAGAGGAAGGAAGCTTGTGGATCAGCCATGGGTTAGGCCTCAAGGAGAGAGCCAATAGCATTAGATTTGGAAATATACGGACCATATGGCTTGCCTCTGGCTGCACAGGATTTACAGGCAGGTGAGGTGAAGCTGGTGTTGACGGTGGACAAAATGTCACCAACTTAAAAGGCTTAGAAAGCAAAGGTACAGCTTTCAATTGAGTAGGATGTACCAGAAAGTGCCAACTGAAAGGTTGACACCGTCTGAACATCAAAGGAAGAAAAGCCTCAAGATTGCCATAAACAATCGACCCCGCTGTGGCTCCTACAGGTAACAACTATGTAGAATGAGTCCTAATGAAACTTACCTTCTAGGTGTGCAAGGTTGTGATGATGAGAGACTTTCTTGCCTCCCCCCCCAGAACAAGGAGAAATATGATGATGATGAGGTCGCGCTCCAACTATAAATTGGAGACACTATTATAGATGTATTCTCTTGTAAAACCGGTAAAAACTGCCTTCTTTAAATGGACTAATAGACATAAGAACTGGGAAAAGTATTCCTCTGTTCAGAACCAAATAAATACTAAAGTCCTTAAGCTAAAGTTATGCACTTAAGCAAAATATATCAATACAGGATCTCTGACATCAGTAATGGATTATTCTACCAGGGAGATGTTGGCCAGGGGATCTAAAGGCCCCACAAAAGGTAAAGGCTCCTGCCTCTAAACTGGGATAACCTGCTAGAAGAAAGGCGATAAGGCCTGCTGCTGAAGACCTGACGTTAACATGGGAAAGTGTAGTGAGACTCACACATGCAAGTGTACAGATGGCCTCGGGAACACCAGAGAGTGTTAGCCAAAGGCCACTAAACCAATAGCGCAAATATAGGGTCTCCTGCTCAACATGCTTTTCATCTCTTAGGCCCTTTCTCAAGATTCGCCATGAGAAGTGACTGTTTTGAGCAGAAGTTCACTGGTTTCAGTAAGTTCTTTGATTCAGTCCTTTCTGTTGTTGTTGTTGTTGTTGTTGTCTCCAATATGCATTATGCCCAACTGCGTTGTACAAAAGCTCAGGGGACCGACACAAGAAATACTTACAACTAGTTAATTGGCACTAGCATCCACAGATGAGGGATACCATTCGTCGTTTGTTTTTCTGGGACTGTGTTACTTCACTCAGCATGATGTCCTCTAGCTCCAGCCATTTTCCTGCAAAGCTTGTGATGTCATCTTTCTTTACTGCTGCATAGAACTCCATTGTGTAGATGAACCACATTTTCTCTATCCACTCATCAGTTGAGGGGCATTTAGGTTGGTTCCAGCATTTAGGTTGGTTCCAGGAGCTGGAACCAACCTTAAAAATTAATAATTCTTTGCATGCTATCAGACCACAAAAAATAAAGCTTATAATCAATAGCAGAAGAAAATCAAGTAGGTACTGGACTCAAACTGCCACACTCACAAAATTAACCAATGAGGGCCCACAAATGAATATGAAATTTATTTAATTTGCTGGTGCACCAGAACCCAATGAAGAAAACTGACACATCAAGCGAGCCAATTGTTGATCTGTTAGGGACACAACCCATTTGATGCAGGGATGAGCATGACCCTGTCTGTGACAGAGACCTTTTAAAGCCAAAGCCACAAACTAGAGGAATTTGGTGACATCATACATACACAATTGCAAAGCTATAGAAATGTAATGCAAGCAGTGGTGACCTATAAGCTGATTGGTTGTGTTTAGCAGTGTGAAGTCCCTTGGAGAGGAATGGACTTCTTCTGGGGTAGGAAACACTGCTTCAGGGCTGGGAAAGTTCATCCTGACCTCAGGTAGCTGTGGGAACTAGGAACTCAGGGTCAGACTGTATTCTTGTGGTTAAGGTAGTCATGGGAACCAGACTTGCTTCAACTAGATTAACTCTTTCTGACTTGGTCCTAACATTCCCCTCTTTGAGATAGGATCATGAGTCAAATCATGGACTCGTCTGTAGTAACGGGCCCAAGGACTATGAGCTGGACTGCAGAGATTAACTGAGGCATGGCATCTGTGGGCAGTCAGCAAACAAGATGGCTACTAAGGTACATTCCTTTATAGGCCCTGCGTGGGACTTCAAGTAAGGGGAAGAGGTCATAAGATTGACAGACTCTAAAGGAAGTAGACACCTGTGTTTCCCTTGGAATTCTGGGAAACTCGGAACTAACATTCCAGTCTTTTGATTATAAGGGAATGGGATGCTGTTCTCTCTTCTGTATGTGCTTCAGAGCTGAGGAGGGATAAAGTCTTGAGGGAACAGGAGTCAGGCCGGAGGGTTAGAATCCAGTCTCCCATCTTGGCTGTTCTAGTTGCCAGGTATTTTAGTCCAGATCAATAGTGGCCAGTAGTTAGTGTGCAGTTTTTCTGCAACTGAAAAGACAAGCTGGTTAAGTCTTATGCGAGTGTACCAGTGCATGGACTTCACAGTACCAACAAGGGGCCTAGTGAGTGCATTAGTGATTGGAGGGTCCCTGTCTAGACTTTCCAGAGGAAGAGAGGAATTTGAAAACAGTATTTTGAATACTCAGGGCTCCAGAATGAGAGCCAGCTTAACCTATTTCCGAGTTATTTTCTTGGCATGTTACAGTAGATATTTTACCTATCTCTATGGTCTTTCTTTGATCATAGTTTCCTGTTGGGGTGTTTAAAATCACACAGCTCAGATAAATTAAATTAGTTTTGGTGTTAAGTTCAGTTGGGATTCTGGTCCTTAGGGGTCATTCAGGCCTTGTGCCTGGCTCTTTTTAACAGTTCCATCGATGTGAGGACAAAGTCAGGTCTTGCTTGACCAGAGCTTCCTTTTGAAGTGTAAGGAATTTCTCCTCTATACTGACTTTCCTCTTTGACTGGACACTGGCCAGAAGAAGTCCACTTAAGTGAATCTCCAAGACCTCCCTGGCTCAGAATGACTGGTGACTCACTGCCACAGGACAGGTACAAAGGTGCCGATGCAGAACCCTAGGACTTAAGTTGACCTTAGTGGGTAAGGGCCAAAATATTGTCCTTTTAAATCCCTTTTTCCAAATCAGATCGGAGCTTTAAGTATGCTTGTTAAACCTCCAAGAGGGTCAGTTGAATGATTTTTTATATAACACATAAATAAAGCTTGAACATTAACTTAAACATTCTTTATAAATTCTTAATTGCTCTTGCAAAACATTCTGACTAACAGTGAAAGCTCATGACAGGAGCCTGAAGGTAGTAACTGCAGCAAAGGCTAGGAAGGGATGCTGCTTACTGGCTTATGTTGCTGGCTCATGTTTAACCTATTGCATACACTATAGAAATATCTTGCCAAGGATGACATTGCCCACAATGGGCATGGACCATTCCAACGAAGGCAATTATTGAGGTTTCTTAACTCAGGTGTGTCAAGTTGGCATTAAACATATCCAGTAAAGCATACAATTTGTTTTTCAACATAGTCCAGGAAACAAACCCAAGATAATAAAGAGGCTAAAAACAATACCTTCTAGGACTATCTCAAATGATGGCCATGTTACTTATCCTCAGATTTTAAATTATAGCTTTGAGAAGAAAAAGGAGGGGAGGGCATTATCACATACCTATAGAAGGCAGGAAATGCTTAAATCAAACTCAACAGAATTGGTTTCATTTGAACTGTTCTCATATGGTCCCCTGAAGTGAAACCTAATTTTTCTTAAAAATATTAAAAGTAACATGTGCCAAATATAACAGATACATAGCAGAGTTATATAAGCTAATGTACCAACAGCAAGTCACAATAAACATACAAGAAACTAAAGACTAAATCTGCAACAAATTTAAAGAAAACAAAAAGTATGTTTCACTTTAAGTGATTTTTATCAAATGTTCATTCTATTAATCCACTGCATCCATAGGGTGTTAACACTTTGTTTATCATTTTTGCCAACTGTAGCATTTTGTAAGCAAACCAGAATAAACACTTTTATCATAGATGTATCTAATGATTAATAATAGTTTTTAAATTTTTATTTATTTTTGTATGTGTATGAATGTACTGTCTGCTTGTAGGTTTGTGCACCCGTGTCGTGCAATGCCGTGGAGGTCAGAAGAGGTTCTCGGATTCCCCTGGAACTGGAGTTCTCCTGGAATTAAAGTTACAGACGGTTCTTAGCTGCCATGTGGGTGCTGGGGATCAAACCCGGGTCCTCTGCAAGAGCAGTCGGTGCTCTTATCCACTAGGCTATCTCTCCAGCCCCAATTAATAATACTTCTTAAAGGACCTAAAGTTTCACCCAAATTTTATTTCATGCTTTTAACCCCATCAGATCAAAAGCACTTGCCAAGCTGCATAAGTTACGAAGTAAATAATTTTGGTTCACAAAAATGTGCAGTGTTCTCAAAATTCAACAGTTACCCATTAACATGACATGGTTTTTCATGTGAGCTGTTTTTAAAATACCAGAATGTGAATTTGGATATTTTACCTAACAGCTACACCTTTATTCACTAAGAAATTGTGCATTAATTTTTTTCTAACCATTTTTTTTACCTTACCTTAAATTTTAAACTGTCTTGGGGGGGGTGACAGTGTAAACAAACAAACCTTCAAAGGGCAGTTTGAACCTCTGAAATCCAAATGACCCATTTAATACTCAGGTCTAAGACAATTTTTTAAAACTATTGAATAACATTTGTTTTACCCTTGAATATCAAACTGATTGGTAGTCATAAAATCAATTTTTATAGACTGTCCACATATTGCATAGTAGTGAGAATTTCCAGCCATGGAACACAATTTCTTGTATGTGCTATAACCACATTATAGAATTCTGAAAAGCAAACAGTACTTTACACCCACACTCATACATAAGGTTTTGAAACTTAATTTTGGTGATGGCAGTCTATAAAGGTTGTACTGAACAGAGGCACAGACATACATTCTTATCATACACAGACATACACACATTGGAGCAAAAACCATATACTGTTCATCAATGGTCTGATAGATTTCTAATATGCTGTAAGTTTATTACAGAGTTGTTAACAGTATCATCCACATATATACACATTTATCTATACATTCATACAAGAGATTTTTATCCTAGTGTTTGTATTGAACAGACTCACATACCTTGTTGTCAGACATGTTTTCATTCTTCAGAGATGTCATTTAAAGCATACAGCCCCAATTGCATTCCCAAGGATGAGGTGGCTAATAGAGTTTTCTTACCATGCTGTCATTGATGCTGTACACCTTTAGTTTTAAACTATGAACTTATTGAAATATTTTAACAAATAATGAAAAAAGAATTATATATCCAGTTTGTACTGAATGCTAGCCATAACTGAAGTCACAATACAATAATTAAAGAAGCTAAAGAATAACGTATCAAGAAACATTCAATCTTATCAAGGCAGTACAAAACCAAGACAATTCAACAGTGAACAATGCCAAAAAAACATTTTAGGCTGTTTCATTGGAGAGAAGAAATGGCAGTCTACAGGCATCCAGGGGAGGCTGTGTGCTACTGTTTATGGCAGCAGAGCTGTCAAAAGCCTGGCTAGGTAGAAGAAAAGAAAACAGACATTTGTTTTAACCATAAGGGTTGAAAATCAGGGTTTCAGAGGTCTGGAAAACAAGTTGAAAGGAAACTGCAGTTAGAATACCCGCACATTAAAGCAGTTTAATTTGGAGATCAAATCCAGTCTTAACAGATAACAAATAAAACCTTTAGATAACCAGTTTAGAATTTTTCTCTGTAGGAACTTAGGAACCTGGGTTCAGATTAGGCCTTTGAGAAAGTTTAAGAGGCATGCCTGGGTCAGGTGGTAGGCTCATTTCGAGTCTTTTAAGGATTTTCCACACTGCTTTCCATAGTGGTTGTGCAAGTTTACATTCCCACCAGCAGTGGACGATTGTTCCCCTTTCCCCACATCTTTTCTAGCATTTGGTGTCTTTTGTTTTCATGATCTTAGCCAGTCTTATTGGAGTAAGATGATATCTTAAAGTGGTTTTAATTTGCATTTCCTTAATTATTAATGATTTGGAACACATTTTATGATGTTTCTCAGCCATCTTTACTTCCTCACTTGTGAAGTCTCTGTTCAGCTCTTTACTCCATCTCTTGAGTGGGTCATTTGATTTCTTAGGTCTTAGTTTTTGAGTGTTTTATATATTCTGGATCTTAATGCTCTGTCAGATGTATCACTGGTGAATGTTTTCTCGCATTCTGTGGGTTTTCTCTTCACTTCATTGATTTTTTTCTTTCACAGTACAGAAGCTTTGGAGTTTAATATGATTCCACTTGTCAATTGTTGATGTTATTTTCTGCACAGCTGTTGTTTGATTTAGAAAGTCTTTTCCTACACCTATGTCTTGTAGGTTGCTGCTAACATTTTCTTGTATCACCTTCAGAGTTTCAGGCTTCACATTGAGGTCTTTGATCCATTTGGAGTTGATTTTTTTACAGGGTGAGAGGTAGGTGTTTAATTTTATTCTTCTACAAATGGTGCTCTAGTTTGGGGGCTGGAGAGATGGCTCAGTGGTTAAGAACACTGGATGTTCTTACAGAAGACCCGGGTTCAATTCCCAGCAACCACATGGTGTAACTCCATTTCCAGGGGATTTAACATCCTCTTCTGTCCTCCTCAGTCATTGCATGACATGGATGTACTTAAATATGTGCAGACATAACACTCATACACATGAAATACAAATAAAGAAAAGAAAAAAAGTTTTTTTTAAAAAAGATTATCTGCAAAAAATAAGGGAATGTTTTAAAGCCTATACTTTTAGATTAGTAAATAGAAAAGAAATGGATGGATTTCTAAATTCATGGAAATCACTGAAGGTAAACCAAGAAGCTATCAACAGCTTAAACAGACATATAACAAATAAGGAAATTGAAACAGCAATAAAAAAAATCTCACAACTCAAAATATCCTAGGCCCAAATGGATTTCCTGCAGTATTCTACCACACATTCACAGAAGATCTGCAACCAATATTTTTTTTAATTATTCAAAAGATGGAAATAGCGGGAGAACTCCTAAACTTTCTATGAAACTCATATCACTGTAATACCTAAACCAAGTAAAGACACAACAAAATAAAAACTATAGGCCTGTATCCCTAATAAATATACAGTCAACGACTCTCAAAAAAATACTTGCAAACTGCATACAGAGACACATCAAAAATTTCATCCATCACTTTATTCCAGAGATGCAGGGATGGTTCAATATAGGCAAATCAATAAGTGGAATAAAACAGATAAATGCTCTTAAAGACAAAAAATATGGTCATCTCAATAGATGCAGAAAAGTCCTTTAACAAAATAGAACATGCATTCAAATTAAAAGACCTAAAGGGAATTTGAATGGAGAGAATATACCTCACCATAATTAAAGCTATATATAACAAACTATCATCCAATGTCATTATAAATGGAGAGAACCTGTAAACATTCCCATCAAAATCAGGGACCAGGGAAGACTGTCCACTGTGTCCACTGCTTTTCAATATAGTGTTTGAATGTCTTGCTAGAGCAATAAGACAAGAGAAGAACATTAAAGGAATATTAATTGGAAAAAATAGCTCAAATTAAAACTATTTGCAGATAATATGATATTTTATGTTTGAGATCTCAAAACTTCTATCAGAAAACTCAAGAAGGACCTAGAGAGAGAGAGAATGACAAACTCCAGAAAGAACTAAAGGAAGAAAATGACAAACTCCAGAAGGAAGTGGAAACACTGAAAAGATCCCATGTTGAAAAAGAAAAGGAAACCAACCAGCAAAGCAACGAGATTGAGAAGCTCCAAAAGGAAGTGGAAATACTAAAGCAATCACAAGATGAAATGACAAAGGAAATTGAACACTCATCCAATCAAGAGGAAAGGAATGGAAAGAGCCTCAGAAGTAGAATGGAGGAAGCAGAACAAAGAATATCAGACCTGGAAGATAACACAGACCAACTAAAAAGCTCAAGTAAACATTATGAAAAATTTAAAAATACACAAAAGTAGAACAACCTGGAATTGTGAGACACTATGAAAAGATCAAACCTCTGCATCATGGAGATAGAGGAAGGAGAAGATTCCCAAGAGAATGGTATTGATCAGATCTTCAACAGAATAATAAATGAAAATTTCCCCAAATTAAAAAAAAAGACAAACCAATACAAATACAAGAAGCACGTAGAACTCCCAACAGACAAAATCAGAAAAGAAACTCTCCATGCTATGTCACAGTTAAAACACTAGACGCTCAAAACAAAGAAAAATTCTGAAAGACACAAGAGAAAAACAACAAGTGACCTATAAGGGGAAACCCACCAGAATTACAACTGACTTCTCAGTGCAAACTATGAAAGCAAGAAGAACATGGAGCAAAGCATTTCCAGTGTTAAAGGACTATAGATGCCAACCCAGGTTACCATACCCAGCAAAAATGTCCATTATAGTTGAAGGAGAGAGAAAAATCTTCCATGACATAAACAAGATGAAAGACTACACGTCCGGAAAATGAACTCTTCAGAGAATACTTGAAGCAATTCAAAGGACAGAAGAAAGGAGCAACTACCCCAAGCACTTAGAAAGAGAAAGTAATAAAAGCATAACCACAGAAGTAGAAACCTAGACGAAAAATGCAAATGGATAATAAGGTGAAAGGAAACAATACACATCTTTCAGTTATAACCTTAAATATTAATGGACTAAACTCCCCAATCAAAAGACATAGACTGGGAAATTGGATTAGGAAACAGAACCCATCTATATGCTGTCTACAAGAAATGTATCTTACCTTCAAGGATAGGCACCACCTTAAAGTGAAAGGATGGAAAAATATTCCAAGCAAATGGTACCAAAAAGAAATCAGGTGTTGCTATTTTAATGTCATACAAAGTAGACTTCAAAGTAAAAGAAATCAGAAGAGACAAAGAAGGCCATTACATTTTTATCAAAGGAACAATTAACCATGAAGACTTGACAATCATGAATATATATGCACCAAACTCCATTGCAACCAAATTTATAAAGAAAATTCTCCAGGACCTCAAGTCATAGATTAACCCCAGTACACTCATAGTAGAGGACTTCAATACCCCCTGAGCCCTTTGGACAGGTCAACCAGATAAAGAATAAACAGAGAGACATCTGAACTGAAAGATATGATACACCAAATGGACCTTACAGACATTTACTGAATATTCCACCCTAATACCATAGAATACACTTTCTACCCAGTGCCCCACAGAACATTCTCCAAAATCGACCACATACTGGGATACAGAAGAAACTTCCACAAATACAAAAAGATTGAAATAATTTCATGCATTCTATCAGACCACAGTGCAATAAAGCTCAATATCAACCCCAGGATAAGCCCTCTTATTTACAAGAACAGATGGAGACTAAACAACACACTCCTGAATACTGAATGGGTCAAGAAAGAGATAATGAAATAAAAGCATTCCTAGAACTGAAGGATACAAACAGAGGGAATTCTCTCAAATTCCTTCTATGAAGCCAGTATCATTCTAAAACAAAACCAGGCAAAGATACAACCAAAAAAGAGAACTATAGACCAGTCTCATTAATGAACAAAGATGCAAAAATTCTCAACAAAATACTTGCAAACCACATACAGACCCACATCATGAAGATCATCCATCTGACCAAGTTGGATTCATACCAGAGATTCAGGGATGGCTCAACATATGAAAACAATAAATATCATAAAACATATAAATGGACTGAAAGACAAAAACCACATGATCATCTCAATTGACACAGAAAAAGCCTTTGACAAAATCCAGCATCCCTTCATGCTTAAAGTCCTAGAGGGAATTGGATTGGAGGCATCATTCCTCAATGGAATCAAAGCCATATACAGGAAACCCACAGCCAACATAATCTTAAATGGGGAAACGACAGAAACATTCACTTGATAGGTTGGATCTCAGAAAGGCTGCCCCCTGTCACCACTCTTCTTCAATATAGTGCTTGAAACACTTGCTAGGGCAATAAGGCAAGAAAAGAAAATTAAAGGAGTACTAATTAAAAAGAGGAAGTCAAGGGCTGGAGAGATGGCCTAGCGGTTAAGAGCACTGACTGCTCTTACAGAGGACCTGGGTTCGATCCCCAGCACCCACATGGCGGCCGAGAACCGTCTGAAACTCCAATTCCAGGAGAGCTCCAGTTCCAGGGGAATCCGAGACCCTCTTCTGACCTCCGCGGCATTGCACGACATGGGTGCACAAACTTGCATGCAGGCAGTACATTCATACACATACAGAAATAAATAAAATTAATAAAAAAAATTTAAAAAAAGAGGAAGTCAAGCTATTCCTTTTTGCTGATGAGATGATTGTTTACTTAGGGGATGCTAAAGTGTCCACCAGAAAACTCTTAGAAATGATTAAGAGTTTCAGTGAAGTGACAGGATACAAAATTAACCTAGAAAAATCAGTAACCTTTCTTTACACCAACAACAAGCAACTCAAGGAGGAATACAAGGAGACCTTCCCACTCACAATAGCCTCAAAAACAATAAAATACCTAGGAACAAACCTAACCAAAGACACTAAAGGATCTCTTACAATTTTTTTAAACTCCTTGAAAAAGGAAATTGAAGAAAGAAGAAGAACATCAAGAAGATGGAAAAACCTCCCATTGCTCATGGATTGGGAAAATTAACATTGTCAAAATGACCATTCTACCGAAACTCTTGTATAGATTTAAAACAATCCCACTCAAAATCCGCAAGAGTTTCTTCACAGGCTTGGGAAAAATAGTCCTTAAATTCATTTGTAAAAACAAGAGACCCCGAATAGCCAAAACAACCTTGAGCAAAAAGAGCTACACAGGGGGGAACTCTATACCAGACTTCAAACTATACTACAGGGCTATAGTCAGAAAAAAAGCATGGTACTTGGTACTCGCACAAAAACAGACCCATTGACCATTGGAACAAAACTAAAGATCCAAACTTGAGCACATACAATTTCAGCCACCTCATATTTGACAAGGGGACCAAGAAGGCACAATGGAGGAAAGACAGCATCTTCAGCAAGTGGTGTTGGCAAAACTGGATCACCACTTGTAGAAGAATGAAATCAAACCTCTACCTCTCACACTGTACAAAAGTCAACTCCTGATGGATCAAAGACCTCAATGTGAAACCCCAAACTCTGAAGGTGACAGAAGACAAAGGTGTCAGCAGCCTACAAGACATAGGCATAGGAAAAGACTTCCTAAATCAGACAGCAGCTGTGCAAGAATTAAGGTCCTCAGTTGACAAATGGGACCTCATTAAACTCAAAAGCTTCTGTGCAGCAAAAGAAGCAATCAAGGAAGTGAAAAGAAAACCCAAAGTGGGAGGAAACCTTCACTGCAGAAACATCTGACAAAGCATTTATTTCCAGAATATATAAACTACTCAAAAAAACAAAGAAGAAAGAAAACAAATGACTCACTCAAAAGATGGAGCAAAGAGCTGAACAGAGACTTCACAAGTGAGGAAATAACGATGGAGGAGAAGCATCTTAAAAAGTGTTCAACTTTGCTATTAATTAAGGAAATGAAAATTGAACTACTTTAAGATATCATCTCACTCCAATAAGACTTGCTGGGATCAAGAAAACAAATGATACCAAGTCCTGGAGAGGTTGTGGTGAAAGGGAAACACTCATCCACTGCTGGTGGGAATGTAAACTCCTACAGCCACTATGGAAAGCTGTGTGGAGAACCCTTAAAAGACTCAAAATGAGCTTGCCACCCGACCCAGCCATACCACTCCTGGGTATGTACCCACAAGACTCATCTTACTGCAGAGATACATGCACAGCCATGTTTATTGCAGCTTTCTTCACAATAGCAAAGAGCTGGAACCAACCCAAGTGCCCCTCAACTGATGAGTGGATAGAGAAAATATGGTACATCTGCACAGTTGAGTTCTATGCAGCGGTAAATAGAGATGATATCATTAACTTTGCATGTAAATGGCTGGAGCTAGAAGATATCATGCTGAGTGAAGTAACACAGTCCCAGAAAAACAAGTGACAGATGGTATTCCTCATCTGTGGAAGCTAACACCAATTACTTAATTGTATGTCAAACTGAGGAACGTTAATGATCTGAAAACAACTGTCCTTTAAAAATTAACAAATAAAAATTTAAAACAAAAACAAATGGTGTTGCTTTCAGTTAAATTCAGGAGAAGCCTTAAGCTTGTGAAGCAGTTATGAACAGGTTGTCTGTGGATATGAATGAAAGATATGGTAATAAACTTTTCAGACTATCAGCTGGCAGTGAGTGCAATAAGGTTGAGAAAAGACAAGTACTAAGTAAGGAACAAGGGAAGAACTGAGAAGCTGGGTCTGTTGACAACTTGCTTCCTTATTTTTAGTTTGTTTAATGAAATTTGTGTTTCTGGGACCTCTGTCAGCAGTTGATCCCTTGTGATTTCACAGGCTATTGGCTTTTGTTTAAAAATTGGCCTTTAGGGGGCTGGAGAGATGGCCTAGTAGTTAAGAGCGCTGACCGCTCTTCCAGAGGACCCGGGTTCGATCCCCAGCACCCACATAGCGGTCGAGAACCATCTGAAACTCCAATTCCAGGAGAACTCCAGTTCCAGGGGAGTCGAGACCCTCTTCTGACCTCCGCGGCATTGCACGACACTGGTGCACAAACTTGCATGCAGACAGTACATTCATACACATACAGAAATAAATAAAGTTAATGAAAAAAAATTAAAAAAAATTTTAAATTGACCTCTAATAGTTACAGAGAAATAGATTAATCACTGGATCCCAGTAAAACGAATTTCTGAAGATATGGGGATAAGGGCTTTCTATGAGAATCTCTATGCATATAAACTTACTTAAAATATTTTTAACTTCCTTTAAAGTTTACATTAGAGTATGTGAAAGCAGATACTTTAATCCTTCAGAACAAGATCACTGGCATATTCTTCATCTATACTCATGGGGTAATAGCTGAATAATGCATTCTTATTTCTCTACAAATCCAATGTCTGCCAGGCATGGTGGCCCATGCCTTTAAACCCAGAACTTGGGAGGCAGAGGCAGATGGATTTCTGTGAGTTCAAGACCAGCCAAGTATACCTAGTGAGTTCGAGGCCATCTGAGGCTACAGGGAGACTCTGACTCAAGAAAAGATCAAAAAACACAAATCAAATGTCAAGCTTAAGTCAAAGTATTATTTTCTACCAATAATTATATCTAATGTTTTCTGAGATTTAATTAAAAATCTTCCTTGTTCGGCTGGTGAGATGGTTCAGCAGTTAAGAGTACTGGCTGCTCTTGCAGAGGACCTGGGTTTGATTCTCAATATCCACATGGTGGCTAATAACCACACATAACTCCAGTTTCACTGGATATGAATCCTGCTTCTGACCTCCTTGGGCATTACACAAAGGGGTGCACTTAAATGCATATAGGCAATATACTCATGTATATAAAAGGAAAAATAATAAATAATAAAATATTTTTAAAATATCTTCCTCGTACTTCTTCTGGTCTAACCCCTGACCCAATCCTATTCTTGTATTTTCCCAAAATTTTCACATGCTTTGCCTTTTTTCCTTTTTGACCCCTTTCTTTACTTTCACAGAAATCTTCCCTACTGCTTCTACCTTCCAAAAGCTTTCTCACAAACTTCAATAGATAAGTTCTTATCTTCCCAAAGCAAACTATCATTTCCTGTTAATTTCACTCAGTAAAAACAATTGACATTGGGCATGCCATAACTTGCCCCAAACCAATGTTACCAATTCATTTGACTGAATTGTTTTCCTTTATAAAAAATCCAGGCAGTTTTTTTGGATATTATTAACTCTAGGAACAATGGCCACCATTTTTTGAACATCTGTGTTACTATATTTCTTTTCATTCTGAGTCATGGAAGTCACCTGGAGGATAAGTTGGTAATCTTATTTTTAATTGAGGAAATTGAAGTTAAAAGAGAAGTGGTTTGTTCAAAGTTTGTTTTAGAAAGAGCTTTTAGCTTGCTAGAGTCATTATCTGAATACTAAAGTATAATGTACATGTCGTCAGGATACTACCAATAAACTCTTACTAGGCAACAGTGGGCAGTAGTTGGAGTTCATGTCATTTGGTATATTTGAGGCTGAATTTTAGTTTGGCTGAGTGACCTTGGAGTAGTCACTGAAACCTTCTGGATCTGTTCCTTATGTGTAAAATGAGGACAATTCCCATGTACAAAAATTATCATAAGAATCAAATGAGATAATATCTCTAAAGTGCTAACAGATATAAATGACAGCTTCCAATTCAGATTGGAAGTGATACAGATACTCCCAAAGAAGGAGCAGAGATTGACTCAAAACTATAGAAGAAGTTAATAGATTTTGGAGAAAATACATACGGACTCCTAGGGAAACTTAGGAATGATTTCGCTGTTAAAATCTTTTCATTTCTTTAGGGAATGAGACAGTAGGTTTATAAAATAATTTGAGCTGGCGTACGAGGTATCATTATATCATTTGAATAAAGCCCAATATATCTCAATGATGAAATCAGAAGAAAACCAGTGATACAAACTGTTTCAAGAGAAGCTGAAATCTTCACTGCATGCTCTCTCTAGAGTTCCAAGACATGGTACAGTTGGTCCTATATATGTTTAGATTAATGTACCACAGACTGAAAATATCAGGAAAAAATACATCTTCAATGGACATATATTGTCTTTTTTTTAATTAATTTATTTTTTTAAGGGATTCTACAATACAATGACACAGTTGTTTGCAGATAGCATTGATGTCACTCATTATGTCATACAATCAGGTAATTGATGCATTTTGCAAGTATCTATGTCCAAATTTTGAACAACCCAAGGTTCCCATAGACCAGTTGGAGAAGCTTGTATGCACAGACATGTTGATCAATCAGGAGTCCAGACTATATTCCTGTAGTCTCATGATTCACCCCTATCTCTCCACAGCCCTTACAATCTACCACGCCTCCTCTTCCGCAGTTTGTTCCCTGGGCTTTGGGAAAGGGGCACAAGTGGGTGAGAAGAAAACAGTCTAATTTCTTTGGAGTTGTCATTTTGTTCTCCAGTCTTTTCAGGTTGTTTCCCTTCATGGATTGACAGCTTTCCCAGTGATACCCTTTTTAGTTATATTAACAAAGCACAAGCTATTGGATGTACAGGCATTTAAGCAGTACCACTTATTAGGACATATATTGTCTTTTAATTTTCTCATAGTTCCTTAACCAGTAGAATATAAGTGCTATTTACATAATATATACATTGTTTTAGGTATTATAATCAAGATATTTTCATATATATAGGATGATGTGTATGTCCTACATTATTTTATATAAGGGATATGAGTACTTTCTAATTTTAGTATATGAAGCATCTCCTGGAACTAATGCATCTAAAATACCAAGGCATGTCTGTATATTTATCAGGAAAAGAAGTTTGTCAAAATCCCTTTCCCTGTCCCCTGCACTCTCTGAGAATATGCTGCATATCATAGCTGCTTCCAGGTTCTATTTCTCCCATACTCTCTTCATCAAACTTTCTCACTTTTAATAAAGCCTACAGATACTGTTTTGTCATTTTCCCTTATCTATCGATCTACCTATTCTAGGTCACCTCTTTAATTTTTTTTTTCGTCCACTTCCCTCAATTCTACATCAAGATTGAGAACTGTGACCAGGCACTAGATACTCTGACCCCTACAAGGGTGTGGTATTGTATGTAGGTCAGATTGAGAGTTGACTGAGAAGTAGATTGGAAACAAACACATGGTGTTATAACTTTTCTAGACTTGGAAGAAGACAAAAATATCTTTTTTTCTCTTTGGGGTAGAAATTTAACAATTTGGGTGTAATACTGATTTGAGGATTGAAAGCTCTCTATGTGTTTTAGTAAAGAATGCTTACTTACATGGTGTATTTTGGTATAAAAATTTCCTTAAAACCCCATAACTAGTGCTATGGTGGTTGAAAGGAAACAGTAAGATATAATATAATTGCTGAAAAGTTTAGAAACATGTGGTGTGGTATTTCATGCTCCATGCATGCTATTATTTTGACTTCACTGAATCCTGTTAGATGAGTGACCTTATATTTATTCTGCAAGTGAGGAATCTAGGATGTACAGAAATGAAGCATCCTGCCTAATGTCACTCAGCTACCAAATGGTGGAGGTAGGCTTTGGTCTGAGAGATGATGTATGACTGACCCCAAATAATGAAAGAATGAAACAAGGTGTTGAAATCTCTTTCTCTCTTTCTTTCTCTTTCTCCTTTCTCCTTCTTCTTTCCTTTATCTTGTCAGACAGGAGTGCACATATAAATAAATGCTGGGCTAATATAAAAGCCAAATTATTACAGAGCTTTCATATGATATATCACATTGGCGAGAATGGAAGTGGCAAGAAGAAACAAAAGTCAGTAAGATAACAAAGACATAAAAATTGGTGTCTTTTAAGAAAAAGGCAGAGAATATGAGTAGCTGAACATTCTTAGAATGAAATTTAGAGGAGAAAAAGATACAAAAAGAAAGTTGGCAAAATTTAAATATCTCCCACACATGCAACACTATACTTACTATATGAGAGCTAGACTTATGTAATAGCTTTTCTACATACTGTCTAATTCTCACAACCATCCTCTGAGAAAGCAAATGTGCTGGATATCTTCCATTGTCAGCTTGGCACACCTGAGTAGGGGGAACTTCAAATGAGTTAGTTCTTTCAGACTGACTTCTTGTCATGTCTATGAGACATTTTCTGGATTGTTGAGTAATGTTGGAGTCCCCAGCTTACTGTCAGTGATGGCATCAGAGTATAGGTCGTCCTGGGATCTTTATGAGAATAGGCTGAATACAGAACTGAGAACTGAACTGGTAAGAAATATAACTCCATCCTGTGTTTCAGTTCTGCTTAAGTATCTTCCTTGACTTCCATCAGTGATGGACTGTAACTGGAAGAGTAAGATGAAATACAACTCTTCCCCAACTTGCTTTTGTTCAGCATTTTATCATAGCAATAGAAACCAAACCAGAATATCTATATTCATTGTCATTTTACAGATTTGCACTTAATTCTTTGGTCATATCAATGCCAGTTAAAACACGTAGCACTAAGTGGTCCAGAGAATCAGAACTGAAGGGATTAAATTTCACGTTCCATGGCATAGGAAAGTCTGGAGCCTGTGTACTAATGGTCTTCAAACCTACCTTCCATTTGAGCATATTACATTTTCGAGGGGGTGGTGGACTTTATAAAATAAGAGAAAAATGACCAAATAACTTCTTGTGTTTAGCTTCTTGGAGTTAAGTACAATTCTTAAACAACAGTTATGATACTTATGATGGAAATTTTTTTTTAATTAATTTTTATTGATGCTTTGTGCATTTCATACATTTTTTCCAATTCAGTTCAGGTTTATTTCCCTTTCCCTCCCCCCCACCCCCACCCCATCCCAGATCATGCATTCTGCCATAACTCTCCTGCATCTTTCTCTCAGTTTTTTTTTTTCATTTTTAGCTATAAGTGATAATCCATGAGTACAAGCATCCTTCATGTAAAACCTATCTGCAGGCTGTTGTGCCCAAACACCTACAGCCCCACCATCCAGTGGGGGGTGACAGGTTGTTTGTTCAATCAAGTTGATCAAATGAGTGTCCAGACTACATTGCTGTAGTTTCACCATTCACCCCAATCGCAGCCCTTACATTCTACCACGCCCCCTCTTCCGCAGGTTGTTCCCTAGGCTTAGAAAAGGGGCACAGGTGGATGAGAGGTAAAACAGTCCACTCTCTCTGGAGCTGTTGACTTGGACTCTGGTCAATTCTGGCTGTTTCCTTTCATGGGCTGACAGTTTGTCCAGGAATAACCTTTCGATCCTACTAATGAAGAACAAGCAATTAGATATATAGGTATTTAAGCAGCACTAATAGTTATGGTAGGTTACTTTAGCATAGACACATGTTTGGATATGTTAATCCATGAATTACAATTTTCCCCCCTGTTAAATATGACAGGGTCTTACTGTGGCTTATAACATCTCCTAACCTGTAGAGGATGTAAGCTTGTGGCATCAGCCATGGGTTATTTCTCCAAGGGGAGAGCCAATAGCCAATTAGATTTGGGATATACAGGCACATGGCTGCCTCTGCTGCACAGTATTTCCAGGCAGGTGAGGTGTAGCTGGTGCTGACGGTGGAGTCTTGCTTGACTCAGGGAGACCCATATTTGCTTTATTGGTTTAGTGGCCTTTGGTAACACTCTCTGGCATTCCAGAGGCCATCTGTACACTTGCATGTGTGGTCTCAATACATCCCTCCCATGTTAACGTCAGGTCTTCGGCAGCAGGGTCTTATTGCCTCTCCTCCTGTAGGTATCCCAACTTAGAGGCAAGGAGCCCTTACCTTTTGTGGGGCCTTGGATCCCCTGGCCAACATCCACCTGGTAGAACAATCCATTGCTGATGTCAGAGCTCCTGTATTAATATATTTTGCCTGAGTGCATAGCCCTAGGACTTTAGTATTATATTTGGTTCTGAACAGAGAGTAATCCCTTCCACAGTTCCCATGTCTAGTAGTCAATTAAAGAAAGCAGTTTTACCGGTTTTATAAGAGATTACCTCTACAATAGTTGTCTCCAATTTACAGTTGGGGAGCGACCTCATCATTGTCATATTTCTCCTTGTTCTATGGGTGGGAAGGCAAGGAAGTCTCTCATATCAGAACCTTTGTGGCACCTAGAAGGTAAGTTTCATTAGGACTCATTATAACTAGTTGTTACATGTAGGATCCACAGAGGGGTTCGATGTTTATGGCAATCTGAGGCTTTTCTTCCTTTGAATGTTCAGACGGGTCAGCCTTTCCGTTGCCACTTTTTGGTACATCCTACTCAATGCAAACCTGTATCTTTTCTTTCTCAGCCGTTAAGTTGGTGACGTTTTGTCCTGTTGGAACAAACAAATCTTTTCCCATAGTTAGTTTTAAGATTTGAATTGCAAGGGTTTGATGAAAAGGTTTCATGTCTTTCTGTATCCCCCCCCCTTTTTTTTTGCGTATGAGTCTCCAGAAGACAGTTGTATTATACATGACTATAGGGTGGAGTCAAGGCACAGATTTCATCAAATTCACCCATGTTGTTTTGGGTGACTATATATGATTAACTTGGGAAGCAAACTTAATTTTTACGTTAAATCATCTTAAAGAGAATGCTACAAGGTGATACTGTACAACAGAGAAATTATAGAGAACATTTGTATGTGTCAATCCCAAAGTTCTTGCTCTACAGATTTTATGTAAAGCAAATGTGGGCAACAGCGAATTATATCTCCATTTAATTCAGATGCATTACCATTTTTATCAGATTCTGTAAACCAATGTTGTTTAATATACACATGTTTACTTTTACTTTTACTAAGTCCTAAAACACCATGTGTCCTGTAGACAGTGTCTAGGCGAAACTGGGTACTTGCTGAGCTCACGTCAATTAAATATGCCTTAATCGAATATACACCCGTGTCCCTCTCCCACCCATCCCCCCTTTCCAATTCACCATTTCAGTCCATTTTCTGATGCAGTCTTTCTGTTGTTCTTTTACTATGCCTCCCTCTCCATGAGAAATATTTATATCTGGGTTGTTGGTACTAGCATCCACATATGAGGGACACCATTTGTCGTTTGTTTTTCTGGGACTGTGTTACTTCACTTAACATAATGTCTTCCAGCTCCATCCATTTACCTGCAAATTTCATGATGTTGTCCCTCTTTACTGCTGCATAGTATTCCATTGTATACATGTACCACATTTTCTCTATCCACTCGTCAGTTGAAGGGCACCTGGGCTGGTTCCAGCTTTTTGCTATTGTGAACAGAGCTGCAATAAACATAGCTGTGCATGTATCTTTGCAGTAAGTTGTGTCTTGTGGGTATATACCCAGGAGTGGTATGACTGGGTCAAATGGAAGGCTCATTTTGAGTCTTCTAAGGGTTCTCCACACTGCTTTCCATAGTGGCTGTACAAGTTTACATTCCCACCAGCAATGGATGAGTGTTCCCCTTTCCCCACAACCTCTCCAGCACTTGGTATCATTCATGTTCCTGATCCTAGCCAGTCTTATTGGAGTAAGGTGATATCTCAGAGTGGTTTTAATTTGCATTTCCTTAATTATCAGAGATGTTGAACACTTCTTAAGATGTTTCTCGGCCATCTCTAACTCCTCCTCTGTGAAGTCTCTATTCAGATCTTTGCTCCATCTTTTGAATGATTCATTTGTTTTCTTTCTTCTTTGTTTTTTGAGTAGCTTGTATACTCTGGAAATTAATGCTTTGTCAGATGTATCTGCTGTGAAGGTTTCCTCCCACTCTGTGGGTCTTCTCCTCACTTCCTTTATTGCTTCCTTTGATGTACAGAAGCTTTTGAGTTTAATGAGGTCCCATTTGTCAATTGTCGATCTTATTTCTTGTGCAGCTGCTGTCTGATTTAGGAAGTCTTTTCCTACACCTATGTCTTGTAGTCTGCTGCCAAGCTTCTCTTCTATCACCTCCAGAGTTTGGGGTTTCACGTTGAGGTCTTTGGTCCATCTGGAGTTGACCTTTGTACAAGGTGAGAGGTAGGGGTTTAATTTCATTCTTCTACAAGTGGTGATCCAGTTTTGCCAGCACCACTTGCTGAAGATGCTGTCTTTCTTCCATTGTGTCTTCTTGGCCCCCTTGTCAAATATGAGGTGGCTGAAATTGTATGAGCTCAGGTTTGGATCTTCAGTTTTATTCCATTGGTCAACTGGTCTGTTTTTGTGCCAGTACCAGGCTGTCTTTATGACTATAGCCCTATAGTATAGTTTGATGTCTGGTATAGCGATCCCCCCTGTATTGCTCTTTTCACTCAGGGTTGCTTTGGCTATTCGGGGTCTTTTGTTTTTCCAAATGAAATTGAGGATTTTTTTTTCCAGGCCTGTGAAGAAACTCTTGGGGATTCTGATTGGGATCGCATTAAATCTGTACACTAGTTTGGGTAGGATGGACATTTTTACTATATTTATTTTCCCAATCCATGAGCATGGGAGGTTTGTCCATCTTCTGATGTCTTCCTCAATTTCCTTTTTCAGGGGTTTAAAATTTTTGTTGTAGAGATCCTTGGTGTCTTTGGTTAGGTTTGTTCCTAGGTATTTTATTGTTTTTGAGGCTATTGTGAGTGGGAAGGTCTCCTTGTAGTCCTTCTTCAATTGCTTGTTGTTGGTGTACAGAAAGGCTACTGATTTTTCTAGGTTTATTTTGTATCCTGCCACTTTACCAAAGCTCTTAATCGTTTCTAGGAGTTTTCTGGTGGAGTTCTTAGCATCCCTTAGGTAGACAATCATATCATCAGCAAAAAGGGATAGCTTGACTTCCTCTTTTCCAATTAGAACTCCTTTAATTTCCTTTTCTTGCCTTATTGCCCTAGCTAGGGTTTCTAGCACTATATTGAAGAGGAGTGGTGACAGGGGGCAGCCTTGCCGAGTTCCTACCTTTAAGGGGAATGCTTCTGTCATTTCCCCATTTAGGATGATATTGGCTGTGGGTTTTCTGTATATGGCTTTGATTACATTGAGGAATGATCCCTCCAGACCAATTCCCTCCAGGACTTTAAACATGAAAGGGTGCTGGATTTTGTCAAAGGCTTTCTCCGCATCAATTGAGATGATGGCGTGGTTTTTGTCCTTCAGTCCATTGATATGTTTGATGATGTTTATTGATTTTCGTATGTTGAACCATCCCTGCATGTCTGGTATGAATCCAACTTGGTCATGGTGGATGATTTTCTTGATGTGAGTCTGTATGCGATTTGCCAGAATCCTGTTTAGAATTTTGGCATCTGTGTTCATTAGGGAGATGGGTCTATAGTTCTCCTTTTTGGTTGTATCTTTCCCTGGTTTTGGTAGTAGCGTAATGCTGGCTTCATAGAAGGAATTTGGGAGAAGTCCCTCCATTTGTATCCTTCTAAACAATTTAAGTAGTAATGGTTGTAAGTCTTTACGAAATATTTTATAGAATTCTGCCGTGAATCCATCCGGGCCTGGGCATTTTTTGGTTGGGAGGCTACTTATTACATCTTCGATTTCTTCCTGTACTATTGGTCTGTTTAGGCTGTCGATCTCTTCTTGGTTGAGCTTTGGTGATTCCCAGGATTTCAGATATTCATCCATTTCTTCTAGGTTTTCAAACTTAGTAGAATATAAGTTTTTGAAGTAGTCCCGTATGATTGTCTGGATCTTTTCATTGTCTGTTGTGATATTTCCCCTTTCATCACAGATTCTATTGATTTGGAGTTGTTCCCTCTTTCTTTTGGTTAACTGGGCTAGAGGTCTGTCTATCTTGTTTATTCTCTCAAAGAACCAACTTTTGGATTCATTGATTTTTTGTATGGTTTTCTTTGTTTCTATTTCATTGATCTCTGCTCTGATTTTTGTTATTTCTTCTTGTCTGCTCCGTTTAGGGTTCATTTGTTGTTGTCTCTCAAGTATTTTTAGCTGCAGTGTTAGATCGTTCACTTGTGCTCTTTCTGTTTTTTTAATGTGGGCACTTAGAGCTATAAACTTCCCTCTTAGGATTGCTTTAAGAGTGTCCCATAGATTTTGCTGTGTTGTTTTATCATTGTCATTCAGTTCCAGGAATGTTTTTATTTCTTTTTTTATTTCTTCCTTGACCCACTCATTATTCAGGAGAGTGTTGTTTAGTCTCCATGTGTTCCTGTAGGTTGTAGGGTTTATTCTGGTGTTGATATTGAGTTTTATTGCACTGTGGTCTGATAGAATGCATGAGATTATTTCAACCTTTTTATATTTGTTGAGTTTTTCCCTGTGTCCCAGTATATGGTCTATTTTGGAGAATGTTCCATGAGGTGCTGAGTAGAAAGTGTATTCTCTGGTGTTTGGGTGAAATATTCGGTAGATGTCTGTGAGGTCCATTTGGTGTATTGTGTCATTTAGTTCAGATGTCTCTCTGTTTATCCTTTGTCCTGTTGATCTGTCTAGAGGACTTAATGGGGTATTGAAGTCCCCTAGTATTAGTGTGCTGGGGTTAATCTGTGCCTTGAGATCCTGAAGAATTGTCTTTATAAAGTTTGGTGCACTGATGTTTGGTGCATATATATTTATGATTGTGAAATCTTCATCGTCAATTGTTCCTTTAATAAGGATGTAATGGCCCTCTTTGTCTCTTTTGATTTCTTTTGCTTTGAAGTCTATTTTGTCTGATATTAGAATAGCCACACCCGCTTTCTTTTTGGTACCATTTGCTTGGAATACTTTCTTCCATCCCTTCACCTTAAGTTGGTGCCTATCCTTGAAATTGAGATGGGTTTCTTGTAGACAGCATATAGATGGGTTTTGTTTCCTAATCCATTCTCCCAGTCTATGCCTTTTGATTGGGGAGTTTAGCCCATTAATATTTAAGGTTATAATTGAAAGATGGATGTTGCTTCCTTTCACTTTATTATCCATTTGGACTTCTAGCCTTTGATTTTGCTCCTATGGTTATGTTTTTGTTAGTTTCTTTTCCTAGGTGTTTGAGGATTGTTGCTCCTCTCTTCTGCCCTTTGAATTGCTTCAAGTATTTTATGAAGAGTTGGTTTTCCAGACATGTATTCCATCATCTTGTTTATGTCATGGAAGATTTTTCTCTCTCCTTCAAGTATAGTCGACATTTTTGCTGGGTAAAGTATTCTGGGTTGGCATCCATAGTCCCTTAACACAGGGAATGCTTTGCTCCATGTTCTTCTTGCTTTCATGGTTTGAGGCGAGAAGTCAGTTGTAATTCTGATGGGTTTCCCTTTGTATGTGACTTGTTTTTCTTTTGTGGCCCTCAGAATTTTGTCTTTGTTTTGGGCATCTAGCATTTTAACTATGATATGGCGTGGGGTGTTTCTTTTCTGATCTTGTCTATTTGGGGTCCTATGTGCTTCTTGTATTTGTATGGGCTTGTCTATTTTTAGTTTGGGGAAATTTTCATCTATTATTCTGTTGAAGATCTGATCAATACTATTCTCTTGAGATTCTTCTCCTTCCTCTATTCCTATGATGCGGAGGTTTGGTCTTTTCATAGTGTCCCATATTTCCTGGTTGTTCCACTTTTGTGTATTTTTAAATTTTTCATAATCTTTATTTGAGCTTTTTAATTGCTCTGTGTTATCTTCCAGGTCTGATATTCTTTGTTCTGCTTCCTCCATTCTACTTCTGAGGCTTTTTCCTTTTCTTTCTTCTTGATTGACTGAGTGTTCTAATTCCTTTTTTGTTTCCTCCTGTGTTTTCTTTAGTACTTCCATTTCCTTTTTGAGCTTCTCAATCTCTTCTTTGTGCTTCTCAATCTCTTCTTGGTGCTCCTTTCTTCTTTGGTTGGCTTCCTTTTTCAGTGTTTCTACTTCCATTCGGAGTTTGTTTTTTTCTCCCTCTAGTTCTTTCTGGAGTTTGTCATTCTGTTCCTTTAGTTCTTTCCGAAGTTTGTCATTGTATCCCTCTAGGTCCTTTTTGAGTTTTTCATTCTCTCTCTTTAGTTCCATGACTTCTTCTTTATTTTCTTTAATTTCTCTGCGTATGTCTGTAATTATTCGTCTAAGCTCTGTTCCTTGGGTCTCCTCCAAGGGGATCCCATTGTGGCTATCTCCTCCAGGTTTGGTAGGGCCTGGTGTGGGAGTATCCTGTGCCTTTTCCATGTTGTCCCTTCGTCTTGTCCTTGGCATATGGATTTCCCTGGCCTGGCGCGTTATGGCGTCTCCCCTGCGACATGATGGAAATTTTTTCCAACAGAATCTCTCCCACCACTTCTGTCCCTCTTCTATCAATCCCTAGGCCTTTCCAAGGTCTTCCTCTTTTCCTTTCACACTGCAGCTCTGTCCAAACCCCTTTGAGTTATTTTGAAGGATAGAAGTTCATGTCTCCTTCAGGTTCTACTTTTACCCTCAGATCCCTAGCTTGAGGTCCCAAGATTCTCAGCTCTGTAGATTTAACAACAATTTTTTCTATCAGCAAGTTGAGAAGGTGTTAAAGAACCATGACACTCATTTCCATAATGGTTATCTTTGTTATGGACCAGGAAGTACATGGTAGCAGCCCTTACAGAAAAATGTCCAGAAAGCTTTGGCAGGAGATGCAGAATTAGCCTTCCACTGTTGAGAAGGGAATGCTCCTTAAGTCATGAGGCTTGAGGTGTGGAGGAAAATTCTTCCTGCAGAAATTAGTAACAAGTTAAAACTGAGAGTGGTAAAACACAGATCCAACTGGCTCTCTTGATTTAGACATCCCCTCAAGGAATGTCAAAGAAATGTTAGGAAAGTGGTACAAGTACAGCATTCTGACCTGTAAGAGAAGCTTATATTTATATCAAGTGCCTCAAGTTCTCCTCAATTCTTTTAAAGAAGTTCGAAGGGCAGATCTGATAACACTTCTGACGCCATTTCCACTTTTATTATCATGAAATTTGGAAAATGATCCAAGACAGAATCTTTAATTAAAATCTAAACATACCATCCAAACATCTGTGTCTATATCAAAGTAACCTACCACAACTATTAGTACTGTTTAAATACCTATATATCTAATTGCTTGTGCTTCATTAGTAGGATCGAAAGGTTATTCCTGGACAAACTGTCAGCCCATGAAAGGAAACATCCAGAATTGACCAGAGTCCAAGACAACAGCTCCAGAGAAAGTAGACTGTTTTGCTTCTCATCCACTTGTGCCCCTTTTCTAAGCCCAGGGAACAATCTGTGGAAGAGGGGGTGTGGTAGAATGTAAGGACTGCGATTGGGGTGAATGGTGAAACTACAGCAATATAGTCTGGACACTCATTTGATCAACTTGATTGAACATACAAGCCCCCCCCCCAGCTGGATGGTGGGACCCATGGGCTGTGTGGGTTTGGGCACAACTGCCTGCAAATTGGTTATACATGAAGGATGCTTGTACTCATAAATTATCACTTATTGTTAAAAAATGAAAAAAAAACTGAGAGAAAGATTCAGGACAGTTATGGCAGAGTGCATGATCTGGGGTGGGGTGGGGTGGGAGGAAGGGAAAGGGAAATATGCCTGAATTGAATTGGAAAATGATGTATGAAATACACGAAGCATCAATAAAAAAACATGCACCAATTACCTAATTGTATGGGAAACTGAGCAACATCAATGTTATCTGAAAACAACTGTGCTATTATATTGTAGAATCCCTAAAAAAATAAACAAATAAATGAAAAAAAATCTTCCCATGCTAAAAACCATCTAATCTTTTCTTTTAAAAGTTCAGTGAATCTAGCTTTCTTCCTCTTGTTCATTCCATTTTAACTTTATTACACTTTTGCCTTGTCCTCTTTAATTCTTAAATTTTTTCTTTGATATATATGAGTGTTATGCCTGCATGTTCGTAAGTGAAACTGTGTCGTGCAGTGCCTGCAGAGTACAGAAAAGTGCCTTGGATCACCTAAAACTGGAGTTACAGATAGATGTTTCTCAGCTGCCATGTGGGTGCGGGGATTCAAAACCGAGTCTACATCCAATACTCTTAACTCCTGAGCCATCTCTCTAGCCCCCTTGTCCTTCTTTCTAATTTTTTGCTAGCATGTATATCCAGAGTTTTTGGGTTGGGTATAATTTTATTTGAATATATTATAAGAATATCATTTTTATCTCCATGCCTTTTTTCGTTTATGAAACTATTTATCAAAATCTCCTTTTGTTTTTAAATTTTTATGCCTCATACTGTTTGTATAAGAATCACCTTGTTTTTTGCACATAGCTAGGTCAATACTACTGTGAGTTATTATATTGTATATTCATTGCAGTTTAGCCATTTATTTTTCTAGGGTTAAACATCCAGATGACTAAAAACTCACAATCTCCCCAGGCAGAGATTCAGGGATTATATTTGTACATATCCCCATATGGATCCAAGTGAATATTTCTTTGAAGTATATATCAAGAAGAGAATTGTTGGATCCTAAGACGTGTGTTCTTTTCAGAAACCAAGTCATGCCAGATTGCACTGAGGAATGGCTGTCCCAGATTTGACTCCCACCAGCAGTACAGCATTTGTTCTTTTTTCCTTCTTTCCTATCAACCTTTGGTGTTATCTAATTTCTGATTTTGCCAGGAGAAAATGTATAAAGTTATGACAGCCTCATGAGTATTTCAATTTACATGTCTGTTTATGAATGGTTCAAGTTTATTTTAAATAGCCAATCTATAATAAAATTGATACATTTAGAATGAAGAATGAGTGACCTAATAGGTATCTCAGTGGAAGATTTACCACTAGCAAGCACAAAGCCTCAAGTTCCATTCCCAGTACCACAAAACAAAACACTGAGGATTTTTCACTTGGTCTTGTTTTTTCCCCAACACGTCTCAGATTGCACTCTAGATTATCCAAGTATCATTTTGTGAAGTGCATTTGTTAGTTGTGTGACATTAGGAAAATTTAATTTCCTTCCCTGGACCTCTAGTTCCTCATTCATAAAGATAGATGGTTGTCAGCTGCCATGTGGGTTCTGGGATTCAAATAGAGTCTTCTGAAGAACACCCAGTGCTCTTATCTGCTGAGCCGTCTTTCCAGTCCCTCATCCTTCTTTCTACTTATTTGCTAGTATGTGCATCCACTGGACAAAATACTCTCCAAGGGAGAGTATTTGTATGATTTCAAAATGGCGTACTGAGCCATCAAATACTATATTACCTCTTCTGAATGAACTTCCACACTGACAAAAATATCGCTGAGTTTGTGTTTTCTAAATTGTAGTTGTAGCATCTTACTATCCGTTCCCAGACAATCTTCCATTTCTTCCAAGCAGAGAACTAAACTGCATTTTTATAATTTTTCTCTAGCATGTGAGCAAAATAATGCCAATTTCTTCCTGCTGTTCTTTAGTCTCTGCACAGCATTTGCCCAAATTGTAGACTTATGAAAGATTTCTGTTGCCTGCTAAAACAAGTGGAAGATTAAAAGACAAGCTTGAGCTCAGCCACATGTCACCATAAATATGAAATGCAAAGGAGACTAATAATATGACATTATAGTCTGACAATCATGTGGTACTCAGCATTCTTCACACCAAATAAAAGCCACTTATGCCTTCTTTCTGTGAAGGAAGAGAAACAATTTCTAAGCCTTCCCTGATTTAGTCTTTAGGGAAGAAAATAAATAACACAAACCTAAACAAAGCCCTTTAAAAATTCATCAATAATGTATTTGTTTGAACCACTAGAAATTACAGTTGTTTTCTTAGCTACAAACATAAGATATTTAACAAGTTCATAGATTTAACCTATTCGATGTGACATAGCCAAAGAGTCCCTTAAAAAAAAAGAAAGAGGTAATTATCAATGATTCCATTGGTAGTATTCCTCCCTCTTTCCAAATTGGACTGAGCTGTATTCTTTGCCTGGTAGTGAAAACTTATAAAGACTTATAAGGAAATCTATTACTTGTTTCATATCTAATGGTGGAAGCTGGGAGTATAGCTCCATGGTACAGCAACTGCTTGGCAGATGTGAGACCCTGAAATAATATTCAATCCCACACACAAATTGTCTTTCACATTTTTGTTCGTTTTGTGACATTGCATATTATTTTTTAATTTTTTGACTGACATTTTTATGGAGGTTTTCTCATTTCATATAATAGTCTTAATCAAATTTTGCTAAAATATTTTTATTGATATTTTGTGTATTTCACACATCATTTCTCAGTCCAATTTAGACACATTCCATGTTCCCCATCCCAGTTCATGCATTCTGCCATACATGTCTTTCTTTTTCTCAGTCTTCTTACAGTTTTTCTCTGTAGAGGTTTATTGTTTGGGCAGAAATTAACTGTTTCAGTCAGTTCTTTGACCCAATCCTTTTGTCATTGTTGTTCCCTCCCATTGGTATTGCTCCAAAATATGCCTATATAAGTGTCACATATATACCAAAATTATGACCTCTGAAAATAAACTGTATGTTAATTCCAAAATATGTTTAGGAGTTCACATTTTTCTCTTTAATTTTATATTACTCTAAAATATGAATATATACCTTCCATCCATATACCACAATTAGAAAGTCTGAAAATAAGTGGTAAATGAATTCTACAGCCTGCTAAGGGATTCACATTATAAAAGAAAACATTATAAAAGCAACTGTTGTTGCTTTCAGATAAAAAGAAATATAACATTAATGTTGCTCTGCTAGCATTTCAACTAGGGATTTGGTGCTACCATCCACAAATGAGGGATGCCATTTGTCATTTTTTTTCTTGGACTGTGTTACTTCACTCAGCATGATATCTTCTAGCTCCAGCCATTTACCTGCAAAGTTCATGATGCTGTCTTTCTTTACTGCTGCATAGAATTCCATTGTGTAGATGTACCACATTTTCTCTATCCATCTCTCAGTTGAAGAACACTTGGTTTGCTTCCAGCTCTTCACTATTGTGAAGAGAGCTGCAATAAACATAGATGTGCATGTTATCTCTGTGATAGGATGAGTCTTGTGGGTATATACCCAGGAATGGCATTACTGAGTCAGGTGGTAGGCTCATTTTTGGTTTCTTAAGAGTTCACACTGCTTTCCATAGGGCTTGCACGAGTTTGTATTCCCGACAGCAGTGCATGAGTGTTCCCCTTTCCCCACAACCTTTCCAGGATTTGGTATCCTTTGTTTTCTGAATCATAGCTAGTCTTACCAGAGTAAGATGAAATCTTAATGTGGTTTTAATTTGCATTTCCTTAATTATTAGTGATGACGAACACTTTAAATTTTATTTATTGTTTATATGTATGAGTGTACTGTCTGCATGTAGGTTGGTGCACCCGTGTTGAGCGTTGCCACAGAGGTCAGAAGAGGGCATCAGATTCCCCTGGAACTGTAAAGACGGTTCTCAGCCGCCATGTGGGTGCTGGGGATCGAACCCGGGTCCTCTGCAAGAGCAGTCTGCACTCTTAACCACTAGGCCATCTCTCCAGCCCCAGCCCCGATGAACACTTTTAAAGATGTGTTTCAGCCATCTTTACTTCTTCATTTGTGAAGAGTCTGTTGAGCTCTTTTTTGTTTGTTTGTTTTCCAAAGCCATTTTTTTATTGAAGCTCTACAAAATTTCAAATCAAATGTAGACCCGTGCCCTCTCCCTGTACCTCTTCCCATCAGAGCTCATGCATTCTGCCAAACATGCTTTTCATCTTTTTCTCAGTCTCTCTCAAAATTCTCGATGCAGAAGTTTACTGTTTCAAGCAGAAGGTCACCATTTCAGTCAGTTCTTTGATGCAGTCTTTCTGTTGTTGTTGTTATTCCTTCCAATATGGATCACTCCAAAATATGCACATATACATGCCACATATATCATAGGTTTTAGCATCTTCGGCTTATGATATTTTTTTCTTTATTAGGCTGAAAGATGTCATGATTGGAGGGTCCTCATTGGCAAGCCCAAACCACCGTCAGTTCTGTCCTTGTGCTCCACACTGGAGTTTTCCCTTTCCATGGTCACCAAATGAGGTCCAGTGAGCACGGCATCCTATCTTGATCTTCCTGTACTGGTCTCCATGATACAGCCTGGGTAGTCCAACAATGGCAGTTTGTATTCTGAAGAGGGTGAAACACAGTAGTAGCTCAGTCCACAAATTGGATGTCTCAGCAGTCCCCATCTGGCACTGAAGGTTTGGAGGATTCTTGGATAGACATGAATGTTCAGTCCATATTGGAAGGTTGAAAAGCTGTGACTCAGGTCCCTGAAGGATGCCAAAAGCAGTGGTAGTCACAGGGTAGTTGCATTTGCCAGCAAGACAGACTAAACAACTGTGCTCTCTCTTTTTTTTTTTTTTTTTTACTTTTTTGTCTTTTTACTAAGGTCTCAAGTTTTATAACTGAAGTACAATTTCTCAGGCCTTACTATTTATTTATTTCTGATTATACTTTCCTTTTGGATGTTTAAGGCCACACAGTTAGTCCAGATTAACCAAGGTTTTTGTTTTCTCAAGGTCAGTTGAGGATCTGGTCATCAAAGGTCACTCAGGGTGATTTTTTTTGGTGGGGGGGGAGGAGCCCCTGACTCCTTTTGGCTTTTCAATCATCAGTTCCATCCACTAGAGGACAAAACCAGGTCTTGCTAGACTAGGCTTCCCTTTTTGAAGCATGAGCAGACTTTCCTCTTTATAGACTGGACTGGCTGAAATCCCATTAGTGGATCTCCAAGATCTCCCTGCACAGGAAGACTGGTGACTCACATTTGCAGGATATTTCAAGAGATATCCCCATGCATAGTCCGCTGGGACTTAGTTGACCTATGAGGGGAAGGAACAAAGTTATCCCTTAAGACCCTCTGCCAAATTGGTATGGACATCAAGTATGGTCGTTAAGCATCCAGAAAGGCTAAGTGACACCAGCCTGATACTTTTAACTACTGTGTAATATTTTAGAAAAATCTTGGATAAAAGCTCAAGCTTTTGCCCAAGCAGTCTTGCATAAGAAATACTAAGAAGCACTCCCATAAAATAAATACTGTGATTAGACATAATGTCATGACAAACTAGTTTTTTTCCTCATTCTTTTGATCTTATATTACTCTAAAATATGCATACATACCCTCCACCCATATACCCCAAATTCCTAACTCTGAAAATAAATAGTAGTTTAGTTCTAGAACCCGTTAAAAGAATCACAATAGAAGAGCACAGTTGTTTTCAGTTCACAAGGTATATAACATTATCGTTGCTCAGTTTGTAGGTAACTGGTGCTAGCACCCACAGACGAGGGATACCATTAGTCGTTTGTTTTTCAGGGAATGTGTTACTTCATTTAACATGATATCTTCTAGTTCCATTCATTTACCTGCAAAGTTCATGATGTCATCTTTCTTTACCACTGTATAGAACTCCATTTGTAGATATACCACATTTTCTCTATCCATCATCAGTTGAGGGGCACTTGGATTGGTTCCAGTTCTTTGCTATTGTCAAGAGAGCTGCAATAAATATGGCTGTGCATGTATCTCTCCTATAAAATGAGTCATGTGGGTACATGCCCAGGAGTGGTATGGCTGGGTCAGGTGGCAAGATCATTTTGAGTCTTTTAAGGGTTCTCCGCACTGCTTTCCATAGTGGTTTTGCAAGTTTACATTCCCAGTAGCAGTGGATGAGTGTTCTTCTTTCTCCACAATCTTTCCAGCACTTGGTACCATTTGTTTTCTTGATCCTAGCCAGTCTTATCAAAGTGAGATGACATCTTAAAGTGGTTTCAATTTGTGTTTCCTTAATAATTGGCAACGTTGAACACTTTTTTAACTTTTTTTAAATTATTTTTTATGCATATGAATGTACTGTCTGCATGTAGGTTGGTGCACCCATGTCGTGCAATGCTGTGGAGGTCAGAAGAAGGTGTCCGATTCCTCCAGAACTGGAGTTAAAAATGGTTCTTAGACACCATGTGGGTGATGGGACTCGAACCTGGGTCCTCTGCAAGAGCAGTTGGTGCTCTTAACAGTTGAGCCATCTCTCCAGCCCCTGGACACTTTTTAAGATGTTAATCAGCCATCTCTAATTCCTCACTTGTGAGGTCTCTGTTCAGCTCTTTGCTCCATCTTTTGAGTGAGTCATTTGTTTTCTTTCTTCTTTGTTTTTTGAGTAGTTTATTTATTTTGGAAATCAATGCATTTTCAGATGTATCTGCGGTGAAGGTTTCCTCCCACTCTGTGGGTTTTCTCTTCACTTCCTTAATTGTTTCTTTTGCTGTACAGAAGCTTTTGAGTTTAATAAGGTCCCATTTGTCAACTGTTGACCTTATTTCCTGCACAGCTGTTGTCTGATTTAGGAAATCTTTTACTATGCCTGTGTCATGTAGGCTGCTGCCAACTTTTACTTCTATCACCTTCATAGTTTTGGGTTTCACATTGAGGTCTTTGATCCATTAGGAGTTGACTTTTTTACAAGGAGAGAGGTAGGGGTGTAACTTTATTTTTCTACAAATGGTGATCCAGTTTTGCCAACACCATTTGCTAAAGATGCTGTCTTTCCTCCATTGTGTCTTCTTGGCTCCTTTGTCAAATATGAGGTGGCTGAAATTGTATGTGCTCAAGTTTGGATCTTCAGTTTTGTTCCATTGGTCAACAGGTCTATTTTTGTGCCAGTACCAAGCTGATTTTATGACTATAGCCCTGTAGTACAGTTTGAGGTATAGAGATACCTCCTGTATTGCTCTTTGCACTCAGGGTTGCTTTGGGTATTTGGGCTCTTTTGTTTTTCCATATGAAATTAATGATTTTTTCCAAGCTTGTGAAGAAACTCTTGGGGATTTTAACTGGTATTGCAATGAATCTGTATATTAATTTGGCTAGAATGGACATTTTATGTTTTGGTTGTTAGCCTTAGCCTTTAATGGCTGTGCTATCCCTCCAGCCCATGGACATTTTTACTATACTAATTTTTCCAATCAATGAGTATGGGAGATCTGTCCATATTCTGATGTCTTCTTCAGTTTCCTTCTTCAGGGGTTTAAAAAAAACTTTGTAGAGATCTTTGGTGTCTTTATTTAGGTTTCTTCGTATGTATTTTATTGTATTTGAGGCTACTGTGGGTGGGAAGGTCTCTTTGTATTCCTTCTTCAGTTGCTTGTTGTTGGTGTAAAGAAAGGCTACTGATTTTTCTAGGTTAATTTTGGATCCTGCCAATTGACTGAAACTCTTAATCGTTTCTAGGAGTTTCCTGGTGGAGTTTTTAGCATCGCTTATGAAAACTATCATATCATCAGCAAAAAGGGATAGCTTGACTTCCTCTTTTCCAATTAGTACTCCTTTAATTTCCTTTCCTTGCCTTATTGCCCTAACAAGTGTTTGAAGCAGTATATTGAAGAGAAGTTGTGACAGGGGGCAGCCTTGCTGATTTCCAACCTTTAAGGGAAATGCTTCTAACTTTTCTCCATTTAGGATGACATTGGCTATGGGTTTCCTGTATATGGCTTTGATTACATTGAAGAATGGTCCCTCCACTCCAATTCTCTCAAGGACTTTAAGCATGAAGGGATGCTGAATTTTGTCAAAGGCTTTTTCTGCGTTGAGATGATGATCGTGTGGTTTTTGTATTTCAGTCCATTTATGTGTTTTATGATATTTATTGATTTTTGTATGTTGAACCATTCTTGCATCTCTGGTATGAATGAAACTTGGTCATGATGGATGATCTTTTTATGTGGGTTTGTATGCAGTTTGCAAGTATTTTGTTGAGAATTTTTGCATCTGTGTTCATTAATGAGATGGGTCTATAGTTCTCCTTTTTGGTTATATCTTTGCCTCATTTTGGTATTAGACTGATTCTGGCTTCATGGGAGGAATTTGGGAGATTTCCCTATGCTTGTATCCTTCTGAACAATTTGAGCAATAATGGTTGTAAGTCTTTTTGAAATGTTTTTTTTTTTTAGAATTCTGCCATGAAACCATCTGAGCCTGGGTTTTTTTTTTGTTTTTGTTTTTTTTTAAGTAGGGAGGTTTCTTATTACATTTTCAATTTCTTTATATATTGTGGGCCTATTTAAGTTGTCAGTGTCTTCTTGGTTAAGCTTTGGTGATTCCCCGGATTTCAGATATTCATCCATTTCTCTTAGGTTTTCAAAATTAGTAGAGTATAGGTTTTTGAAGTATTCCTGTATGATTGTCTAGATCTTTCCATTGCTGTGATATTTCCCCTTTTATCAGGAATTCTATTGATTTGGAGTTGATCTTTCTTTCTTTTTGTTAACTGGGCTAGAAGTCTGTCTATCTTGTTTATTCTCTCAAAGAACCCACTGGATTTGTTGATTTTTTTTAGTGTTTTCTTTGTGGCTATTTTATTGATTTCTGCTCTGGTTTGTGTTATTTATTCCTATCTGTTGCATTTGTTGTTGTCTCTCAAATGTTTTTAGCTGCAGTGTTAGATTGTTCACTTGTGCTTTCTGTTTTTCTAATGTAGGCACCCAGGGGTATAAACTTCCCTCTTAGGGCTGCTTTTAAAGTATCCCATAGGTATTGTTATGTTGTATTATCATTGTTCTTCAGTTCCAGGAATGATTTTCTTTCTTTATTTCTTCCTTGACCCATTCAGTATTTGGGAGTGTGTTGTTTAGTCTCCATGTGTTCTTGTAGATAGTAGGGCTTATCCTGGTGTTGATATTGAACTTTATTGCACTGTGGTATGATAGAATGCATGAAATTATTTCAATCTTTTTGTATTTGTTGAGGTTTTTTCTGTGTCCCAGTATGTGGTTGATTTTGGAGAATGTTCCATGGGGTGCTGAGTAGAAAGTGTATTCTCTGGTATTAGGATGGAATATTCAGTAAATGTCTGTGAAGTCCATTTGGTGTATTGTATCATTCAGTTCAGATGTCTCTCTGTTTATTCTTTGTCTGGTTGACCTGTCCAAAAGACTCAGTGTGGTATTGAAGTCCCCTACTACAAGTGTGCTGAGGTTAATCTGTGCCTTGAGGTCCTGGAGAATTGTCTTTATAAATTTTGGTGCACATATATTCATGATTGTGAAATCTTCATGGACAATTGTTCCTTTGATAAAGATGTAATGGCCCCCTTTGTCTCTTCTGATTTCTTTTACTTTGAAGTCCATTTTGCATGATATTAAAATAGCAACACCTGCTTTCTTTTTGGTACCACTTGGTTGGAATATTTTTTTCCATCCCTTCACCTTAAGTTGGTGCCTATCCTTGAGAGTGAGATGGGTTTCTTGTAGACAGCATATAGATGGGTTCTATTTCCTAATCCATTCTCCCAGTCTAAGTCTTTTGATTGGGGAGTTTAGTCCATTAATATTTAAGATTATAATTGAAAGATGTGTGTTGCTTCCTCCTTTCACCTTATTATCGATTTGCATTTTTGGTCAAGATTTCTACTTCTGCAGTTATGCTTTTATTACGTTTTCTTTCTAGGTGCCTGGGGATAGTTGCTCCTCTCTTCTGTCCTTTGAATTGCTTCAAGTATTCTCTGAAGCGTTGGTTTTCTGGACATGTATTCTATCATCTTGTTTATATCACAGGATATTTTTCTCTCTCTTTCAATTATAATCGACATTTTTTGCTGGGTATAGTAACCTCGGTTGGCATCTATAGTCCTTTAACACTGGGAATGCTTTGCTCCACGTTCTTCTTGCTTTCATATTTTGCACTAAGAAGTCAGTTGTAAGTCTTATGGGTTTCCCCTTGTTTGTAACTTTTTTTTTCTTTTCTCTTGTGGCTTTCAGAACTTTATCTTTGTTTTTGGGCTTCTAACGTTTTAACTATGATATGGCATGGGGAGTTTCTTTTCTGATCTTGTCTGTTTGGAGTTCTATGTCCTTCTTCACTTCCTTCCAGAGTTTGTCATTCTCTCCCTCTAGTTCTTTGTGGCATTTGTCATTCTCTCCCTCTCAGTCCTTCTTGAGTTTTTCATTCTCTCTCCTTAGTTATCTGACTTTTTTTCAATATTCTTTGATTTTTTTGAATATGTCTGCAATTGTTCCTCTAAGATCTGTGTCCTGGGCCACTCTTAGAGAGATCCACTGTAGGAATCTCCCACAGGTTTGGTAGAGCTTGGTGTGGAATTATCCTTTACCTTTCCCATGTTGTCCTTTCTTAGTGCCCCTGGCATGTAGGTTTCCCTTTGCCTGTATTCTGATGCAAATCCCAAATGTCTCTTCATTGTGTTGAATCTTGCTTTTCTTGCCTCCTTCAGATGCCTTCATTTGTTTTTCTCCTTGTTTATGGAGTGTTGATTTGTCTAGGTTTCAGGCTTTCAATTTTATTTATATATTGGAAGTCTAACTCACTCTTCCCTTTCTGGTCTGAGGGTTCTCTAAAAAATCGGGTAGGGAACAGCCCAGTCGGTATCCTGATGAGCACCATGCTTACTCTGCTTCCTTCCAGGCAGTTTCTCTAGGTTGTTTCTAGGGCTTGGTGATGAGGGACTAGAGGTGTCTCAGGTTCACTGCTTCATTTATTGGCTTGCCTTGCATCCTGGAACCACTTGTGATGAGGGTGTGTGTGGAGGTGCCTCACTTAGCACATGCCCCAGTACTCTGTGCTTCAGGTGGTCCTGGGAAATCCTCAATCTAAGCTCTGTGCACTCAAGTCTCACAGTGGCAACAGGCCCACCTTTTTTACTAGCTAGCAGGGTGACTCCACTCCCACAGCCACACAAGAAAATGATACATTTATCCAATGATCCAATGATACAATTATCCAACAATCTTCCTGGCTGAAGCATCAGGCTCCTACCTGTGCTTCAGGTGGTCCTGGGAAATCCTGGATCTAAGCTCTGTGCACTCTCTGTTGAGCTCTTTACTCCATCTTTTGAGTGGCCATTTGTTTTCTTCCTCCTTCGTTTTTTGAGTCATTTTTTGGATGTTAATGCTCTATTAGATGTATCACTGGTGAAGGTTTCTTCCCACTCTGTGGGTTTTCTCTTTATTTCTTATATTGCTTCTTTCACTGTACAGAAGCTCTTGAGTTTAATAAGGTCCCATTTGTCAATTGTTGACCTTAGTTTTTGTGCAGCTGCTGTCTGATTTAGTTTCTTCTCCCACCTCCCATAGATCTCCCAACAGATTTCAGGTATTCTGTCATATGTTAAGTCCTATCTGGTCAAGCATTTCTATCCAGGTATCCCTCATTGCAAGTTCAGCCACTCAGTGCAAGTTCATTCAGTCTATCTAGAGTGATTCCTTTAAAGAAGTTCTACTATCCTTTATCCCATAGTAATCATCTGCTAATATTTTCTTGGCTAAGGTTCAGGCCTGCTGCCCATTTCCCCTATCCTATCTTGGGTTTCTGTCTGATTGATGTCCTTGAAATTGAATGAGTAAGTATAAAAAAAGCCATTGTCTCCTCTGCTACCTTGGCTTTTTCTTTTCTTGAGTGTTTTCTTTTTTTAAAAAAAAAATTATTGTTGGGCTTGAGAGATGACCTAGCGGTTAAGAGCACTGACTGCTCTTGCAGAGGACCTGGGTTCGATCCCCAGCACCCACATGGCGGCTGAGAACCGTCTGTAACTCCAATTCCAGGAGAACTCCAGTTACAGGGGAATTTGACACCCTCTTCTGACTTCTGCGGCATTGCAAGACACGGATGCGTGAACCTGCATGCAGACAGTACATTCATACACATAAAAAATAACTTAAAAAAATTGTGCTGTGCCGGGAGTGGTGGTGCACACCTGTAATTCCAGGACGTGGGAGGCAGAAGCAGGTGGATTTCTGTGAGTTCGAGGCCAGCCTGGTCTACATAGTGATTTCCAGGATAGCTGGAGCTACAAAGAGACCAGTGGAATTAATATATTCTATCACATATATTAAGTCCTATCTGATCAAGCATTTGTATCCAGATTTCCCTTGGTGCAAGTTAATCCACTGGGGTCTGCTGACTGTGACACTGCCCCTTACTCCAGGAATGTTGGGTAAATCAAATGCAAACATATCAGGTAAATCTATGTCTATTTTCAAACATCAGGCCAGTCCAAAGAGTGAAGGGGAGCTTTTACTTATTTTGTTAGGCATGGTGGTCGATATTTCAAATTTACCATCTAGTATAATTTCATCTTTGTGAGAAAATTCTTTGTTATCAATGTATTTTTATTGAATTTTATGCATTTTATCCAAAACATCTTAATCATCTTTATACCCTCTCCCCCATTTGAATTGCCCATAGCCCTCTCAATGGATTTCATGCATTTTGTCATATATGTTAAGGTCTGTGATTGGCTTTTGGTGTGATCTTTACTCAATGTGAGCCCCTTTGGAAGGAGAGAGGTGGCTCTGTATACTTAGCTTATTTAGGCTGAAGGACTGTAAAGGTGAAGAAGATATCTGGCCCAGTTTTTCACATCCTAAGGGAATGTGCCAAGAATGTTTACCAGATCATTAATTTATGGAAATGACCAGAAATCAAACAATGGAAGATAGAGATGAGAAATGTAGTAGCAGAGGGAAGCCAGAGGTCCCCGTGAGAGAAACTATGTATGTATGTATGTACGTACGTATGTATGTATGTATGTATGTATGTATGTATGTATATATATAGATAGATAGATGATGATGATGATGATGATAGATAGATAGATAGATAGATAGATAGATAGATAGATAGATAGATAGATGTGTGTATCTGTTTTATCAAGGGGAAGCTGTTGTATAGAAGTTAAACACAGCTAGTAGGTGGTAGATTTGGACTCAAAGATATTTGTGACTCCAAATCTAATGATCTTCAGAGTGCTTCATTCTTCTTTATATCAGTCTTGAATCATTTCTAACTTTATTTATAGATGCTGCTTCACCTATAACATAGGAAGCTACTAAAGGTCAAGAGCTCTTGTAACTGCATCTACTGTCTGTAGGAATTATATAGGATCCTTAAACAAAACATTACCAGTCCCAACTTTACAAAGGACGTTAATTGATTAATACTGTTATGAATTGTGGCTCACCTTGCCTCCAGACCTGGAGGTGCTTTCTTCTATGTGTGCCGGAATTGATCAGTTTTTTCTTGAGCCAAAATTGAGAGACTTAGAATGTGCTCTTATGCCTACTTGGTACATTCTTACCCTCAGGTCATATGTCACTTCATAGTGACAAGTTTTTAAAGTTTTTTTCTTTATTTTATAAATAGTGTATGAGTGTTATGCCTGCATGTGTCTAAGTGCACCTTTGTCATGCAGTGCCCATGGAAGACAGAAGAGTGGATTGGATCCCCTGGCACTGGAGTTACAGACAGTTGTTAGCTGTCATGTGGGTGCTGTTATTGGAACTTGTATCTTCTGTAAGAATAACCAGTGCTCTTAACTGCTTAACCATCTCTCCAACCTTAACAACTTCTTTAATTACCTGATCCAATATAGAAATTCCTCTTTCTTCCTAACTGCTGCACCTATTAACTTGTATCCATTGCACTTACCAGTAATAGACTCATAAAAATTGTCTATTATGTAAATATATTTCCAGATGTTAAGAACATAGTAGTTTCTCAACATTTGTTAAAATAATTGATCGTCGAAGTTGAAGGGTGTTATATATGTGTACATTAATTGTGCTATTGTGTTTTTCATTATGCTTTTGTTTTCTGAAAAGGAGTCTCACAATATAGCCTTTGTTGTCCTGGACCTGGAACTCTTTGTATACCAGGATGGCCCAAAACTCATAATGATTATGTTCCTTCTGCCTCCTGAGTACTGGGATTATAGGCATGTCCCGTCATGTCTGGCCTCCCCACTGTGTGTGTCTACAATATATAATAATAATAAAGCTAACAATTTGCACATATTTATATTTATTTGATATGTATGATCGTTTTTCATACACATGTGTCAACACACCATGTTGAGCCCATGGAGGCATGAAGATGGAACGATGTGAACCTTGCCACCAGATGGATTCTAGGACGTGAATCTGGATCCTCTGCCAGGGCAACAAGTGCTCTTTAGCAGTGACCCATCTTTTCAGGCTCTGATTATCATTTTAGTCAGTGAAAAATCCTTTTAAGCAGGCTGGAGAAATGGGTCAGTGCCTAAGAGCTCTTATTTTCTTGCAGAAGATCTGGGTTCAACTCTGATTCACATGGAGCAGGGAGCAGGGAGCAGTTCATGACAACCTGTAATTCCTGCTCCAGGGGATACAATCCTATCTGGAGTCAAGACACACACACACACACACACACACACTCACTCAAATGCACGCATAAACAAAAATATTTNAGTTTATTCTGGTGGAGAAGTCATGCTGACATGGGGTATGAGGTGGCTGATCACATTCCTTCTGCAGTCAAGGAGGAGAGAGAGAGAGAGAGAGAGAGAGAGAGAGAGAGAGAGAGAGAGAGAGAGAGAGAGAGAGAGATGTGTATTCCACTTTCTTCTTTTTCTCCAAGTTATTTGCCTGCTTCTCTAAGGAACTCATTTGAATTACATGGTGGAATTATAGCTGAAGGGAGGGCCTCAACCCTCCCTTCAATTCAGAAACAATTACTTTAATTATTTTTTATATAACGCTTGTACTGAAATATTTGTGAAAATGACCTTTCCTTCAGAAATTTTTGAACCCTGTGTTATTGGTTATTGACAGGCAGATTCCATAACAACCTATCAATAGGGAACTGAATGAACTTACTGCATCTATAATCAACCCAAGAGGAAAAGATGATAGGAACAGGGAATGGAAAGAATACTCCAAGAATACTCCAAAGCCTTCTTGTCTCTTTCAAGGTTGGTACTACAGAGCATGAGCGCTTTATATATAGACACTGAAGCCTTGAAGACACTCACAGGACTTGAACAGGAAGCTTTCTTTTGGTGTTGAACTCTCAAAATTCTGACATCACAGCTAGATTTATTCACTGTAGTCCAACAGTTTATTTCTTTGACTAGCTGTTTGGGCTCTATGAATAGTAAGGAATAGTGATGATCCTAGATGCTAAGAATCTAGTTTCTTTATACACTGTCTAAGTAGTACCTTTCTGATTAGTTTGAAAATGATCCCATTTTTCCTCCTTTGTTCTGTTTTTAATTCTTCAATGATAAGGCCATTCTAAATTTCAATATCATAGACAAGGTTAATGAGGATAGTATAGTAGCTATACCCTTTTCTTCACGTGTATGAAGGATTTCTTCATAATAATTGTAAACGTGAAACAGTAAAACATTCGTCAGTTTTCATATACTTATTTTTGCTGAGGTAAATTCATGTAAAATAAAACAAATGCCTGTTGGATGCACAGTTCTATGTGTTTTCTATTCATTTATTATTTACATATATACAATATAAACTGACCACTCTTCCCACCTTTCTATCAATACTGTCTGCCTCCTCCTGCTTACAAATCTCTCTCTCTCTCTCTCTCTCTCTCTCTCTCTCTCTCTCTCTCTCTCTTATGTTTTGGAACCTGGTGGTCTCATCAGAGAGTATATAACTTAAAACAAAAATTTCTTTTTCGCTCAGAATCCACTAGTAACCAATAGTTCATTGGTAAGTGGTAGAGACTCATGAATCCTTCTACCTTCCATGACTGATTTTGATAGGGTCAGTCTTTTGTGGGCCTAATGAAGGTAACTGCAGTAGCTGATACGTAATGATTATAATGGTTGTACTGAGTCTACAGGATATTTCCTAGCCTTTCATTCAGTTCTCTGGCATTTACATTGTTCCTGACTCTTCTTCCACAATATTACCTGAGTATTAGAAGGGTGTTAGAAATATCTTATTTAGGGCTGGACTCATGTCCATTTCTTATTCTCAAAATTTTGGGTAGCCATGAGTGTCAGCATTCACCAGAGTAAGGAAAGGTTTCTCTGATTAAGGCTGAGACCCCCTCTTGTCTATGATTATAAAAATGGTTTCAATAAATTTATATACCTAGGTATCTGTCATGCTAATTAAAACATAAAGCATTTTCTCCCAAGAATTGATTCGATGCCTCTTTTTTTCTGCCAAATCAGTGGTCAATAATCTGCTTTTTTTATTCTAGATTAATTATGCAATTTTTTTATTTATGTGTACCTGTGCATGTCTTCACATGTGTTTGGATGCACATGGAGACCAGAGAGAAAACTTGGCCATTTCTCTTCAGGCAACATCCACCTTGTTTTTTGAGACAAAGTCTCCCTTACTGGTCTGAATCTTGCCAACAGATTAGGCTTTCTCTCCAGAAAATCCCAGGAATCCACGTATCTCGGTCTTCCCAGCATTGGTATCACAAGTACTTGCTACTGTACATAGCATTCTCTTATTTTACATTTGAGGATCGAAGTCAGGTCATTATAGTTGCACAGAAAGTACTTATTTGTTTAAGAGGTCTTCCCAACCCTAGAATAATTATTTCTGATGTAGAAAGACATACCCATGGAATTAGACATCATATACTCTTTGTGCCTTTTAAAATATTTTATTCAACATATTTCATAAATTCATCCATGTTGTGTTCATCTTTAATCTGTTTTTTATTGCTGAAAATTTTCTAGTATGGGGTATTTACAAGTCATTTCAATGTGCAGTGTCTGTGTCTTGCGTTTCTCACTGAGGAGTTCTTTATAAAGAAGTAGCAAAGGGCTGGAGAGATAGCCTAGCGGTTAAGAGCACCGACGCTCTTGCAGAGGACCCGGGTTCGATCCCCAGCACCCACATGGCGGCTAAGAACCGTCTGTAACTCCAATTCCAGGAGAACTCCAGTTCCAGGGGAATCCGAGACCCTCTTCTGACCTCCGTGGCATTGCACGACACGGGTGCACAGACCTGCATGCAGACAGTACATTCATACACATACAAAAATAAATAAATAAATAATAATAAAAAAAAATTTTTTAAAAAAATAAAGAAGTAGCAAAAGAGAAAGGAAGGCTGAGAATTTGGGGTTCCATAATGAGATAGAATTAGTGTATGTAGAGCCAAAGTGGACTATTTGGTAACCAAAGGTGGTGTGTGTGGGGGGGGTGGGGGAGGCTCAAAATTTTACCATATGATGAACCAGAATTAGGGGACCAGATAATCTGCATAATCTAGAGTTACAGCAAATTGCTATTAAGGGGTCTAGGACAGAGATTTATATTTCTCTTGAGAAGACTGCCCTTGAATTCTGTTTGTGAGTTTCTGCTATTGGTAAATATATATGTTCAATTTTGATATCTTGAATTTTGCTTTATTTTTCTTCAATGAAATCTGAAACTGTTGGATATATGGTCACTTTGAGAAAACTTTGTTTGAAGTCTGGGATTGGATATGATTCTCGTCTAAAATATTTTATTGAGTTTAATCAAATTTAGAACCCATCCCTGATCAACAACAACCATACTCCTCCACCAGATCTCATGCATTCCGTCATATACGTTAATGCGTATCTGGACAAACATTTGTACTCAGATGTCCCTTGGTACAAGTTTATCCACTGAACCCATAAAGATCAACACTCCCTCACCCAGCAGTAATCAGTTGTCAATAGTTCCTCAGATAAGCTTGGGTCCTGCTGCCCATTTCTCCAGTTCTATGCTGGGTTTTTATCTGATTGAATCTGCACGGGTCGTGTGCATGCTGTCACCACTGCTACAAGTTCATATTAGTAAGTTCCCAGAGGAGGTTATTACAGAGTTCCAAAATTAATCACACAGAGAATATATGCCTGAGAGATGTCTGGCCTTAAGTGACACATCTGCAGTGGAACCTCAAAACCTAAGGCTTCAGATTGAAGATTTTAGCGATTGTTTTGTTTCCCTTATTTTTCACTTCCCTGTGTTATCAGTCTTATATCTCACATCAAACATGTATTCCCACATGAATCCTTCCAGTGATTTCACAGATCACTGCTTTCAAAGAAAGACTGTGGAGGAAAAATGCAATGTGTTCATTTGGAATAATTTTTAGAATGTTAAGCATTACATGATAACTTAGTAATTGCTATCATTAAGGCAAATTTATTTGGATATTAGATCACCTTAAAATTGGGTATAGTAACAGGTTCCTGAATATACTTGGAACCATAGAAATGGCATATATCACAGTGAAAAATTGTAATTCTAAGTAAAAAGAATAGAAAGATGCAAAATTTTCCCCAGTAATAGTGTTCCTGTATTAATTTTAGGCTAACTCAACCACCATTATCTATATTAACTGATTAAAGTATGCAAAGGTAAGGAAGCAAATAGTTATAAACTTATAAATGTGACTCCATTTAGAATAATATTTCTAAATGTTCTTATCATAATTGTACCTAAATATAATATTTATTCACATGTAGTAGAAAGTTTATTCTTCTATTTAATGTAACCCTTAAATAAATATTCTTAGATAAATTGATACAAATGCTAAAAAAGCTTTGGGAATACTTTTTCTGTTCTCTTTTGTAATTAAATATGTAAAACTCATTAAAAAAAGCTTATAGAAGAGAGGGTAGAGAGAATACCAATACATTCCCCACATCTCACCAGTGAATCTTCCTCATACAACAAAGCATGATGCACACTTAAGGCCACAACTGTCCAAGGTTTAGAGATTAAGAAACTGTAGAGTTCATTTCCCCGGATAGGACTCCTATATCAAACCTCACTCACCAACGGTTCAAGGATCATTGGGGAAGAGAGGGTTGTAAAGATTATAAGAATCAGGGTTGGTGCATGAACATATAGATATGATTCTTTTTTTATAATGCTCTTATTAATGTTTTGTGTATTTCAGACATCATTCCTCAGTTCAGTTTAGATACATTCTCCGTTCCCTTCCTCCCACCCCACCCCAGATCATGCATTCTGCCATACATATCTTTCATCTTTCTCTCAGTCTTTTTAAAGTTTCTCTCTGTAAAGGTCCATTGTTTTGGGCAGAATTTAGTTATATCAGTCCATTCGTTGACCCAGTCCCTATGTTGATGTGGTTCTCTCCCCCATTGTATTGCTCCAAAATATGCCTATATAAATGTCAGACATGTACCAGAGTTATGTCTTCCAAGAATAAACTGTGTGTTAACTCTGATATATGTTTAGGAATTAACATTTTTCCCTTTAATTTTATATTACTTTAAAATATGGATATATACTTTTCACCCATATACATCACTTACCATGTCTGAAAGTATGTGGTAGGTTAACTCCAGGTCTCCTTAAGAGATTCACCTTGTAACATCACAGTTGCTTTAAGATAGAAAGAGATATAGCTGGGCATGATGGTGCCCGCCTTTAATCCTAGCACTTGGGAGGCAGAGGCAGGTAGATTTCCATGAGCTTAAGGGTACCTTGTTCTACATAGTGAGCTTCAGACCAGCTGGGACTAAAGGGAGACCCTGTCTCAAAAATTCAAAAAAAAAAAGAAAGAGATATATTAATAACATTGCTCAGATATGATTCTTAAATGAACAAGGTGCTCAGATTGACTATTTTTCCTTATATGAAAGCTTCTGGCAACTGTCTTGAAGAACATCTTCTGATCCAAAATCTTCTTTTTTAAACATAGTTTTTAGACAGGAACTCCATATAACCCCAGCTGGCCTGGAACTTGCTATGTATATGATTGAATACCGTAACACTCTCCCAGAGATCCTCTTGCCTCTGCCACCTGAGTGCTGGGATTAAGGCTTCTACAAACATTTACTTTAAAAAGCTTCCTTTATTCTGATCCAATTAGAAGTAGCCAGAAAAAATTTGGAAAATTTATTAAGTAATTCACATTATTGATGAAAAGATAATGTCTTGGAGAACTAACGAGGCTCATATGACAAATGGGAATAGTGATAAAGATTTATCAGGTGTTCAGAAGATTAAAAGCTAAAAAAAAAAAAAAATCCCATGCCGGGTGTGGTGGTGCACACCTTTATTCCTAGCACTTGGGAGGCAGAGGCAGGTGGATCTTTGTGAGTTCAAGGACAGCCGGAGCTACAGGGAGACCCTGTCTCAAAAAGACCAAAAAAAAAAAAAAAAAAAGATTAAAAGCTACTCAAATTTTTACTTGAGTCATGTATCCACAATTGGTATTTAAGGTTAACAGTTCTTGACTCTTTAATAATAATAAACTTTAGTCTTATGAGCTATAAAGATCTTATTAAGTGTAAGTCTGAATTTTTGGTATTAAATTCAAATCAACACAGTTGTCTTAAATTGTAGATTTTGTGCCCTTAACTCTGGATCAATGAGCTATTAAACTCCACATTACTAATTTTACTAACTTTAAATATGGCCAAAGAAAATTATTATTGGTGTCAAAATTGGTGTTAAAATCTGTGTCGAAAAGAGAGAAAGTAACAGTAGCATGAGAACAGCCTAGGAAGATACTGGTTACTACAAAATCCTTAAGCAATACAGGGAAGCCAAAGAAGTTATCAAAGCAACATGCACCTCATCAGTCAAGTTCAAAGCCTTAGGTTTAGAATCAAATTCAAGGAGATATTTATTTCCTTATATGTTAGCTACGCCCTTGATAGATGAATAGTATGTCTCTCATTATGTATTCACAATTTGAAAACAAAAACTTTAAGTTTAATTAAAATAACAAAAATAGTCTTTCCCACACACATGATTATTTTGAGGTTCCATCCTTCCTAACAGTATTTTTACTAAAATAAAAAGGAACCTCCCATTTACCAAATGCCAGTAAAGAGAAAATTATTGGGTTGACTAATGTTTTGATATATGGAATAACATTTAATTTTCTAATAAATCAATCATATAACATTAGACCCAGTTTGGGATGAGGAAAATATTGAGAAGTGAGGTCATTGAAGAGTCAATGTCATATAGCTGGGAAAAGTAGAATTAACATTGGACTGAGGTACTTTGAGTGTAAATCTTATACCTCATCTTTTCATTTTCCTAGTAATAAAATGTTTTAATAAACTGAACATTTAAATATGATTTTATTGAATTAAAAAATCCTGTCTATAGCCAGAAAGTACATCATTGCCATTGACTATGTAATCCCAGGAGATGGGGGTGGGGTGGGGTGGAAAGTAAAGTGGGAAAAAGCAATCCAAATGAAGAATTATGAAAATGCCATATAAAACCTTTTGCTTTGTAAGACAATGTTAAAATGAACATAAAATATTAAAAACAAATAGAGTTGGAATACTTAGTTAATATTTCAGGCAAAAGAAAAGCGTGGTTTTTTTTCCCCCTGCTAAGTTTGCTGTATTGGCAGTGTCTATATACATATTAAATTTTCTAGATGAATTCTATATGCCATTATTTCGATGTGTATTTTAATTGAATTTTGTGCATTTCACACAAAACATTTTAATCATCTTTAGACATGCTCTCCAATCCATACCTCTCCATACTCCCCAGAAGATTCCATGCATTCTGTCACATATTGTAAGGCCTATAGGGTCAAGTTTGTGTGTCAAGATGTCCTTCAGTGCAAGCTCATCCACTGGAGTCTAGTCAGTCTATCTAGAGTCACTTCCATAAAGATGATCAACTCTCCTTTACCAAGAAGTAATGACTCACCAGTAGCACATTGGCTAAGGTTGGAGCCTACTGTCCATTTTCCCACTTTTATGCTGTGTTTTGCCTGAGTATGCATGACTCTTGTGCATTATGTCATCATTGCTGTTAGTATGACTACTATTCTAGGAGCCTATAATAATGATTCCTTATGGTCATGCACCACCCCTGCCTTGTACTATTTTTTCTGCCCCCTTTCCACAATGGTTCCTGAGCCATGGTGAGATGAGGTTAAATATAGGAGTGCAATACAGGTTCATTCACTCTGCAGTCCCTTATTTGCTACAATTTGGTCATTAGTGGCCTTCTGTGTGCATCATACACATTTGTATGAGAAAGTTTGCTGGTGAGAGTTGAGATAAGCATTAGTATTCCCTCTAACCCTGTTCCACTATGTTCCATGAGCCTTAGTAGTAGAGGTTCTGCTGTAGATGTGCCATTTAGGGCTGGGCATCTCACAGACACACATTCTCTGTGTGTGACTAGTTGTGGAACCCTATAATAGTCTCCATCTGTTGCAAAATGAAGTTTCTTTGATGAACGGTGTATGGTATACTTGTTCGTAAACACGAGGATCCAAATTTAGCCCAAGTACAAAGTTACATTTGTCTATGGATATGATAGAGATATGGTTTTCTGTAGAATCTATAACCTCTCCAGCCATGCAAATTTTTATATGTTTACAGTGCCACAAATGAGTTCCTTCCCACTGAAAAGGCTATAAGTCCAATTAGATGACTGTCAGTTCCTTACAAGTTAAAAGAATCATTACTGCAAACACTATAGTATGTTGTGGCAGACATTGTTGTGGTTATTAGGTTTTAAAACAGGGGTTATATCATTGATTGATTTTCTCCATTAACAGCTAGAATAGTGTCCTCCAGAATTTTGAGTCCTAGTCTTCAAGGAAGAAGCTTCTATGTCAGTTCCACCTCCAATGCTCCAAGTACTATGTCTGAAGTATGTACTATCTTCAGCAATATGGTCTTACCTTCAAGTTCTGGGAGATAATCAAGGGATGTTTCAATAGCCTGTGTTATTTTGGAAGTTTCTTGGACTACCCAGACCAACAACTGAAAGGGAGGTTTCTCCTGTCTGGCATTATGTTTCTTGTTGTATAGCCTTCAATTGTACACATGCTGTCATGTACAGATATCATACGTGTATTTTTCAATAGATTTTTGAGCTAATACATTTGCCTCTGATTTTTTAAAAACCAACTAAGGTTTATTTATATCTCCTCTCTCTCTGTCTTCCTTCTACAGTTAATGTACACCCATTTTCCCCTTGATAATACATGTCTTCTATTATCTCCCCTCTATTGAGCTCCTTCATCTTTATTCCCATGGTTCTTTGTGTATACATATAAAAATTCGCATGGCTGGAGAGGTTATAGATTCTACAGAAAACCATATCTCTATCATATCCATAGACAAATGTAACTTTGTACTTAGGCTAAATTTGGATCCTCGTGTTTATGAACAAGTATACCATACACCGTTCATCAAAGAAACTTCATTTTGCAACAAATGGAGACTATTATAGAGTTCCACAACTGGTCACACACAGAGAATGTGTGTCCCTTCCCCATTGAAAATGCCCCAATTTTCCTCATTTCCTCCTTGATAACATATGTTTCTTACTATTCACCCTCTCTTTGGCTTTTTCATTTCTTTTACAACCAGGGTTCCTTTCAATGCCTCCTGCTGTTATATCAGGATATAAGGATTTGGTGCTGAGATCTTTTTTTTTATTAATTTTATTTATTTCTGTATGTGTATGAATGTACTGTCTGCATGCAAGTCTGTGCACCCGTGTCGTGCAACACCGCAGAGGTCAGAAGAGGGTCTCGGATTCCNAACTCTATTATGTTTAGAAATTGAAAATCGTAATTTAAATTAACTTATAAAATAAACTAAAAAAAAAGAATTAGGCAGACAAGGCGTGCTCCTGTGTTTCAGTTGGTTTTGCTTTGGCTTTGGCTTTCATTTGGAAAGTAAGGAAGATGAACTGAATGATTTCTGACATCACTCCTCCTAGAAAGAATATCATATCTGTATTTGAAATTATTTAAAAATTATTTGAAATTATTTAAAAAGAGCACAGCTAGAAGATTTAATCAGTAATTCTAAGTCATTAGGTACAAGTAGAATTTTTGAGATCTGACCCTGCAATACAAAAATTCCAAGATCTATTTAGGTCACTCTTTTCTTCTTCTTCCAGAGCCTCAGCCCCTTTCAAAGGATGTCTAAGAAGGTTGTCACAATTCTCTTTTGCAAATGGACATTTCATCAATAATTACAGAGTGTTTTTTATTTAATTTTTGGGGGGTGTTTTTGAGACAGGGTCTCCCTATAGCCTCAGCTGGCCTGGAATTCACTTTGTAGACCAGGCTGGGCATGAACTCACAGAGATCCTCCTGCTTCTGCTTCCCAAGTGCTAAGATTAAGGGCATGTGCCACCATGCCCAGCTCTTAGCCACCGTGTGGGTGCTGAGAATCGAACCCAGGTCCTCCGCTAGAGCAGTCGGTGCTCTTAACTGCTGAACCATTTCTCCAGCCCCATAATTTTTAGATTTTTAAGAGTTCTCTACACTGTTTTGTATAGTGATTGTAGGAATCTGCAATCCCATCTGCAGTGAATGAGCATTCCCCTTTCTCCACATCCTATCTAGCATTCGGTGTCTTTTGTTTTCTTGATCTTAACCATTGTGACAGGGATAAAATGAAACCTTAAGAGTGGATTTGATTTGCAGTTCCCTAATTATTAATGATGTTAAACAATTTTTAAGGTGTTTCTTACTCATTTTTATTTCTTTGTTTTAGAAATTCCTTTTCAGGTCTTTAGCCCATCAGGTCATTTGTCTCCTTGTTTCCTTTTTGAGGTCTTTGTATATTCTGGATATTTAATTCCCTTTCTGATGTGTAGCTGGTGAAGATTTTTCTACCACTCAGTGGGGTTCCTCTTCATTTCCTTCATTTACTTCAGTGTTTCTTATCTCCTCATTAACCCTGATTGGTCAAAATCTACTCTCAAGTGACAATTTCAGTGTCAGAACCAAAGTAGAATAAGGATGTAGTTTTTCCTTTAATGATTTGCCCAAGATTAGGCTGTTTTCATTTTTTTTACTGTAAGAATAGGACCATCTTATAAAGATTGCATACCTGTTTCCATTTCTTACTACTAGATTACTTTAATTTTGTAGCATAATGATATTTATTCCTTGTATGACATTTTCATTTCACAAAATAATAGATAATTTATTCATTAATATAATTTAATATAATCTACTTTCAAATGTTATATATTAATGAATATCTAATTTTATATAATTTGAAGCTTCATTTTCCATTTTCATATTTGTCTTTCCTTTCTCCTTGTCTTTCTCTTCTATCAGATACTGCATAATAACCTATTAAGATGTATCCTTCCATGTTTTCTAATGCTTATATAAATATACATGTTGACAACAGCATTTTGTCAGTACTTATGATATGATTTTGTTATATGTAATTTTCATATTGTTTTTATAAATGTAAAATATCATTTGGAAATAACTCTAGCCATCTTGAACGTAAATGGTGCATTAATATTATTTGATATGTAATATTCTACTAAGTGACTATATTATAACTTATTTAGCCTCTCAAAAAGAGGAAATTCTCTAGTTGGTATTGTGCTTTTGATTTTCTTTTGATCACTATAAAGAATGTTGAAATAAGTATGTTTGTACAAGGGTTTTTATTATTATGGCATAAGGTACAAGAAATTAGATTGTTAACGTGAATAGACTGATATTTTATTTCAGTAGATGTTTCCAGATTGCTTTGTTAAAAGTCCTTAAATTTCATTCAGCATGTTACTTGACTTTGAGTTTTGCAGATCTATAAAAACTAGTTACAGATCTGAACGGAGAGTTTTCAAAACCAGAAACAAAAAATGTCTAATAAATGTCTTTAAAATTGGACAACATTCTTAGTGATTACAGAAATTATAATTAAAACTACATACGATTTCATCTTACCCCACTCAGAATGCCTAAGATTAAGAAAACAAATGACAACACATGCTGGCAAGGATGGAGAATGGGGAACCCTCACCCACATTTTATAGTATTGCAAACTGGTGCAGCCATTATGAAAATCAGTATGGAGAATTCCCAAGAAACTAAAAATAGATCTAGCATACAATGTAGCTATGGCACTCCTCATCATGTGCCTAAAGAACTTGATAACCCACTACAGAGATAGGCGCACAGCTATGTTTATTGCTGTTCTTTCCACAATAGCTAGGAAATGGAAACAACCTAAATGTCCTTCAACTAATGAATGGATATTGAAAATGTGGTACATTTACATTATAGAGATTTACTCTGCTGTAAAGAAAAGTGGAATCATGAAATTTGCAAGTAAATAGAAGGAATTCGGAACTGTTATATTGAACAAGGTAACCCAAACTCTGAACAACAAATAATGCATTGGCTCTCATTTGTGGATCTTAGCTCAGAATCTTTAGATGTGAGTATATATATCCTGAAGTTACTGCAGGATCCAGAAAAGTGAAAGGGACCAGGGAGAAAGAGAGGAAGAAGGGGAGAGAGGGATAGTATGACACAGGGGAAAATGTGAAAAATGGAGCACATTTTATTAACTGGGGATGGAAAAGGAAAGGTTACATAGTTATATAACAAAAAGGGAAATAAATAAGATTGTCAGAAATATCATAAGTAAATGTATTACTCTATCAAGCCAGCGTTGTGGCATAGGCCTTTAATCCCAGCACTCAGGAGGCAGAGGCAAGCCTGTGCCTTGAACTCTGTGAGCTCAAGGCCAGCCTGGTTAACATACTGAGTTTCAGAACAGCTGGAGCTACAGGAAAACCCTGTGACAATACATACAATACAATATAATTCTATAAGGTTACATCGAAATAGCATATATAGGTGAGTGCATGTGTATAACTTAACACATCTAACAAATCCCAGTGTCAGGCAAGAGAAACCTCCCTTTGAGTTGTTAGTTAGAGTAGCTCAAGGGTCTACCAAAATATCGGCTATTGCCATATCTCTTAATTGCAAGAGCTTGAAAGTAAGACCTTGTTGCCTAAGCCACCAAATACTTTGGACACAGGACTTGGAGAAATTGAGTGGGGCCTGACCTGTAATCTACCTCCCAGAAGACTTGCTCTTCTAGTATCTGAAGGTACTATGCAAGCTGCCAAGGGAGAAAACAGATCAATGGTCCTACCCAGCTTTACAGCCTATAAATCACAACAATGACCTGCCTAACAAAATATCTCTATTGGTGAAATAACTGCACTTTAAGCTTTGGAGTAATCAGTAACTCCTAATTTATGTTATGACCCACTCAGCACATACATAGTAGTCTTCTGTTTTATTCTGTCACTAGCTGCTAATTTTGAGATGGGATTGTGCTTTCAGCTCCAACTCTTTTGTATTTTTTTTGGTCTTTTTGAGACATGGTCTCCTCTAGTCCCAGCTGGTCTGGAGCTCACTGTGTAGACCAGGCTGGCCTTGAACACACAGAGATCCACCTGCCTCTGCCTCCTGATTGCTGGGATTAAAGGCATGAACCACCACGCCCGGCAGTTCTTTTGTATTCTTATAAGTGACATTTCTGTGTGTTAGTGGTACTATAGTGTATGCAGAGTGCCCTCTATCCCTGAAAGAGTGTGAAAGTAGGTATAGTAGCTGTCACCTGTTGAGGCATGTGAGAAAATTCTCCATGTTTTCTACTTTGCATGCCTCAGGTAGGAAAGGCTTAGGTCATTTATTCAAAATTTTCTTGGATATTTATGAGGTCCAAGGACATGTTACTCACATTCTAGACTGTTTTTAATCCTCTTTACAAAGATTCATAGGTTTTGAAAAATCAAGATCTAGTCAGTCATAGTAGCACACATCTATAATGTCTGCATACAGAAAGCAGAGAGGAAGGATGATCACAAGTTCAAGAGTATCCTGGATAACCTGAGACCCACATTCTAAATTATTACCCAGGTTACCAACCTCCAGGAGTTCGCAGACTGCATGTGAAGGTTCATAGTGATGAGCTGCATCTGCTTATACAGTATAAAAGGGAAGAAGACAGTTCAATATCAGTTTTTTTTTAGTAGTGCTTAACAAAATCCAAAACCTTTCTTGAAACCAGCTTATCCATGGAGACCAGTATCTATTGGGGTTAGGAAAAACCAAATAGATTGTAATCAAGATCTAAGAAGAAGGGAAAATTCACTATGTATTCAGTATTTCTCTCTCCCCAAATTTCATTAACCAAATAGGTTAATTGTCAGAACAGATGTACAGTTACACATACTAAATTGTCTCTGTCTCAGATATAATATTTGGAGTAATTGAACAAAAAATGGCTGGCAAAAATAAATTCCAGGTTGATAATTGAGGATTAATTCAGGTAGTTCTATAGAATGTGTTACTTACCCAAATCTATGTTGTGAAAGTCATCATTGGTTATATTATTACAGCAATGTAGGTTTTAGATTTTTATTTTAATTAGATGTACATTGAAACTAAAAAGAAACCCCAACTTTCACAATAACTTTCTCAAAGATATATTATATATTGAATGTTATGGAATTCAACATAGTTCTTGCTACTACAATACTCAAGAAGATAAACTAAACCAACAAGAAAAGAAAATCTATGCTTTAAAAATGTCCTTTTGGGGCTGGAGAGATGGCCTAGTGGTCAAGACCACCAACTGCTCTTGCAGAGGACCCAGGTTTGATCCCCAGCACCCACATGGAGGCTGAAAACCGTCTTTAACTCTAGTTCCAGGGAAATCTGACACTCTCTTCTGACCTCCGCAGCATTGCAGGACACGGGTGCACAGACTTGCATGCAGACAGTACATTCATACACATAAAAAAAAAGTAAATAAATAAAAATTAAAAAAACTAAAAATAAAAATGCCCTTTCATAATCTCCTTTCTAAATTTTATAGCATATTCCCACAGATGTATTTGTTTACAAATGTACACATATACATTATAGACTAGGCTATGAATATGAGGGAAAATCTGCATTATTTTTCTTTCCTTTTTGTTCCTGGGTGACTTCTGCTAATGTAATTTCTAGACTCATCCATTTTCTTATGGATTTATTGATTGATTGATTGATTGATTGATTGCTGCTTTGTGTATTTCATACATCATTTTCAAATTCAGTTCAGGCATATATCCCTTTCCCTTCCCGCACCCCACCCCTACCCATCCCAGATCATGCATTCTGCCGTAACATTTCTGCATCTTTCTCTGTTTATTTGTCTTGTTTTGTTTTGTTTTCATTTTTTTAACAATAAGTGATAATTTGTGAGTACAAAGCATCCTTCATGTAAAACCAATTTGCAAGCAGTTGTGCCCAAACCCACACAGCTCATGGGTCCCACCATCCAGCAGGGGGGGCTTGTATGTTCAATCAAGTTGATCAAATGAGTGTCCAGTCTATATTGCTGTAGTTTCATCATTCACCCTAATCGCAGCCCTTACATTCTACCGCGCCCCCTCTTCCGCAGATTGTTCCCTAGACTTAGAAAAGGGGCACAGGTGGGTGAGAAGCAAAACAGTCTACTTTCTCTGGAGCTGTTGTCTTGGTCTCTAGTCAATTCTGGCTGTTTTCTTTCATGGGCTGCCAGCTTGTCCAGGCATAACCTTTCAATCCTACTAATGAAGCACACACAATTAGATATATAGGTATTTAAACAGTACTAATTGTTATGGTAGGTTACTTTGGTATACACACAGAATTCCATGTAAGTTCTTACCGGAAAAAAAAATCCCACCATAGATATGAGGAAGTGAGAAAGAAGTTTCAACACCACCTAAGGAAACTGTGCTCTTTTCAATCTTGGGACTTTTTGGAAAATTAACCAGACTTCATTAGATAGACCCACATCTGAAGCACACTAGGAGACACAAATTAGATTTCCCTATAAGGGATTACTATATCATAGCTATATCATTATATATATATATATATATATTATATATATTAGCTTACAGTAATTTTTGGTGAAGGATAGGAAGTAGAAGTAGGTAGGGGAGATATTCTAATTATGATATATTTATAATATATTTATATTGTATGAAATTCACAAAATTAAATTGAAATGAAAAAAGAAAAATAAAAAGAAGCTTGGGAATTTTCAGGTTCCAAATTAAGGTCTTTGATCCATTTCAAGTTGATTTGTATGAGGAGAAATTTATGAATCATATTTCATTTTTCAGCATGTCAAACCACTTTTGTCAACATCATTTATTGAATAAGCTATCGTTTAAAATGTATGTTTTGTCTCCTTTATCAAAATTAAGTGACCATAAGCTTTGCCAGTTTATTTATAGGACCTCTATTTTGTTCCATTGTTCTACCTGTCTGTTTTTATGCGATTACCAAGCTGTTTTATCACTCTAGCTTTATAGTGCAATTTTAGGTCAGTTATTATAATATCTCTACCTGTGGTATTACTCTGCTGTATATCTTTGGTTATTTGTGGGGTTTGTAGTTCCATATAAATTCTTGGATTGGTTTTTCTAGTTCTGTGAAATACTGCATTGGAATTTTGATAGGTATTGCACTCAATCTTTATACTGAATATGTACTCTAATTTTGGTAGTATAGCTATTTTCACAAGATTCATTCTATCAATCCAGAAGCATGGAATTTCTTTCCAAAATGCAGATTTTAGCTCTAGCTACAAACCAGGTTGTATTCCAGTACAACCTTGTTTCGCTGCCTGATGAGAAAACTAAGGCCTGAAGAGTTTAAATCACTGGAAAGGACAAAAATTAGAAACCTCAATCCTGTGACTCCTGTAGTAATACACTTTCTACTAAAATTGTCAAATCATGATAGCTAAATAAATAAGTATAAAAATCAGTTGATGTGCCTGGAGGAATGGTTCAGTGATTAAGAGCACTGGCTGCTCTTGCAGAGGGCTTGGATTTGGTTCCCAGCACCCACATGAGGGCTAACAACTGTCCACAACTCCGATTGTAGGGGAATCTAACACCAACTTCTGACCTCCTTGGGCATTGTTCAACATGCCTGCACTTAAATATATGTGGGAAATACACTCATACACATAAAATAAAAATACTAAATAAAATTATAAAAATCACTTGAAAATTAAAAATTTAGCAGTAGAGTGTTGGCAGGTCATGATTAATAGTTATCTAGAAAATTATCAATTAGGTTATAAATATAAATCCTTCAGCTGGGCGTGGTGGCGCATGCCTTTAATCCTAGCACTCAGGAGGCAGAGGCAGATGGATCTTTGTGAGTTGAAGACCAGCTTGGTCTACAAAGCGAGTTCCAGGACAGCTGGGGCTACAGGGAGACCCTGTCTCAAAAAGACCAAAAAAAAAATGAAATATAAATCCTTTTAGGATACATTTACTATGACAGAATTGCATAGCTACATGTGAATCCATCAATGAATGACATTCACATATCAGCCTACATATATGAAAGACATTCTAGGGGTAAACTTATGTTGTGGCTCCTAAGAGAACTTATATTCAAATTGAAGGTCATAATTATAAAAGCAAGAAATCTACTTCTCTTTTTTAAAATTCAATGCTACATATACCATTGTTATTCTAGAAACTAAGAAAAAAGCCAGGCATTGTGGTACACCCCTATAATCATAGTACTTGGAAGGCTAAGACATGAAGATTTACACAAGTTTGTGGTCAACATACACTATATAACACCAGGTCATCCAGTGACACAGAACTAAATGTGCTTTCATAGAAAGAAGATACAAAGATCTTGAAAGTGTATGTTATAATTTAATTCATGTTACTCTGATAAAACAGCATGATCAAAAGCATCTTTGGGAAAGAAAGTATATACTTGGCTTAAACATTCAGGTCACAGTCCATATTGAGGATAATCAAGGCAAGAACCTGAAGCAAAAACCATGGAGGGACACTATTTGCTGGCTCACTCTTTGGCTTGCTCACAGATCTATGCTTACTTAGCTTTCTTATATATCTCAGGACTACCTGCCCAATAAGTAGTACTGTCCACAGTGAGCTGGGCCCTTTTACATAAATTTGTAATCAAGACAATCCTCATAGGCATGACAAAACTCCTGTCTTATCTGGGAAATCTCTCAGTCAGGATTCTATTCTTGGGCAACTCTAGGTTATGATAAGTTGACAAAGCTAACTGGGACAGAAGGAAAGTACTCATGTGTATATATGTTTATTGAAATTTTTGTATTTCATATGGAATATATTAACCATCATTATACTCCCTTCCCCATTGGCACACTCTCATAGGCACCCTCATTAGATTTCATACATTATGTCATTTATTTTAAGTCCTTTTGAGTCAACCTATTTTTGTGTGAACGTCCCTCAGTATAAGTTTATCCACTGTGGTCTAGTCAGCCTATCCAGCGTCACTCCCTTAAGGAAGTTCAGCTCATCCTCAGCCAGCAGTAATCAGCTGCCCTATAGTTCTTTGGCTAATATTGGTACCTGTTGCCCATTTCCACAGTTCTATGCCAAATTTTTGTCTACTTGAAAGTAGAATACGATTTATAGCCAGGATAACTAAAATTTTGTCATTCAAGTTAAGACAATTTGGGGTGTGTATGTGTGTGTGAAATAAGACAATATCAATATTTCCACCAGGTCAACAATAATAAAGGGATTTTGTCTTTTTTTATTAGAAAGAGAGAAAGAATATTAAATTTCTTCTGGGTGAGAGAAAGTTGATCTTTAGGGGAGTGACTCTAGATAGCCTTACTAGACTCCAGTGGATGAACTTGCACTGAGGAAAATCTGGACATGCATACTTGACTAGATAGGACTTAACATATATGAAAGAATGCCTGAAATCCAGTGGGGGGTATAGGAGTTATACGTAGCAGAGGAGGTCTAAGTATTAATAAGATATATTATATGATGTGCATAAAAATTCAATAAAATGTACATTGAGATAAAAGAAAAATAGAGAAAGAATAAATAAAACAAAAGAGTAAACTTCCATATTTATAAGGGCAAAGAGGAAGGTTGAAAGTATTCCAAATTCAGTAAGTGGTTAAAGGTGTGTTCTGGATATAGAAAAAGATTCCTATGTATAATAGATAAGAACATGGATTAGAAAAGGTCTTGAATACTAAGCTAAGGAGCTTTTATTATATAACATAAATCCATTTAAGCAATGGTCAGTTTCAAAATATTTAGCAACTAGTGCATTGTTGATATTAACAATGAAAACAGTAAGGCCATGATAGTGTGGACTAACTGAATATCAATTGTATAGGTAAGATTTTTCTACAGGAACATCACATTATGAAACTAACATTTCAGAAAAAAATGAATGAAGCAGTGATGTGTAGAATCAATGAGGAAGAGACCAGAACAGGGACCAGAAAGTTTTGTTTGTGCATAAGCCAGATAGTAAATATTTTAGGCTATGTAGGACATAGAGTCTTGTTGTAACTATTTCCCTCTCCTATTGAAGCTCCAAAGCTGCACCGTTCAATATGTAAACAAAGGAGTGTGGCTATGTGACAACAATATTTACAAAGCAGACAGAACAAAGGGTTTAGCTTATAGTCCATAGTTTGCTTAGCCTTGATCTAGAGGTTAGGGGAATGGTTAAATTATAATCATAGCAGGTTAGGCACTTGGGCTGGGTATGTTTGTAGTATATAACAATAAAATACAATCACACACATTATCTCAAAACTGTTAAGCAGTTGTAGTTATCTGAATAAGTTTGACAGAAATCCAACTGTACCATTTGAAAGGGCCAAATATTTAAGATAATATGTTCTTACCTGTGCTATTCAGATCATTTCTCCCCTTTGTCTTCCTTCTATGAGTACTCTTAGCACTCAGAAGAATATTTCTATCCATATAACAAATGGACTGACATGAATGAAAGCAAACTATAACTTCTGTAACAAACAGATGCTACATAAACAGATTAGCTGAAAATTTCGCTGAACTGGTTTATGAATCCAGTGAGAATTTATGAAGACCTTGCAACAAATTAATCAATCAATATACTCAAGGTTTTCTTGCAGTGCATGAAGCTATTTAGAGAAAGCAGCTTAAAATTTTGAGAAGTTAGGACAATGTTAAAGTCAAAACCCGAAGGTAAAGTACTGCTATCTTTTTAGGATGGGGAAAATTCTTTGGAATCCTCCAATGGGCAAAACAGGTTTTGATGTTTGGGGTACACAGAGCATTCTCTCTCTCTCTCTCTCTCTCTCTCTCTCTCTCTCTCTCTCTCTCTCCCTCCCTCCCTCCCTCCGTCCCTCCCCTTCTCATTCTCATAAAAGCATCATTAAACTAGTCGGGCGTTATCGAGGTGGCGCACCCTTTAATCCCTACACTTTGGGAGCAGAAGGACATGGCTGGTCCTTTTGTCGAGTCTCAAGGCCAGCCTGAGTTCTACAGAGAGTTCCAGGACAGCTGGCGACTACAAGGAGATCCTGTCCTCGAAAAGACCAAAAAAAAAAAAAAAAAGCATATTAAACTGTACTTATTGAGTACTATGTAACTGGAAATGAACTAAAGAAAAATTGATTCATGAGTACTGGATATTGCCAAATGGAGTAGAGGATGAAAAACAGCTACCACTGAGTTCTAACTGAGTGCAAAAAATGTTATCATCAAATGACAATCAAACTTGGTTCACAAAATGAAAAGTTGGAAGAGAGGTGATACAGGATACTCTGGCAATAAAAGAAAATTGTTGCAGATGAGGAGATAGATCAATCCACAATGTGATTGCTGTACTAGCATAAGGACCTTTGTTTGATCACTACTACCCACTGAGTGTGAAAATACACACTTGTAATCCAGGAACTGGGGAAATGGAGATAGATAGGATAATGCCTGGGGATCTCTGGCCATTCAACCTAGTCTAATTAGGGAGCCCATTTCTTAGTGAGAAATTATTTTTCCACGACAACAAAGAAAGCACACATCTCTTAAGGAAAGACATCTAAAGTTAATCTCTGGCCTCTAAACCTACACACACACTCGCGTGAAAGAAACAGAGAGAGAGAGAGAGAGAGAGAGAGAGAGAGAGAGAGAGAGAGAGAGAAGGTATTGATCAACCCACCCAACAAATATCCACTAGGCAGCATGTAGGAACTTCTCCTGCTACAAACAGATACAGGGGGGTCCTGCTAAGGGAAGGGGAGCACAGTGCTTGCCTTGCGGACACTGTGGGGAACTGACCCCTCAATGCAGAGGTCAGTCAGTTACTTCCGTAACCCGACCTGAGAGTTACTTCCCATTCAGGTCCTTAGCCTGGGAAAATGGAACGTTTACCACCTTGGCCATGCTTTTCCACCTGCCCAAAGACTGCTGGCCTCTGAACAGGAATTTCAGGCTGATGGCTGATGGCCTATCTTCAGCCTACACCCACTCACAACTCACTTCACAGCTGGTGATCTGATAGATCTCCTTCTAGCCCCACACCAGCTGCCCAGGTTGGTGGTCTGATGGACCACTGTCCAACCCACTGGTCACTCAAATGAAACTCAGGCTTGCTTTGGCCTGTATGCATGCAAAAATAACCGTTGGGAATTCTGTGTAATGATGATAATGGATTGCCTGCTACAGCTTGCTTTTATAAGCAAAATCACATCAGCTCCCAGACCCAATTGCAGACCCCCAGTTCCGTGCCACTACATACTGCTGCTCCGCCTAGCATCATGCACCTGGGCCACGTTGCTTGCTCTTTACTGGCGTGGGGTCAGAGAAATCCCATGACTCCCACCCACATGGTGCCCTGAGGGGTGCTAGCTGAGAACTAGCCCCCAATTCTAACTGGATCTTCCTACGGCAGCAGAAACCAGCCATTACAAAGTTAAGGTGGGACCTCAGAATTGGCTCAATGGGTAAATAAAATTGCTTGTGACACAAGCCTGACTACTTGAATTTAAGCCCTGGAACCCATTTAATGGTGAAAGAAGTGATTCTCAAATTTTGTCCTCTGACCTACATACAAGAATTTTAGCACAAGTCTATATATGCACATTCAAAATGATAATAAAAATAAATAACTAATATTTTAAAACATTGTCCATAAACCTGTTCAGTCAGTGTCCAAATGGCAGGTAGAAATGTCAATGAAATTGTAAAAACAGCACTGAAAAATTCCTATTTGTGTGGTTGGCTTCTTCAAAGATTTGATCCCTTTATAGGTATGACTGGGGGGAACAATTTGCCTTTTAGTGATAAAATTCAACAGTTTGAGCTGATTAAATTGGAGGACCATACCATCAGTTTTTAAGTGGGCAATTTGATGATCTTTATAGAATCAACCTTGTGCTACTTGATTTTCTATTTTATTATGTGGAGAAGATGATTGGAAGAATTTATTATATTTTTCTATTTTTGAGACAAGTTCTCTCTGTACCCTGAGCTGGAACATACTGTGTAGATGAGACTGGCCTCCATTTCACAAAAATGTGCCTGCCTCTGCCTCTAGAGTGTTTGGAGAAAAGCATGTCCTACCACACCTGGCCAGAAAGAATTATTACCATCAAAAATAGCTTCTTTATTCCATTTTCTTATAAGATACTAAATATATTTTCACCACCAGGAATGAAATAAATAAACATGATTCAATTAGTTCATAGCAGCAAATGTAAAGTGTCAGATGAGTAATCTTAGTACTGAAGGGAGGCCAACAAAGGATTATAAGGAAAGAAGGCAATAAATTTTGACACAATTCTTAGCATATTTTCTGTGTTAGTAACGTTTCTTTTCCTGCATCCCGTATACTCCTTCATGGCCTTGTTAGGTGACAGGAAAATACATTACACTATATAGTGCCACTGACTAACAATAGTTTTAATGTACTTTTTCTCTAGAGGGCATTTGAATCTTAACAGTCAAAGAAGAATTACTACAACTGTGGTTAATCCAAAGAAAATTTAAAGCCATAAAGTATATAAATCTATTGAATGTATCCCCAAGTCTCTCCAAGATTTCTGATACCCACTCTACGTAAGTGTTAATACAATAATTGTGTCATTAGATCTGCAATGCTAGAGCCATTTTTGTCATGAGAGTATGGTGGCATTATGACATTTTCTTTTTGGGGGGGTCTTTTTGAGACAGGGTCTCACTGTAGCCCCAGCTGTCTTAGAACTCACTCTGTAGACCAGGCTGGCCTTGACCTCACAAAGATCTGCCTGCCTCTCTGCCTCTGCCTCCCAATTGCTAGGATTAAAGGCTTGTGCCACCATGCCCAGCTAGATGACATTTTCATACTAATTCAACTTTATTCTCTCTTGTCTCTTCCCCTTTCTACTACTTTCTTTCCTTCCCCCAAATAGTATCCCTTCTACTTTAATGTATTTTTAAATCTAGAACTGTTACTTTCAGTCAAGGGTCAAAAGTATCATCTAAACCAACTACTGTGAACTCCTGAGTCATATTAAAATCATTTGTGAGCCCTTAAATGCTGATTCTTTGGGTTCATCTACATAAATTCTATTTGAGTTTAGGTGGACCCTAGACATCATTATTTTCCATAAATTTTTCATGAGATTCATTTTTTTAATTTTATGTATATGAGTGTATTGCCTGCATGTGTGTAAGTGCAACTGTGTTATGCAATGTCCTCAGACTCAGAAGAAGGTGTCAGATTCCCCTGGAATGGATCATTGTTAGCCTCCATTTGGGTGTTGGGAATCAAGCCCAGGTCTTTGTGAAGAACAACCAGTGCTCTTTACCACTGAGCCATCTCATTCGATTGGGATTTAATGTTTATGTTTTAAATAAATGCGAACATATAATCTAATCTTAGATTCTGAGGGTTGGATGAGGTCTCCTAACTCATAAATATCTATTTTTAATTTAATAGGAATCTTGTCTTTGACTGTCTACCTTTTGCTTGAACATCTTCTGGTAAAGCCTTACTTTAGGGTGCTGCCTATGTTAAAATGGGAGTAAAATCATCTATAGTCAAGACACTAATTTGAGAAGCAACAGAAGGTATGGAAATATTTCTGTAGTAACCATGAGGCAGACAAATTCAGTACCAATCTCACAAGAAATACAAGGGGAGAGGGAGGAACGTGGAGAGACATGAGGGATGGGAATATACGGCCCGAATATTAATCAGATAGACATGTTCATGTTTGTCTGTTTTGACTCTGAGTCTGATATGATTATTCATTAATCAGATGAAACAAGTTCAGATGTCATCCACCTTAGTCAGGGCTAAAGAGATTAAAACTGGGCAATGACTTAGAGCAATGTGTTTTAACCATATCGCTATAGATGGCCTTTTTAAATTTTCTTCCTCTCCTATTCACGGTAGACCATCTTTCAAAATGTTTTGTGTTGTTTCTTCTCCCTCTACGTCTTTAGTGGCAGATTTTGGTGCTTGATTCCTTAGATGATTTACCCTATTCTTGTCTCATTATTCCTCATTGTGAAGGTTTTGATAAATAATTTAAGTTGTTTATTCTTCTGTAACAGTATGTTTCTTTTTTATAGAAGTTTTGTGCATTTCATAGAACATTTCTTAATAAAATTTAGACCCATTCCCCCTTCCTTGCCCCCCACCCCACCCTACCAGAGTGCATGCATTCTGCCATACATGTCTTTCATCTTTTTCTCAGTGTTTATTTTTAATTTTTCAATGCAGAAGTTTACTGTTTCAGTCAGTTCTTTTATCCAGTCTTTTTTGTTGCTGTTGTTCCTTTCAGTTTGTATTGCTCCAAAACATGCACATATACATGCCACACATATAATAAAATTATGGCATCTGAAAATAAACTATAGGTTAATTCCAGAACATGTTTAGAGATTCACATTTTGACAATAGAGTTCTATGCAGGTAAAGAAAAAGTATTACTTTACATTCCTACATTATATAGTAAGTTGATGAGTAACATCAGGTATTGTATTTACTAAAAAAGAAGAAAGAAAGAAAGAAAGAAAGAAAGAAAGAAAGAAAGAAAGAAAGAAAGAAAGAAAGAAAGAGAAAGAATTGTTTGGTTTGTTTTATAAATAGAGATTTGGTGCTAGGATCCACAAATGAGGGGCACCATTATGTCATTTGTTTTTCTGGAACTGTGTTATTTCACTTACTTCTAGTTCCAGCCATTTACCTGCAAAGTTCATGATTTCATCTTTCTTTACCACTGCATAGAATTTCATTGTGTAGATGTACCACATTCTCTTTATTCACTAGTCAGTGTTGATATTCAACTTTCTGCTTCTTCTATTCTGATGCTGAGGCTTTCTCTCATCTTTTTCTGCTGATTGGATGAGTGCGCAAATTCATTTTTCTTTCATCCTGTGATTTCTTTAGTACTTCCAGTTCCCTTTGGAGTTTGTCATTCTCTCCTTCTTAGATCCTTGATTCCCTGGTCAGTTTCCTGTTTCATTTCAGCATGGGATCTTTTCAGTGTTTTTACTTCACTCCTGAGTTTGTCATTCTCTCCCTTGATTTCTTTGAGTATGTGTACTATTGTTCTTTTAAGCTCTGTGTCCTGGGTTATCTCCAGGAAGTACTCATTGTTGGATTCTTCTATAGGAGTGATAGATTTTGGTGGGGATTTATTATTTGCTTTTCCCATGTTGTTGATTTTCCTTTGTGCTTTTGGCATGTGGATTTGATTTGTTGTTTACAATCTGATGAGAAATTGATGTTCTTCTTCCTTTAGTTGAAGGCCTGTTCCTCTAGGCTGAAAGGTTTGCTGTCTCTTCTGTTACTTTGTGCTCTGAGTCACCTTCTCTGTTCTCACTGGGAGAGCTGAAAGAGTGGTGGGTGGCACAGATTTGTGCCCACCCAATCCTGTTACCTCCAAGGTGCCCATAGGGCCTTCCCCAATTCAGTCTGGAAGTTAGAGCAGCTCGAGAGACATGGGCACAGTCCTTGGTCCAGATGGGAAGACAGCTGGGATGTTTAGAGATGCTTGGGGCTTGGGCCTGAAGTTGGAGTGGCTCCAGAGACCTGGGCACAGTGCTAACACATTAGTACCATGGAATGCTTGTAGGAATCCCTTCAAAGGACTTTCCATGATGAAGTTGTTTTGAGAAAAGCTGGGTTAAGCAAAGTTATAAGTGATTTCTTTGTATAATGAATGAAATTTCAGAGAACAATGTGCCAATTATGCATTGTGAGTTATCAAGAGAAAATTGCAGCATTTTCCAGTTTTGACTTGGATATTTTTTTTAAATGAAGCATCCCTGGATTAGTGTATTGTAAAACATGCTTTGAAATGGACAAGTTGAACAAAACTGTTCTGGGTTGAGTGACAATTCTTTGCAAATCATAAAACTCATAGGGAGTTAGGTGATGAAAAGGATCTTCTCAATTTGTTTGTATTTAGTATTTAAATATTTCCAATTTGTTTTTTCTTTATTAGAAATTTAATCTCTTGTTACAGTTTGGTTGCAGAAGATCTCACAATGGCCTGTATATTAAAGGCTTTTTACCAGGTTGTTGATATTGGGAGATGGTATACCTTTAGTTGGTGAGGTCTTATTGATTGTCCTTAGGTTACTGGGGATGTACCCTGGAAAATAATTCTGGGATCATATCAACAAATAACAGAAAAGGTTGTGAAAATGTATTGGTAAAAAGAACCCTTATATACTATTGGTGGGAATGTAAATCAGTATGGAGGTTGATCAAAAAATTAAAAATAGGCTTCCCATGTGGTCATGTTATATTACTCATGGATCTCAGTCAGCATACAACATAGATAACTTCACAACAATGTTTATGACACCAGTATTTATGATACCATACCCAACTATGGAATTTATGTGGCAGGCAACAAATGAACAGATAAACATGTTTCTTTATATTCACATGATGCAATATTAATCAACTATAAAGAATGGGGACATAATGTTGTTTTCAGGAAAATGAAATATACTTTTGTGCAATTCAAATGAAATATACAAGACTCAGATAACTGTCCCATGTTTTCTCTCATATATGGAATCTAAATTTTTCAAAAGGCATGAAATTAGAAAGGAGAGTCTGGGACACAGGTGTATCACAAAGAAGAGGCCAAGAAAGGGTGGGTGATAAATATGACCTAAGTATATACTGTAAATGAATGAAAATGTCATAATGGGTTGGGTGTAGTGGTACATACCTGTAATTTCAGGAGCTGGAGGCAGAGGCAGGTGGTTCTCTGTGAGACGAAGTTCAATCTGATCTACACAGCAAGTTCTATGATTGCAAGCATGTTGCATAGTGAGACCTTGCATCAAAAGAAGCAAAACATTTTTTAAACTTGGAAAAGAAAATATGATAACGAAGCCAGTTATTTTGTTCAATTAATTTAAAAAAATATGTATTAAGAAATGTATGAAATGAGCAAAAGTTCAATGAAAATTTAAAAAACAGAAAAAAATATGCTTGCATGTTATACACATATAGACAATACATAGATGAAATGCAGAAGAGCTGTCTATAAAATTGTTGCCAAGAATTTTTTTGAGTGGCAGAGTGGTCAATTATTTTTTTTCTTCATTTTCACTTTATTTCCCAAATTATCTCTAGTGAACATATTGTATGTCTGTAATAATATACATTGTTTTAAAAATATTTTGTAACAGAAAGTACTAAGTATGGTCATCACTGTGGCCAAAGTCATGAGTATATCCTCATAAAGCATGCATGTTGAATTTGGCCCATTCTCATTTTTTCCAACATTTCATCTTGGAGAAAAGCTTGGAAAAAGTTCAGACAGACCTAGCTACAGACAAAAACAGTATCGCCATATCTGTAGAAGAGATGACACGGGAAGTAAAATTTGTGGGATCTTCTACTCCTTTGACAGTAATTGTCTCTACAGAAAATTTAAATAAGTATGCAAGACTGAAAAGTTAAAAAGTCTCATTCATCGGCCGGGTGTGGTGGCGCACGCCTTTAATCCTAGCACTCGGGAGGCAGAGGCAGGCGGATCTTTGTGAGTTCAAGGCCAGCCTGGTCTACAAAGTGAGTTCCAGGACAGCTGGGACTACAGGGAGACCCTGTCTCGAAAAGACCAAAAAAAAAAAAAAAAAAAAAAGTCTCATTCATCTTCAGACAAAACAGTCACCAAATCTGATTTACAGTGATATATCTCTAATATGTTGGAGGATGGGGCATAGGACTTGAGCTAACTCCTACTTTTTTTGCAGATCAGATGTATCATTTTGGACAGATCCCTAATCGGTCTTTGAACTATTGCCTCAAGTGTACATAATCACTGTAATATTTTTATAATGTTGTATAATGAGTTTACAAGTTTGTCATCTGAGATCTTCTTCCTTCCCATACTTCCTTACAATTAGGGTAGTATGGCAGCAATCCCTTGATTCACATGTCTCATGAATTAAGTTTTACAGTATGTATTTTATGTAATGTACATACAGGAAGCAGATAATATTTTATAACATTTACTTTCATTAATATACAATTTTCTTGTTTTCTAGATGAATTTTTTGGTCTTTTCGAGACAGGGTCTCCCTGTAGCCCCAGATGCTCTGGAACTCACTCTGTAGAATAGGCTGGCCTTGAACTCAAAAAGATCTGCCTGCCTCTGCCTCCCAAGTGCTAGGATGAAAGGCATGTGCCATCACACTGGCTTCTAAATGAAATTTTATACTGCACATGTGACTGGGTATATATTTCACAACAGATATGTACCAGTTTTGAATTCTAACCTTATTTTTATTAAATGATTCTATTTATGATTAATTAAGCATGGCCTCAATTAATTCAAATGCTAGGATTTTGTTAGATTGAATCCTGATCAATTCTTCATCAGTGAAAGCATCTATTCCTCTCTGTAATGTGTAATATGATCCTTGTGTTTGATGAGTATGCAGTAGGAGCTAGAGGGGAAGAATGTGTTCTGGTACTTTAGAGCAATGAAGTGTTCTAGTGATTGCCCCTCCTCTTATTTTGGACTGGTCAAATTAAACAGAAAAGGGAAGGCTGATAGGTTTATGGTTCTAAATGAAGAGTTGTCCAGTTCTGGTCTCAGTAATATCTGAACTATACTGAACTAGTTGGACAGAAAAAGATCTCTGATGGTTAGAATGTGAACCCTCTGGCCTTGGTTTTAAGCCAGGAAGAAAACAGAAATACAAAATTTTATTATTCCCAGTGACCCAGTTTGTTTCTCATCGATTTATCACATTATGATAGTATTTTGAATGTTTTCATTATAAAGAAATAATGTTTTAGATGGTGTGTAATTGTTCCAAATCAATTAGGTAGTTGGTCATTATATAAATAATAGGTATAGTGAAACAACCCACTGTACCCCAAAGATGCACAATTGTTATTTGCCAATTATTCTTGTTAGATTCAATTGTTAACTTGACACACATGGCAAGAAAGAACCTCAGTTAAGGAATGAAATCCATCAAATTGGCCTGTGGGCCTGTCTGTGAAGCATTTTCTTAATTGCAATTTGATATATGAGGGCCCAGCCCACTGTGAGCAGTGCTATCCCTGGGCAGGTGGGTGTGGCCTGTATATAAGGAAAGTAGAAAAGTAGTTGAGAAGCAGGGGAGAGGAAGGTGTGTGTGTGGGGGGGGGCAAGCTAATAGGTCAGATTCCCCTATGATCTGTGCTCAATTCCTGCCTTTGGTTTCCTATGCTGCCTAAGTTTCTGACTTGGCTTCCCTGAGTGATAGATTTGGAAGGGTAACATGCAATAAACTCTTTCCTCCCAAGTAAGTTTTGTTCAGAATATTTTATCACAGCAATAGAATGATAACTAGGGTAAACATTAAAAATTCTTTCTCTATGTAGCCATGTTAATGTATTATGTATATGTATGAGTGCACTGTATAAATGCACCATGTATATGTAACCCTTGCAAAGGCCAGATGAGTTCATATTTTGGAGTGATGCAAATTGGAAGCAACAACAACAATAACAACAACAACAAAACCGACTGGGTCAAAGAACTGACTGAAATGGTGAACTTCTGCCTGGAAGAGTAAACTTCCACATCAAAAATTTTAAAAGAGACAGAGAATAAGGTGAAAATCATGTATCGCAGAATGCATGAGCTCTGGTGGGGTAGGGGGCAAGGAAAAAGGGAATGGGTCTAGATTTTATTGGGAAATGTTGTATGAAATGCACAAAGCTTCAATAAAAAATTGGCCTTGAAAAAAAAGCATGCATCGGATCCCCTGGAACTGGAGTTATAGATGGCTATGAGCCACCATGTAGTTTTTGGGACTCCTACTCAGGTCTGCTGCAAGAGTAATAAGATCTCTTAATGGTTGAGCCATCTCTCCAGCTCCCAGAATTATTTTTAAACAAGAAGGATTAAAATATCTGCGTTCTATGCTTAAAGACTTATATGTATATTGCCTTGAGTATGGCCTTGACATTCTGAATATTTTCCAGAAATCTCATAAACAAGCCTATTAAATATGTTTAGAGAAAAGCTATCTTACCCTTCTCTTTTGCCATGGTCTAAAGTTTGTATTTCATCAGTCATAATCTTGTCCAATGCATCTCAGGAACTACTTTATGATCTCATTTAAATTTCTTACCAAGCCTTTGAGGAATATAACTTTAAACACACTAAAATCCCATGTGTTGGTATTATAAAGAAAATAAAATGTCACTCTAATTTGAGAATCCCACACTCATGCCCTTGAGTGCCTCTTATTCTTTCCCTGAGTACTTCTCCTTGCTTTCATTCCTGTGCTTAAATCTATGTTTAATAGATTTAATAAAAATATTTTAATAAACTCCAATTCTGCTTAATGATGACTTAGCCTGACATTCTTTCTTTTGAAATCTCGAGGATCTGGTTTACTTGAGTGGAGGTCTCTTAAAAATAAAAATCACCTTTCAGCTGCTATGTATGGATGTATGGATCTGTATATCTACCCCATACCTCACAGCTGTTGAAATAGTCAGAAGGATGAAGATTTCAAAATCATCCTTGATTATATAGAGATTGAAGCCAGGCTGGGGCACATATTACTCTATTTTAAAACAAATAGATTAATACATGTTTAAAATAAATTGAGTAACTTTTTCTCATTATATAATTTCATATATATAGTAAAATTTTAATTTAATTCTTATGGATTTCATTCAGAACATCTTAATCGTCTTTATAGCCCCTTCCTCATCAACACCCTCCCATAGCAAACCACGGGATTTCAAGCATTCTGTCATTTATGTTAAGGCTTATTGAGTCAAGTTCATGTCCCCAGATGACTCTGAGTACAAGTTAATCCACTGAGGTCTAGTCAGCCTATTTAGAGCCCCTCCCATTAGAAGATCTGCTCTTCTTCACGCAGCTGCTAATAGAACTTCAGCTCACATTGGGGCCTGCTGCCCATTTCCATGGTTCTAAGTTGGGTGTGGTGTTGTCTGTGTGCATTGGCTTTAGGGCTGGTTTAGACCACTGTCTGATATTTTTTCTCTCTTAGCTGTTTGTATATATTATCTAGCATCGTGAAAGCTAAACTTCAGGTAGAAAGCTTCCAGGTCAGTCCCTGCTCCACTGCTGTAAGTCCTGTATACAATGTATGTCCTGCCTTCAGCAGTAGGGTCTGATCTAGTTTTGGGAGATAACTAAGAGCTTTGGCAATAGCCTCTGTCATTTTGGGAGTCTCTTAGACCACTTTCAATGACCACTCAGAGGGAGATCTCTTTTTGTTTGGCACTGAGTTCCTTGTGATATATCTCCCAAGTATACATATGCACTACTGTTCAGAGATTGTAGGTGAATTTCTCAGGGGAATTTCAGTGTATAACTTCCGTCTGGGTTCCCTAGTGTAGGGCTGCTGATGTGTGGTTGAACAGGCTTAAGAGGATACAGTGTGGGGTTACTCCAGTAACATCCTGGGGACAACCTCAGAGAGTGAAAATCCATTTATTCTAGGCAACAAGCAGCTTATGTAGGTCTGGAGCAGGCAGTCTTTACATCACATGACATCACCTACTGGTGGCCAATCCTAGACCTCTATAACATCACAAGTCACCCCAATTCCTGTGGCATATTCAGAAAAGGAGTGTGCTGGCAAGCAAGCTGAATTGTGATTTCTGAGTCTATGCTAGCAGAAATAGAGCAAGCCTTGTATCTTTTTCTCTGCCTAGTATGCTAAGTAGATTGGTAGCAAACTCACACTCAAGATATGTCTGAGTCCAGGATTGCTGTCCAACACCATAAGTGCCCCAGATCCATTCATCTCTACTTTTTCCTCCCATCTCACCTACTTTCCCAAACCCACCTCCTTGATTATACTGACTCTACCCCTCAATAACGCCCACTCACAACATCTTCCCTCCCTTGAGTTTTCTCCCCCCCCCCCACACACCGTGGACCCCTGAATGTCCCTCCCTCTTCCCGTCCCAGCCAAACACTCCCACTTTCCCAACCCTGCCCCATAACATTTTTTCTTACTATCTTCCTCTTTCAAGTTCTTCCTTTTCCTTTGCTTCTGTGTATCCTTTCCACTTTCCTAGCTCCTGGTGTTCATCAGGATACATGCTCACATACAGAAAATAGATGCTACAATTTTTGTTTGTTTGGTGTTTTAAAGGCAATTTTTATTGAATCTTTGTGCATTTCATACAAAATTTCCAATCAAGTCTAGACTCATTCCCCATTACTTGCTCCCCACCCCACCAGACGTTTTTCATTTTTTCCTTTGCCTTTTCTTTTTTTAAATTAATTTTTATTGAGTGCATTTCATACAACATTTCTTAATCTAATTTAGACTCATTCCCCCATCCATGCCCACCCTTTACTTCGCCTGCCCATCACCAGAGCTCATGGATTCTGTCACACATGTTAAGTCCTGTCTTGCATCCTTTTCTCAATCTTTTATAACCTTTTCGATGCACAAGTTTACTGTTTTGGTCTGTTCCTTGAATAGGTTTCTCTCTCTCTTTTTTGTTCCTTTTAATTTTTTTCACATAAATTTATTTATTTATTTATTTTTAACAAATCTAGACCCGTGTTCCCGCCCATTCCCCCACCCTGCCAGAGCTCATGCATTCTGCCAAACATGCTTTTCATCTCTTAGTCTTTCTCAATATTTTCCATGGGGAAGTTGACTGTTTTGAGCAGAAGTTCACTGTTTCAGTCAGTTCTTTGATGCAGTCTTTTCTGTTGTTGTTGTTGTTGTTGNTAGGGGCATTTATGTCATGCATTGCTCACGAAAGTAGGGAGAGGGTGGCAGATCCCCTGTGGACAGTTTGCCACCATGTGGGTGCTGGGAGTCAAACCTGGTTCTGCTGAAAGAGCATTCAGTGCTCTTAACAGCTGAGCCATCTTTCTAGCCCCTATCTTGGATTATTTTTATTTCAGTTAACCATTTGTTTTGTTTTTAAAAATCTTTATTCCAAAATTCATGTATATCCTCCCTGAGTTCCTTGAACACCCATAGAGTCCACTGTATCTATTTATGATGGAAGTGATCCCACTCAAAATGGCTTCACTCTCATGTCTCATTAACACCAAAGGCCCTGTGCCCTAATAATGTAACACCACAATTAGGATTTTGATATATGAACTTGGAAAACACAAACTTGCTGCAGGTATGAGGATGAGAGGGACTTTAGAGTGATCTCTTTAGGATGCTGGAGCATCTCTGATACTACATGAGCTTCCGGCACAGGCTAAAGGAGCTAGCATATTTCCTGTTTCAGAGGGGAGACCAAAAAATCTTCAATATCTTAGCTCTAAGTCTTCACGGTGCACCAGAATCAAGTGGGGGGAATTTCAAAAATATCCTTTGAGGTCTGACTTTTTTGGCTTTTTTTTTTAAGCCCTCAGGCTGTTCTGAAAAGCAGTGTAATCTGGACCGAGCAGTACTCAAGGAAAACTCAGGGAATCTCTCACCAAGTAAAGACAGGATGCATACTGGGCATCGACAAGGGGGTCTTCTCTGTGAGAAATGAAAATGGAGTGTGGTGGGGACAGAAGAAGAGGAAGCAATTATAAAACCATTGGGGGAGAGCGTTGCACTTTGGACTGGAACAAGGGTTTAATGAAGCACATCTAAGAATGGTTCAAACATAACCAAAGTAAAACCAAGGAACCCTGTCCATTGGCGCTCATTCAAGGATGAAAAGTTTTGTATGGTCAACACATCATTTTCTTGTTTGTATGATTTTGCCATTCCTGTTATTAAAATGAGTAAAATAACAGGTTTTTTGTTTGCTACAGAAAAAAATGCGCAAGGAAACAAGTACGTACAAAACAGTTTTAGGTATGATTATCTGCTATCTAGAAATAGTTACATCCAGTTCAGATCAGCATGTCTTTTGTATTTGGACTTTTAACAAATAATTTATTGAGCTTTTGAACACTTAACACAACAGTTCTTGATAAAATTTAAAAACCTCCCCTATTTATGCCCCCTCCTCCACAGAGCCACATGTATTCTGCCATACATGGTCAGTCCCAACTGGTCAAGCATTTATACCCAGATGTCCTTTGGTGCAAGTTCACTCACTGGAGTCTAGTCAGTGTAGTTAGAGACCTTAAGAAGGCCTACTCTTCCTCACTCAGAAGTAACCAGTCTCCAATGGTTTCCAGTCTGGGGCCAACCCACTGACCATGTTTCATTAGGATTTTTAAAGGACTGTTTAAAGTTTGTTTATAAAGACTGTGTTGGAAATCAGGAAAAAAAAAGTATTCCATGGATAATCGATGATCAGCATTAAACATAATCTCATAGTATTTTTTCTTGGACTACTTAGATCTGATGCAAAAAGAGTCACAAGGCCACCTTCCTGTTAAAATCTTTTTTTTTTTCTTTTGGTCTTTTCGAGACAGGGTCTCCCTGTAGCCCCAGCTGTCCTGGAACTCACTCTGTAGACCAGGCTGGCCTTGAACTCAAAAAGATCTGCTGGCCTCTGCCTCCCAAGTGCTGGGATTAAAGGCGTGTGCCACCACGCCCTGCTAAAATCTTTTTCTTACACCTATATGTAAGATTATATGTCATTGACTAACACTTGAAAGAACCTCAGCATTAAGGGGCAAGAGATAACATTAAAAAATAATCCTAGCACTTGAGAGGCAGAGGCAGGCGGATCTTTGTGAGTTCAAGGCCAGCCTGGTCTACAGAGTGAGTTCCAGGACAGCTGGAGCTACAGGGACATCCTGTCTCTAAAAGAACAACAAAAAAAGTGGTATATCAATTCTAGAGCCCATTAAGAGATTCACATTGGAATAGCAGAGTTGCTTTCAGATATGATGAAATATAATAATAAAGTTGCTCAGTCTGCCTGCCAACTGGGGATTTGGTGTTAGCATCCACAAATGAAGGAAACCATTCACCTTTTTTTTTTTGTTTTTCTGGGACTGTGTTGCTTAGCATAATTGCTTCAAGTTCCATCCACATACCAGGAAAGCTCCTGATACCATCTTTCTTTACCACTACATAAAACTGCACTGTGTAGATGTACTACGTTTTTGTTATCCAGTCATCAGTTGAGGGGCATTTGGGTTGGTTCTAGCTCTTTGCTATTATAAAGAGAGCTGCAATAAACATAGCTGTGCATGTATCTTTGCAGTAGGATGCGTTTTCTGGGTATATACCCAGGAGTGGTATGGCTGGGTCAGGTGGTAGGCTCATTTTGATTCTTTTAAGGGTTCTCTACACTGCTTTCCACAGTGGTTGTACCAGTTTACATTCCCAGCAGCAGTGGATGAGTGTTCCCCATTCACCACAACCTCTCCAGCATTTGGTGTCTTTTGTTTTCTTGATCTTGGCTACTTTTATTGAAGTGAGATGATACCTTAGCGTGCTTTTAATTTGCATTTCCTTAATTATTAATGATGTTGAACACTTTTTAAGATGTTTCTCAGCCATCTTTACTTCCTTGCGGGTGAAGTATCTGTTCAGGTCTTTACTCCATTTTTTGAGTAGTTCGTTTTCTTCTTTGTTTTTCAAGTAGCCTATATATTCTGGATGTTAATGCTCTATCAGATGTATCAGTGGTGAAGGTTTCTTCCCATTATGTGGGTTTTCTCTTCACTTCCTTGATTGTTTCTTTAGCTGTACCAAAGCTTTAGAGTTTGATGAGGTCCCACTTGTCAGCTGCTGTCCTTAGAGAATGAGGGAGAACAGACATCCCTTGCTTTTCTGAGTATGTTTCTTCACTTAGTATAACACCCTCTAGTTTCATTTATTTATCTGCAAATTTCATAATTTCATCATTTTCTCCTGCTGAACAGAAGTTTATTGTTTAGATGTACCAAATTTTCATTATCCATTCATCAGTTGACAGACATTTAGATGTTTTAATTTCTTACCTATTGTGAAAAAGCAACAAACATGGATGTCTTGGTATCTCTGCAGTAGGATGAATCCTTTGGGTATAAGCCAAGGTATAGCATAACCTGATCATATGGTAGATTCATCTCTTTTTTTTGTCTTTTTGAGATAGGGTCTCCCTATAGGCCCAGCTGCCCTGGAACTTGCTATATAGAGCAAGCTGGGCTTGAATTTACAGACATCTGACTGCCTCTCCTTCCAGAAAGCTGAGATTAAAAACATGCATGACCACACCCAACTCATTTTTAGTTTTTTGAGAGTTCTTCTTAGGGGTTGCAATAAACATAGGTGGGACTTTGTGAGACTTGAGATTGGGGCAAAGAAATAAAAAAAACTATAAAGAGCAAGTCAGAGAACTAAAAAAAAGAGAATGAAAAACTCAAGAAGGACCCAGACAGAGAGAATGACAAACTCTGGAAGGAAGTGGGAACACTGAAAAGATCCCATGTTGAAAAAGATAAGGAAACCAACCAGCGAAGCAAAGAGCTACAGGAAGACATTGAGAAGCTCCAAAAGGAAGTGGAAACACTAAACAAATCTGAAGACGAAATGAAAAAGGAAATCAAACATTCATCCAATCAAGAGGAAAGGAATGGAAAAAGCCTCAGAAGTAGAATGGAGGAAGCAGAACAAAGAATATCAGACCTGGACGATAACACAGAACAACTAAAAACCTCAAATAAAGACTATGAAAAATTTAAAAATACATAAAAGTGGAACAACCAGGAACTGTGGGACACTATAAAAAGATCAAACCTCCACATCATAGGGATAGAGGAAGGAGAAGAATCCCAAGAGAATGGTATTGATCAGATCTTCAACAGAATGATAGATGAAAATTTCATCAAACTGAAAAAAGACAAATACAAATATAAGAAGCATATAGAATTCCAAACAGACAAGATCAGAAAAGAAACTCTCCATGCCATATCATAGTTAAAATGCTAGCTTCCCAAAACAAAGACAAAATTCTGAAAGCAACAAGAGAAAATGAACAAGGTACTTATAAGGGTAAACCTATCAGAATTACAACTGATTTCTCAGTGCAAACTATGAAAACAAGAACAATGTGGAACAAACCATTCCCAGTGTTAAAGGACAATAGATGCCAACCCAGGTTACTATACCCAGAAAAAATGTCCATTATAGTTGAAGGAGAGAGAAAAATCTTCCATGACATAAACAAGATGAAAGAATACATGTCTAGAAAACCAATCTTTCCAAGAATACTTGAAATAATTCAAAGGACAGAAGAAAGTAGCAACTATCCCCAGGCACCTAGAAAGAGAAATTAATAAAAGCATAACTGCAGAAGTAGAAACCTAAACCAAAAACACAAATGGAAAATAAGGTAAAAGGAAGCAACACAAATCTATCAGTTATAACCTTAAATATTAATGGTCTAAACTCTCCAATCAAAAGACCTAGACTGGAAGATTGGATTAGGAAACAGAACCCATCTATATGCTGTCTACAAGAAACACATCTTAATTTCAATGATACGCACCATCTTAAAGTGAAAGGATGGAAAATAATATTCCAAGAAAATGGTACCAAAAAGAAAGCAGGTGTTGCTATTTTAATATTGGACAAAATAGACTTCAAAGCAAAAGAAATCAGAAGAGACAAAGAAGGCCATTACATTTTTATCAAAGGAACTGTGGTGGTTTGAGAGTGTTCCCCCATACGCTTTAAGTATTCAGACATTTTGTCTCCAGTTGGTGGCACTGTTCTTGGAGGTCTTAGTAGGTGTGGCTGTGCTGGAGGAAATACATCATTAGGGGCAGGCTTGGCAAGTTTAACAAGCCTTGTGGTCTCTAGTCTCTCTGCTTCCTGTGCTCATTGCGAGATGTGACCCTTGGCTTGCTGCTCCAGCCTAGGCCACCATGCTTCCCACCACAATGGACTCTAATTCTCTAGAACCATAAATCGTAAGCTCAAATAAACTCTTCCTTTTATAAGTTCCCTTGGTCATGGTGGTTTATCACAACAACAGAAATGTGACTAATACAGGAACAATTCACCATGAAGATTTCACAATCATGAATATATATGCATCAAACTCTGGTACAACAAACTTTATAAAGACAATTCTCCAGGACAACAAGACACAGATTAACCCCAGTACGCTCACAGTAGGGGACTTTGGTATCCCACTGAGCCCTTTGGACATGTAAACTGGACAAAGACTAAACTGTGAGACATCTGAATTGAATGATGTGATGCACCAAACAGACCACTCAGACATTAACTGAATATTCCATCCGAATACCAGAGAATACACTTTCTACTCAGCACCCCAAGGAACATTCTCCAAAATCGACCACATACTGGGACACAGAAGAAACCTCCACAAATACAAAAGATTGAAATAATTATCATGCATCTATCAGACCAACAACCATAAAGTTCAACTCTAACACCAGGATAAGCCCTACTATCTACAAGAATGCATGGAGACCAACCAACACACTCCTAGAATAAAGATGGGTCAAGGAAGAGTTAAATAAAGAAATAAAAGCATTCCTGGAACTGAATGACAATGATAATACAACACATCAAAGGCTGTAGGATACTTTAAAAGCAGTCCTAAAAGGTAAGTTTATAGCCGTGGGTGCCTACATTAGAAAAACAGAAAGAGCACAAGTGAATCTAACACTGCAGCTAAAAGCACTTGAGAGACAACAACAGATGAACCCTAAATGCAACAGACAGGAAGAAATAACAAAATCAGGGCAGAAATAAATGAAATAAACAAAAAACAATACCAAAAATCAATGAATCCAAAACTTGGTTCTTTGAAAGAATAAACAAGATAGACAGAACCCTAGACAGTTAACCAAAAGAAAGAAGGAACAACTTCAAATAAATATAAAATCTTGGATGAAAGGGGAAATATCATATCAGACAATGAAAAGATCCAGAAAATCATACTGGAATATTCAAAAACCTTTACTACTAAGTTTGAAAACCCTAGAAGAAATGGATGAATATCTGAAATCCGGGAATCACCAAAGCTCAACCAAGAAGAAGATTGACAGCTTAAACAAAACCCATAAGATAATGAAGAAATTGAAGATGTTAATAAGAAACGCCCAACGAAAAAAAAGCCAGGCCCAGAAGGTTTCACAGCAAGAATTCTATAAAACATTTCAAAAAGAATTATAAACCATTTTACCTATTTGTAAGTATTTCTTGTGCATGGTAATTGGGTTTTCTTCACTATTTCCATCTCTTTTGTGAATTCACTTCTCAGTCATGAATTGTTTTTGATATTATATTAAGCTGAATATTTGTATATTTTAGGTTTCATTACAAATTTAATGCCTTTCCTCTTTGAGAAGTGTTCTTTAAGTTCTTGATAGATCTATGATTATTCTTTTAAACTTTTCATCTTGGTGTTTCTCTGTTTCTCAGGGTGATTCTTATTATAGTGCTCTTCTAGTAGGAACTAGTGGTTTTGTTGGGGATACATGTGCATGGGTTTATCCTATTAATTAATGTGTTTTTTGCTCTGCTCGTTATGTTGTATTTGGCTGGTTCTTTGTCGGTTTATGTATCTCTAAGAAAGGCATTTTCTCGCTTTTGTTATTTTAGAATTTTGTTGCTGTATATAGTTGTTTACGTAGTCTTGGTTGACTTTTTTTTTCAGGTGATGGAAAATAAATCTGGTGACTTGTCTGTTTGAGGTTGTATGCAGAGAAGATAGATCGTGGTCGTGTAAGTGGTGGGAAGATAAAGTAGTGTCAGGTTGATCAGCGTTATTAGAGAGACAGTAGGGTCTAATGAATGTGTTGTTATTAATCTCAAATTGTTTAGAAGGAGTTAACAAACCAGAGGGATTATCTCCCAAATTCTTCTATGAAAGCAGCATCACTGGCAAAACCAGGCAAAGGATACAATACAAAAGAAAAAAAAAAAGGAGAACGTACAGACCCATCTCTTATGAACACAGAGCCAAAATTCTAAGATAAGATAACTGACAAATCACATACAGAGCCCACATCAAGAAGATCATCCATGCATGACCCAAGTTTGGATTCATACCCAGAAGATGTGTGGGATGGTTCAACAATGATGAAATGCAATAAATCATAATATCACTTATGAATGGACTGAAAGACACAAAACCACATGATCATCGACGAATTGAACAGAAAACACCTTTTGACAAATCCAGCATCCCTTCATCTTAAAGTCCATGAGGGAATAGGGAATTGGATTGGGGGGACCATTCCTCAATGTAATGAAAGCCCATATACAGGAAACACACACCAATACATAAAATCCTAATGGGGAAATGACAGAGGCATTCCGTAAAGGTAGGAAATCGGCAAGGCTGCCCCTGTCCACCACTCCTCTTCAATATAGTGCTTGAAACACTGCTAGAGCAATAAGGCAAGAAAGTGGAAATGAAAGGAGTACGAATTGGAAAAAGAGAAAGTCAAGATATCCTTTTTGCTGAGATATGATTGTTTACTTTAAGGATGATAAAAAAATCTCCACCAGAAACCTCTTAGAAAAGAGATTAATAGCTTCAGAAAGTGGCAGGATACAAAGTTAAACCCTATGAAAAAATCAGTTGGCCTTTCTTTACAACTACAACAAGGAAGTGGAAGAAGGAATTTCAAGGAGACCTTCCACTCACAAGAGCTCAAAAACAATAAAATACCTAGGAAAAAAATAACCAAAGACACCAAAGATCTCTACACAAAAATTTTAAAAACCCTTGAGAGAAAGGAAATTGAAGAGAGAGACCCCCCCCCCCCCCGTATTGCTATTGCTCTTTTCATTTCACTCAGGGTTGGATGGCTATTCGGGGTCTTTGATTTTTCCAAATGAATTTAGAAGAACTTCCTGTTTCCCAAGAGCCGGTGAAGAAACTCTTGGGGATTTTTGATTGGAATTGCGTTAAACCTATACAAGAGTTTTGGTGAGTGAAAAGAGCAATACAGGGGGGGATCTCAATACCAGACTCCAAATTATAATACAGGGCTATCATCCTAAAAACAGCTTGGTACTGGCACAAAAACAGACCTGTTGGCCAATGGAACAAAACTGAAGATCCAAACTTGAGCACATACAATTTTAGCCATCTCATATTTGCCAAGGGGGCCAAGAATACACAATGGAGGAAAGACAGCACCTTCAGCAAGTGGTGCTGTCAAAACTGGATCACCACTTGTAAAAGAATGAAATTAAACCTCTACCTCTAACCCTGTACAAAAGTCAACTCCAGATGGATTAAAGGCCTCAACATGAAACCCCAAACTCTGAAGGCAATAGAATAGAAAGTTGGCAGCAGACTATAAGACTTCCTAAATCAGAAAGCAGCTGTGCAAGAGTTAAGGTTGACGATTGACAAATGAGACCTCATTAAACTCAAAAGCTTCTGTACATCAAAGGAAACAATCAAGGACGTGAAGAGAAAACCCACAGAGTGGGAGGAAACCTTCACCACAGTTACATCTGACAAAGCATTGATTTCCAGAATATATAAACTACTCAAAAAACAAAGCAGAAAGAAAACACATGACCCACTCAATAGATGGAGCAAAGAGCTGAACAGACTTCACAAGTAAGGAATTAGAGATGGCTGAGAAACATCTTAAAAAGTGTTCACCGCCACTAATAATTAAGGAAATGCAAATCAAAACCACTTTAATATATCATCTTACTCCAATAAGATTGGCTATGATCAAGGAAACAAATGATACCAAGTGCTGGAGAGGTTGTGGGGAAAGGGGAACACTCATCCACTGTTCATGGGAATGTAAATTTGTACAGTCACCATGGAAATCAGCGTGGAGAACCCTTGGAAGACTTGGAATGAACTTGCCACCTGACCCAGACATATCACTCCTGGTCATGTACCCACAAGACTCATCTTACTGCAGAGAAACGTGCACAGCCATATTTATTTCAGCTCTCTTCACAATAGCAAGGAGCTAGAACCAACCCAAGTGACCCTCAACTGATGAGTGGATAGAGAAAATGTTGTACATCTACACAATGCAGTTCTATGCAATGGTAAAGAAAGATGACATCATAAGCTTTGCAGGTAAATGGCTAGAGCTGGAAGATATCACACTGAGTGAAGTAACACAGTCCAAGAAAAACAAATGACCAATGCTATCCCTCATCTGTGGATGATAGTGCCAATTACCTAGTTGTAAGTATTTCTTGTGCATGGTAATTGGGTTTTCTTCACTATTTCCATTTCTTTTGTGAATTCACTTCTCAAGTCATGAATTGTTTTTGATATTATATTAAGCCGAATATTTGTATATTTTAGGTTTCATTCACAAATTTATGCCTTTCCTCTTTGAGTGTTCTTTAAGTTCTTTGATCATATCTATGATTATTCTTTTAAACTCTGCATCCTGGTGTTTCTCTGTTTCTCAGAGTGATTCTTATTGTAGTGCTCTTCTGTAGGACTAGTGGGTTTTGTTGGGGATACATGCTCATGGGTTATCCTATTATTTGTGTTTTTGCTCTGCTGTTTGTGTATTTGGGTGTTCTTTGTTGGTTATGTTCTCAGAAGGACATTTTTGCTTTTGTTATTTTAAATTTGGTTCTGTTTATACTATTTATGTAGCTTGGTTACTTTTTGTTCAGGTGTGGAAAATAAATTGGTGCTTGTTTGAGGTTGTTGCAGAGAAATAGACTGGTCTGTGTAATTGGTGGGAAGAAAAGTATGTAGGTTGATCAGGTTATTAAGAGAAAGTAGGGTCTATGCTAATGTGTTTACCTTATCTGGGTTAAAAAACTTGTCCAGAGATCTAAGCCAGAAGAATTGCAGCCTGCCTGCATCTAAGGCTGGCAGAGGACAAATTAGGTATGGGCAAGAGAAATGGAATAAAGCTATATTGTGTACATTTTGACTTACCAGAGTCCTTGATTGGCAGTTCTGTCTGGATGATCGAGAAGAAGGGAAGATGGGGTGGTAAGACCATCTGAAGAGAGTTTACGTTTGGGTGTTTAGCTAGTCTGGATTAGGAAGCTAGTACAGAGATCCAAGGCAGAGGAATTAGAGACTGCCTGGTCCAAGGCCAGCAGTGGACAAGATGGGGTTGAGCAAGAGGAAAGGAATAGAGATGTAGTGGGAAAGATCTGACTTACTAGAGGCCTAGGTAGCAGTCAACTGCATGATTTTTGACAAAAAATGGCAAAAATTTATAGACAGCTTGTTTGATAGGCCAAACTGGCTATTTCTATGTTAAAGAATGACTGGATCCATTTCTTTCACTCTGTACAAAAATCATCTGAAATTCATTAATAACTCATTATGAAACTGGAAACTCTGAATTTGATAGAGTAAAAATATAGGAGAAACACTTCAAGATAAAGACATCAGCAAGGACTTTGAATAAGATTCTAGTCATTCACAAAATAAGGCCAATGATTGAAAAATGGATTTTTATGAGATTAAAAAGATTCTGCATGGCAAAGGAAAAAATTATCTAAGTGAAGAAACAGCCTATACACCAGAAGGAATAAAAGTTTAGGTAGCTGTGCATCCAACAAATGATTACCATCTATAATATACAGAGAACACAAAACTAAACAAGAAATCAAACAATCCAACAATGATTGAGTTGCTGAGATGAACCGAGAACTCTCAAAAGAAGAAACAAAGGACTGGAAAGATTGCTCAGTGGTTAAGAGGACTGCTCTTGCCAAGGAACATAGTTTGACTCCAGCACCCAAGTCAGAGAGCTGAAAATTCCAGATCTAAGGAATGTAACTCCATCTTTTGTACTTCGTGAGTACTGCACTCATGTGCACTATATATATATATAATATATATATATATAAATCATATATATATATATATATATATATATATGACTCTATGATTTTATCTAAGATTTAGACTATGGGGCTGGAGACATGGCTCAGTGGTTAAGAGCACTGACTGCTCTTTGAAGAGGACCCAGGTTTGATTTCCAGCACCCACATGGCGGGTAAGAACCACCTTTAACTCCAGTTCCAGGGGAATCTAACGTCTTTTTCTGACCTCTGCGGCATTGCATGACACCAACTTACATGCAGACAGTACACTCATACACATGAATAATAATAATAAAAAAATTAAAAAAGAAAACTGATAGCAATAATGCTGGTGTTGATGTAAGGATAAGGGAAACCTCCTCCAGTACTAGTATAATAGCAAATTGGTGCAACTACTGTGGAAAGTATGGAGACCTCTTACAAAACTAAAAATGAATCTACCATATGATCCAATTATACTACTCCTTGGAATATACCCAACAGATTCATCCTACGGCAGAGATGCTTACACATTCATGTTTTTTGTTGCTCTTTTCACAATAGACGAAATGGAAAGAACCTGAAAGTCTCTCAAGTGTTGAATGGATAATGAAAATCAGTAAGTTTATACAACAGAGTTCTACTCAGTGGTAAAGAAACATAAAATCCTGAAATTTTCTGGTATATGGATGGAACTAGAAGTTGTTATACTAAGTGAAGTAACACAGACTCAGAAATAAAAACTATGCATGTTCTGTCTCATTTTTGGATCTTAACTCTAAATACTTACATGTAAGAATATATACTGATGTAACCACAGGAGGCAGAAAAATGGAAAGAACCGTAAGAATAAGAATGAAGAAGGAGCTCAAGAGAACATAGTAAGAGAGACAGGTGTTATTTAAAAGGAAATGAAGAGAGAGAGGGGTACTATAACTGGGAAGGGAAGAGGGAGAGTTATAGAGTGGGATTGAGAGGAGAAATAAATAATGATTAGATGGTATGAAAAACCCCAGGGAAATGTATTAGTTCAATTTTCTACTGAAAAATACACATACAGTTAATATACAAGTGTGTATCTATAACTGAAGGCTATATAACAACAAACACAGTGCTATATCAAATTTCTGCTGTCTAAGGTCCAGGGATCATTGCCAAAAAGGAGGTATAAAAATTGTAGGTGCTTTATGGGTTGGATGCCCACCAGGAAATAGACTCTTTCCAACAGCTGCTCATTTACTCATATGAATTCTCAACAATGGTGACAGCATAGATAAGTCCTCTGCAAGCTCAAGTGAGAAAACATCCAAGCATAGATATAGGCAAGTGGGTAAGATATTCTAGCCTAACTTAAGGAAAAAATGATGGCTGCTAGAAGAGGGGAAAAATGTCTTACATGGATGGGACTTTCGGATGGATCAGTGGATGAAGACATACTGAAGGATATTTAAGGATTGGCTCTATAAGCTGTATTATATATAAGACTGTGCACTAAATTGGGCGAGGACAGTGAGGGGAGGTGCAGATAGGAGAGGGGGTTTATATACCATCAAACTGTATTGTATGAGAATCACAAATTCAGTAAATGGAAAATAAATATCATTTAGTTTGATAGATGGCTCAGAATTTAAGAGCACTTGTTGTTCTTAAAGAGGACTCAGGTTCAGCTCACAGCACCCACAGGGTGGGTAAAAACCTTATAAAACTTTAGCTTCAGGAAATCCAGTGCTGACTTCTGGTCTTTGCTGGTATTGCTGGACACAGTACACTTACATACATGCAAGCAAAACATTCATACACATAAAATAAAAGTAACTATGGCCTAGCGGTTAAGAGCCCCGACCGCTCTTGCAGAGGACCCGGGTTTGATCCCCAGTGCCCACACCATCTGAAACTCCAATTCCAGGAGAATTCCAGTTCCAGGGGAGTCCGACACCCTTTTCTGACCTCCGTGGCATTGCACGACACAGGTGCACAGACTTGCATGCAGACAGTACATTCATACACATACAGAAATAAATAAAATTAATAAAAAAATTTAAAATAAAAGTAACTCAATCAATAAAAATGTATCAAGAAAACAAATAAGTGGCTGTAGAGATGGCTCAGCAGTTAAGAGCACTGGCTGCTCTTGCAGAGTACCCAGGTTTGATACCCATTACCTACATAGTGGCTAATAACCGTTCATAACTCCAGTTCCATAACTCCAGAATCTGAAGCTTTCTTCTGACTCTATGGGCATTGTATGACATGCGTGCACTTGCACACATGCAGGCAATACACTCATATCCATAAAAATAATAAACAAAATATTTTAAAAGGAAAACAAATAAATACTTTAAAGGATCTGGACAAAAGGAACTCTTAAATATTTCTGGTTGGAATGTGAGCTGGCCATGGATATTTCTCAAAACCTAAAACCAGTTCTGACATATTATCCAGTTATACGATTCCTGGGAATTTAACCAAAGGACCCCTAGGCAACATGTCACATCCCTCTTCATATCCTATTCATGATATTTATTGCAGTGCTAGCTATTCATAATATTTAAGGTACAGAATCAATTAAGGTATCCATCAACAGAGGAATTGAGATATGCACACATATGTATGAGTAAATGTGGTGAATTTTTCAACCATACAGAATGAATTTATGCCATTTTAAGAAAATGGACAGAGCACACAATAATCATACTAAGTGAACAATCAGTCTTAGTATGTCAAACGTCACAGTTTTGACTTATCTTTGGGTTCCAGATTTTATTAGATACCTAAAATCATGTATGTACAGATAACATGAAAGAAGAAGCAAAACTATTTAGGGAAACAATGGAGACTTATCAGAGGAGGAAGATGGAGAGAAAGGGGTTTTTGCCAGGGTATGATGGGGACATATGCTTGAAGTATACTATGTAGATCTGAAACAGCCTTATATTACATAGTATAATCTGCAAAGATTTTTTCATTAATTGATATAAATGAAAATCTTTCTATATCTTTAATATTGCCATAATTATTTAGTGTTTAAAAGAAGGGAGCATCCTCAGCTTTAGAGTTTTCTTTCTTCAATATTATGGCTAAGATACAATAACTATTTAAGATAGTGAATAGTTGTTTACCTATGAAAGTCTAGTTATAAACACAAACTTGTGCCAGAAAATAAGTTCTGGTTGTAAGTGAAAAGGACTCTTGAAATGTTAAGAAAGCCTGAGATTCTGTCCTCGTAGAGTTTCTCCCTTGGAAAAGCCAGTTTTCAAGGGTATTTTTGTCCATAACAGCAAATGTACAATGATAATAATGATATTCAAAATGATTAAAACTTGCTGTGTCTATCTATTTTCCAGAAATGTGCTAGGGATTCATATACATTATTTCATGTACATATTACATGGTTATTAATGCTTCTGACATTTAGTCTCCAACAGCTAGCTATAGAATTTTCTTTAGCTGGAAGCAAACAATCAAAGCTGCACAAGAGAAAAAATAGTTGACAATACTAGGAAAAAATACTCATATCCTTCTCTCCTAAGTGGCTTTAAAAAGGGTTAGAATTCTTACTAATTACTTATATAACTATGGCAGAGTATTTTAATGCAAACAAATAGATTTTAATGATTTCCATGATACAAATCTGTCCTCAAAACCATAGAAGGATGGGTGAAAAGAAAGGGTGAACAAAAGGCAAATAGTAAAGAAAGAAAGTCAAATCTCTACACAAAGGAGTATAATTATAAGATAAAATCTATACGGACATTTAGGACCTCTGTATTTAGTGTCCAGAAAGGAGTAAGGATGGGAAATAAGTGAAAGAGTTTGATTGTGATCTGGACTCAGGAAGAAAAACTAGAACACTTCTTTCAAGGCAACACAAGTCACACTGCTATAGGCCATTCTGTCCCATAATCTGTCTGTTACCTTGTATTCTTTGACTTCTAAAGGAAATTAGAAAGCAGAAATTAGTAAAGAAAATACATTTATTTAATGTTTGACCAAAAAATGAAAAGAAATAACCCATTTTATCTCCATTTTACTTATAAAAATATAAGAAACTATGAGGCAAAGTCCATAGGATCAAGAAGATTTGGTTATGTGACATTTGGACCAGTTCTTTTCTGGAGAGAAGGCCATTGCATTGAATTTGAAGTTACTTTCACTATCTCTGATCTTAAGTTTTCTTTAAATTTCACAGCCTCTTTATAGAATTTAAAATATCTCCTTTGCTATATCAGTGCTTTAACCCATTCTCTGTCAGCATGGAGTCATGGCTACTATTTTTCTGGAACCCTTGCATCTTCTCCAAGACTTTAAGTACTATGGAAATTTTCTTTTTATCTAACAGTTCCCCACTGGTCTCATGAACTAACACAGAAAGCAATAAAAGAGAGATAATGGTCAAGATGTAGAGAGAACTCCAAAAAGTTTAGAGTTTTCTTCTTTGGACTGAGATTCTCCTAAGATTTAATTGCACCCTTGTTTTAAAGCAGGACAGTAATGTGGAGGCAATGTCCTGAATGCCTTGTGCCATTACCAAAGAATAAGATAACAACTTTAATGCAGGAGGTCTCGCAGTGGTTTTCAGGCCACTGGAAGGTTTTCACATGTGAACTTGTGGCAATGGTAGCATCTAGCATAAGACTCATAACAACCTCATTAGACAAGGGCCCAGAGTGGAGTGAGGGAAATGGGTGGCTGGTTAGTCCTAGCCTGTGAACTATTGGAGACTGATTACTACTGGGTGAGAGAGAGTAGACCTTACAATCTGTAGATGGACTGACTAGACTCTAGTGAACGAATTTGCAATGAATGACATCTGAGGACAACTTATCATGTATGGCAGAACACATGAGGTCAGGAAGAGGGGGTGTGGGGGGATGGATAGGGGAGGGGTTCTAAATTTGATTTAGAACTGTTGTGTGAAATGTACAAATGTTCAATGATTTTTTTTTTAAAATTAAAGAGAAAAATCACAAAAAGTAAATAAACTAAAAAATAAGATGTTTAGGGTAGGTGGAGATTCATACATACTGTACTTATCATCTATGAATGTAATAGAAATAGAAGGCTGGGGCTGGAGAGATGGCCTAGCGGTTAAGAGCACCAACTGGTCTTGCAGAGGACCCAGGTTCAATCCCCAGCACCCACATGGCAGCTGAGAATCATCTTTAACTCCAGTTCCAGGGGAATCCGACACCCTCTTCTGACCTCTGAGACATTTCAGGAAACGGGTGCACAAACCTGCATGCAGAAAGTACATTCATACACATACAAAATAAATTAAAAAGGCTGCAATGTCAGGCCTCCTTAAGTGACAGATTGAGCAGATCAAACTGCTTAGACCATAAATGTTCAAGTTTAAATAAGTTGGATGAGGCTCCAGATAGGCACACGGACTCAGTGAGGTGCCAGGAAGGCAAGGTGGGACTGCCTTGACCCTTGGGGGCTCACCACCTGCCCCTGGAAGTCCCAGCTTGGGCTCCAGACAGACGCACAGACTCAATGAAGGGCTAAGAAGGCAAGGAAGACCTGCCTTGACTCTTGGGGGGCTCACCACCCACCCCAGAAGTCCCAACATGGGCTCCAGACAGGCACAGGGACTCAATGAGGTGCCAGGAAGGTGAAGCAGAACTGCCTTGACCCTTGGGGGGATCACTGCCCACCCTAGAAGTCCCAGCTTGGGCTCCAGACAGGCACACAGACTCAGTGAGGGGCCAAGAAGGCAAGACCAAACTGCCGTGACTCTTGGGGTGCTCACTACCAACCCCAGAAGTCCTAGCTTGGGTTCCAGACAGGTGCATGGACTCAGTGAGGGGCGGAGAAGGTAAGGCAGAACTGCCTTGGCCCTTGGGGGCTCACCACACTCTCTGGAGGTACCAGCTTCAGTTCCACACAGGTGTACTTACTCATTGAGGTGACATTAAGTCAAGCCAGTAACTGCCTTGGCCCTTGGGGGCTCACCACACATTCTGGAAGTCCCAGCTTGGGCTCCAGAAAGGCACATGGACTCGGTGACAGGCCAGCAAAGCAAGGCAGAACTGCCTTGACCCTTGGGTGCCTACCAGCACATGAGCCATAGTAGCAGCACAACCCCCCCAATATGGTAAAGCTGTTGTGCAGAGGAACTAATAGGCACAGCATTAGTGATTATAGTCTGTTTAGCCAACGCTGAGGTGCCAGAATCCAAAGAAATAAACAGACAAATCCACATGCCAAAGACTCAAAGAAAAAAACAACATATAGGAAAAGCTCATAACAAATCAACACTGAACTCCACCAACCCTACAGAAGATCCCTAACACAAGATCTCTGAGGACAGAAGCCAAGACACCAACCTTAGAAGAACAACTATAGATGTATTCAAAGAAACTAGAGAACTAAGGGAAGAGAATGAAAAACTCAGGAAGGACCTAGAGAGAGATAATGATAAACGTTGAAAAGAACTAAAGAGAGAAAATGACAAACTCTAGAAGGAAATGGAAATGCTGAAAAGATCCCAGGCCGAAATGAAAAAAGAAAATGACCAACAAACCCAGGAGCTACAAGATGAGAATGATAGGCTCCAGAGGGAAGTGGAAAATCTAAAGAAATCACAAGACAAAATGAAAAAGGAAATTGAACATTCATCCAATCACCAGGAAAGGATGGGAAAAAGCCTCAGAAGCAGAATGAAAGAAGCAGAAAAAAGAATATCAGACCTGCAGGATAATATGGAGCAACTAGAAAGCTCAAGTAAAGATTATGAAAATTTTTTTTAAAAACACAAGAGTGGAACAACCAGGAAACGAGGGACACTATGAAAAGACCAAAACTCTGCATTATAGGATAATAGAAGAAAATTTCTCCAAACTGAAAAAAGACAATCCCATACAAATACAAGAAGCTCATAGAACACCAAATAGAGAGGACCAGAAAAGAAACTCCCCACACCATATAATTGTTAAAACACTAGATGCTCAAAACAAAGACAAAATACAGAAAGCCACAAGAGAAAAACAACAAGCTACATTTAAGGGGAAAACCCATCAGAATCACAGCTGACTTCTGAGTGCAAACTATGAAAGCTAGAATAACAGACCAAAGTATTCCCTGTGCTAAATGACTTTAGATGCCAACCCAGACTACTATATCCAGCAAAAATGTCAGTTATAGTTGGCGGAGAAAGAAAAATCTTTCACAACATGAACAAGATGAAACAATACATGTCTAAGAAACCAACTTCAGAAAATCCTTGAAACAATCCAAAGAACAGAGGAAAGGAGCAACTATCCCTAAGCAATTAAAGAGAGAAATCAACAAAAGAATAACATAGTAAATACAAGCCTAGACCAAGAATGCAAACAAAAAATAATGTGAAAGGAAGCAACACACATCTCTTAATAATAACCTTAAATACTAATGGTCTAAAGTCCCCAATCAAAATACATAGACTGAGAAAATGGATTAGGAAAAAGAATCTTTCTATATGCTGTCTACAAGAAACCCATCTCACCCTCAAAGACAGACAGCACCTTAGAATGAAAGGATGGAAAGAAATATTCCAAGCAAATGGTACCAAGAAACAAGCCAGAGTGGCTATTCTAATATAAGACAAAATAGATCTCAAAGTGAAACTAATCAGAAGAGACAAAGAAGGCCATTACATCCCAGTCAAAGGAACAATTAACTATGAAGACTTCACAATCCTAAATGTCTATGCACCAAACTCTGGTGCACCTAAGTTTATAAACACTACTTTGAAGGACCTCAAGACACAGATTAATCCTAACACATTAATAGTGGGAAATTTCAACACCCCACAGAACCCCTTGGATAAATCAACTGGACAAAAAATAAACAGAGAGACATCAGAACTGAACAATACAATACAGCAAATGGACCTCACAGACATCTACAGAATATTCCACCCAAACACCAGAGAATATACTTTCTACTCAGCACTTCATGGAACATTTTCCAAAATCGACCACATACTGGGGCACAAAAGAAATCTCAACAAATACAAAAGGACTGAAATTATTCCATGCATTATTTCAGACCACAGTGCATAAAGCTCAATATGAAGAACATCAGAATAAGCCCAAGTAGCTTCAAAAACACATGGAGACTAAATAACACAATCCTGAATAATGAATGGGTCAGGGAAGAAATAAAGAGTGAAATAAAAGTATTCATGGAACTGAACGAAAAATACAACACAACAAAACTTGTGGGATACTTTAAAAGTAGTCTTGATAGTGAAATTTATAGAATCCATGAGCTCTGGAGGGGGGCAAGCGTGCGTGAGGGGTGGGCATGTATGGGGGAATGAGTCTAAATTTGGTTAAGAAATGTGGTATGAAATGTGCTCAATAAAAATTTTAAAAAATTATGAAAAAAAGAAGTTGGGTGAGCATGGATGGGGGAATGAGTCTAAATTTGGTTAAGAAATGTGGTATGAAATGTGCTCAATAAAAATTTTAAAAAATTATGAAAAAAAGAAGTTGGGTGACTGGAACAGAGAATCATAATGCTACCTTTACATGACTCTGCCATCTCTCAGATCAGCTTTACTTTGTGGTAGAAACTATCCCCTGCAATGTAATATAAAAACCATTATACACCTTTCAACTGACTGTGTTCCACCAGAATAACAATTCCAGCAAAAGGAGCTCCTCATTTGTAATAATTCTCACATATGTCTTAGGATTTTCATGATTCAGCTGGTTGTATCATGAGCTTATTCCAAAGCATTTCACTATGCCTAAGAGGATATAGCACTTCTATTGATCAATCCTGGGTCATTTTCCACTTCTGGACCCGAGGATACAATTATGTCAAAAGGAAGAGATGCTCTATCTAACACACAACAACAAAACAAAGTAGGCAAACAAAAATAGTCAATACATACCTCACTGATGTGTGTGTGTGTGTGTGTGTGTGTGATTTAAACCATATCTTAATTTATTTATAATGTTCCACCTACAGCATGCTAATTTCAACATAACAGATTTTGGATACATCATTCTTACTAAGTCAGCTAGTTATGCAAAGGCCTGTCATAGAACTGTACAAAAAATGCTGATATAACCAGAGTGTGGTGTTAACACTGTAAATTAATCTTCTTTTGCCTAGTCATGCCTATATGTAAATTAAATAGTAATAATATATAGCCTTTTCAAACAGTGGCATTTTACCAGACCTCAAGGGCTTAGATTGCCACCATCAGGAAGAATTCAGAGAAGCTTTTCAACATAAAATAATTGTTATGCCTCAAAATAAGAAAAAAATAATTTTATATTTGCTTATAAAAGCAGTAATATTCACATTTGCATGAGTTTTGTGCTCTTATTTTCCTTTATAATTATAGTAATGAGTGTCAACTAAATTATGAAGTTACATTTAACTCATCCTAGGATGCTTCTATGAAATAATTGGTTACTCTTATGTGACAGATATACACTTTCAAAGATATTAACCTATTTTGTAGAAAGAAAGAAATATAGGACTAACCCATTTGTGCAAGTACTGTGATTTAAGTAATTGAAAACCCAAATCCATGGATAAGTTCAGTACAATAGCTAGGTATCATGACAGTCCAGCCCTACTGTGCCTATCTACCATGCCACTTAGAGTATTGGTTTTATCTTCCTATTTTACATGGTGGACACTTTGCAGCACTAACCTCTCTCATCACATAGTGGTAAACTCGCAGCTACAATTGCAGACCTCTCACTTTCAATATACTATATAAACAATAGACCTACAGTATATCAAACTTTCAGAACCATACCATTTAGTTATAAAAGTACATCATATTAGTCTGTGATCATGATTAGATTCTGGGGTCAGTTACTTAATAAAAAAATTAACCAGTACTTTAAGAGGTATGAAGAGAAACTGGCATGTCCTTAGTATTTTTTTAACCACATAACAACTCCTGGAAAGATCGTTTAGCTTAATTTGTACTTTTAGTTATAATATTGAGTTCATTTTGAAATTTCTGATATTTTGAATTAATGAAAACACAGCAAATATAAGTTCAAATTCTTTCTGTGTGTTTTACCTTTCCTTATTGCACAGATCTCCAGTCTAAAAGGAGGTAGTCTCTCTTTGTCTATTTATAATAGTACTTAAATTGCTTTTCCTTCCATGCCCCTGTCTCTTATGACTAAGGAGGAAAAAAAGGCATTTTTTTCCTTTTACTTAATTGGTGCTTTGGACAGGTCTCTCATAGCTAATGCTGGCTGTCCATTATGACTGACATTGAAATCCAGGCTCTTTAATGAAGCATGTTTCTGTGTCTCTGAAACTGTTTTGCCAGGTACCACACACTGAACAGTTTCATCATGCACATAAGCTATGCTCCCCAACTCCCAGCCAGGACTAATGCACATCTTGAAGGCTACAATTTTTCAAATGTGAGCAATAATTTACTAAATCTTACAGAAGTTCTTGTAGGAATATAGAAAGGCCCAGAGGGTTTATACACTCTTAATGTAGAATAATCATAATAATAGCAATTTAGCCATTGCAAGCAATAAAGATTAGTTATGTAAGCATAATGTTTTTGCTTTTTTTTTCATATGTATTGTATACATTAAGCCTCTTTTGCCTGAACCTCCCTGTTAGAGCCTCATTCTGTGGTCTTTCTTATTTCTTATCCTTCACTTGCTTATTCTTTTGTAGGTTTTACTTCTGGTCTTCTCTCCTTTTATCTCTGTTACTACTTACACTACACTACCAGGTTCCTTTAAATCAAGTTATGAATTAGAAACAAAAGATGTTCTGAAGTTCGTTTCTCAGTCCTTTTTCCTTGTCTTTTGTCTCAAGTACTAGATTCCACTGATTGAGAGATCATGAAAGATCAAATCCACTGCATCAGAATTCATGTGAAAAAGTTGTTTTCTGGGATGTTTAAAGTGGAACTGATTAGAGTACTGATGAGCTACTTCCTAAACCATGAGATAATAGTGCCCATGAAGCTGTCATATTTGTTACTTACGGAAGGACCTACATCAGAATAGTGTTATAAATTTTCTCACACAATAAAAAGCCACTTTTTTTTTTACTATCACTTCAGTTCATTTTCATTTTATGGATATTTGATGTCTTTGTTTTCTTTCAGTCATCTACATTGCTCTGTTCCTATACAAACTCCTGTATCTTATTATTCTCTTTCATAATCTTATTTCAACATTTATCTTTGAACTTTTGTTCATAATAATATTATAGAAAGTTAGTTCATTAGTCCAAACCTGGCTCAATAATTTTCTAAAATTTCTGTACTCTAGATTATAAAACAGAGAAGACATATTTCATTAAACCTGATAGGCACAATGAGTCATTTAAGATAGTTATGGCACATATTCATAATATTATGTCTATTACAATGTCACCAGAACTATTTGTGACCTAGGGAGGCAAACTACTCTCTGTGTTACAAAGGAAAAATAGGAAGAGAAAGAGAAAAATGTTGGTTTTTCTAAATGAAATCAACTTCAAGTGAGCTAGCATATAACAAAGAAAACATTCATATCACTTAAACACATACCCATGTATCAACTCACGAAAAACTCACCTTGAAATTTGTTTAAAAGTTTGTTTTCTAATTTCCCAGCTGTCTTTTCCTCCTAAGGGAAAATTCTTACCCTACTTAGTTGCTGCTCAAATTGTTAAAGAAGATAATTGTACATTGTAGGAAGCTTCTCTTGCTACCAGTAGGTACAGGGAAGTCCTGCTAAGGAAAGGAGAGCACAGTGGCCTCCTGCAGTCACTGTGGGGCACTGACCCCTCAGTGCAGAAGTCAGTTGGTCACTTTTTTTTCTCTCCCTTTTTTATTTTTATTTATTTTTTTATTACTTCTTTTTTTTCATTTTTTAACAATAAGTAATAATTTATGAGTACAAGCATCCTTCGTGTAAAACCAATTTGCAAGCAGTTGTGCCCAAACCCACACAGCCCAAGGGTCCCACCAACCAGTTATTGGGGGGGGGGGGCTTGTATGTTCAATCAAGTTGATCAAATAAGTGTCCAGACTATATTGCTGTAGTTTCACCATTCACCCCAATTGCAGCCCTTACATTCTACCATCATATCTAAGTGGAAAGCAGGCCTGGATTTTTGAAGTGTCGGGTTGGGCTAGCGGGGGTGGCGGGGGTCTATTAGACCACCAACCTTGTAAGCTAGGCATGGGGTTGGACAGAGACAATCAAGTCACCAACCTGTGGAGTGAATTGTGAGTGGGGTAGGCTGAAGGTGGCATTAGCCATCAGCCTGAAATTCCTGTCCAGAGGGCTGGAGAGATGGCCTAGCGGTTAAGAGCGCCGACCGCTCTGCAGAGGACCCCGGGTTCGGTCCCCAGACCCACAGGCGGCTGAGAACCGTCTGAACTCCAATTCCAGGAGCAACTCCAGCTTCCAGGGGAATCCAAGACCCTCTTCTGACCTCCGCGGCATGCACGCACGGGGCACAGACCTGCATGCAGACAGTCATTGATACACATACGGAAATAAAATAAAAAATTAAAAAAAAAAAAAAGAATTCCTGTCTCCAGAAACCGGCAGTTTTGAGCAGGTGGGAATGCCTCAGCACAGGAGGCATTCCACACCCAGGCTAAGAACCTGACTTAGAAGTACATACCACTAAGGTTGGGTTACAAAAAAAGAAGAAAGAAACAAATTAATCACCTCAAAAGATGGAGCAAAGAACTGAATAGAGTCTTCACAGAGGAGGAATTAGAGATGGCTGAGAAAAATCTTAAAAACTTTCAACGTCAATATTACTTAGGGCCAGCAAATCAGACCACTCTAAGTACTATCATCTCACTCCCAAAGATTGGCCAGGATCAAGAAAACAAATGTAACAAGTGCTGGAGAGGTTGTGGGGAAAGGGAACACTCATCATTTGCTGGTGGGAATGTAAACTGTACAGCCACTATGGAAAGCAGTGTGGAGAACCCTTCAAAGACACAAAATGAGCTTGTCCATTTGACCCATTCTATACCACTCCTGGGTAATACAAACCAAGACTATGTTTACATTGCAGAATAACATGCACAGACTTATGTTTATTTTGCAGCGCTCTGTGTCACATAGCAAGCAAATGCGGAAACCAACCAATGCACCATACGATCGAGCCTTTGGTGATGAGAAAATGTGGGTACATGTACACAATGGACTTCTTCTCAGGCAGTAATAGAAAGACACCATCATGAACTTTGCAGGTTAAGTGATGGAGTAAGCTAGAAGATATTAAGTGAAATTAACACAGTCCAATCCCGAAAACCAAACAACGAATGGTATCCCTCCTCATGTGGATGCTAGTACCAATAACCCAGTTATAAATATTTCTTGTGAGAGGGATGCAATTAAAAGAACAACAACAGAAAGAACGCATGCACGAAAATGACTGAAATGGTGATTCGGGAGGATGGAGGGGGGTGGGGAGAGGGACACGGGTGTATATTTGATTAATGTATATTTAATTGACGTGAGTTAACCAAGCATCCCAATTTTTGCCCAGACTCTGTACTACAGGTTACATGGTGTTTAGGACTTAGTAAAAGTAATATGTGTTATTAAACAACATTGGTTTAAGGTTCTGATAAAAATGGTAATGCACTGAGTTAATTGGAATATAAACTGTTGTTTTCCACATTTATTTTACTTAAATCTGTATAACAATACTTTGGGATTAGCACATACAACATGTTCTCTATAATTTTTTTCTTTTACTGTATCATCTGTATCATTTTCTCTTTTACTTAGGATGATTTTTAACTTAAAAAAACTCAGTTTGCTTCCCAGTTAACCACAATACAGTCACCAAACAGCTTGGGTGAATTTCATGAAATCTGTGCTTGATTCCACGCCTATAGTATATGTGCATATAACTGCCTTTTTAGACTCATTGGTCACAAAAACAAAAAAACCTAAATAAAAAGGGGGATACAGATAGATATGAAACCTTTTTGTCAAAAAACTTTGCAATTCCAAATCTTAAAACTAACTACGGGAAAAGATTGTATGTTCCAACAGGTCAAAATCACCAACTTAATGGCTGAGAAAAAAAGATACAGCTTTGCATTGTGTAGGATGTACTAAGAAGTGCCAGCAAGAAAGGTTGCCCGCGTTTGAACATTTGAAAGGAAGAAAAGCCTCAGATTGCTCAAGATCAAACCCTCTGTGGATCCTACTTGTAACAACATATTTATAATGAGTCCTAACAAAACTTACACCTTCTAGGTGGCAACGTTTAATACGAGAGACTTTCTTACCCCTCTCCATAGAATAAGGAAGAAATAATGTTGCTGATGTGTTCGTTCTCTAACTGTAAATTGGATCCAACTGTCCCTATAGAGGTAATATACTTATAAAAACTGGTAAAACTGCATTCTTTAATTGATTAATAGACATAGAATATGTGAAAAGGATTAGTCTCTACTCCAGAACCAAATATAATACTAAAGTCTCCTTATTATGCACTTAAGCAAAAATATATTTAATACAGGAAGCTCTGATATCAGCAATGGATTATTCTATTAAGATGTTGGCCAGGGATCCAAGCCCCCACAAAATGGAAGGCTTCTTGCCTGTAAACTGGGATACTGACAAGAAGAGAGGCAATAAGGTCCTGCTGTCAAAGAACCGATGTAAGCATGGAAAAAGTATTATTGTGACCAGCACTTGCACTTTTACAGTTGATGTCTGGAATACCAGAGAGTGTTACCAAAGGCCACTAAAAAATAAAGCAATATAGGTCTCCTTGAGTCACAAAGACTCCTCCGTTCGCACCAGGTACCTCACCTGCCTGGAAATACTGTGCAGCAAGAGGCAGCCATATGCCTATTATACCAATCTAATTGGCTATAGCTCTCTCCTTGGAGAAAACCCACGGCTGATGCCACAAGCTTGTATCCTCTAGTGGTTTTAGATGTTATAAAGGCCACAGTAAGACCCTGTCTTTTTTACAGAAAAAAATAATTCAATGGATTAACATACCATCCAAACATATGTGTCTATACCAAAGTAACCTACCATAAAACAATTAGTACTGTTTAAAACCTATAAATCTAATTGTTTGTGCTTCTTTAGTAGGATTTGAAAGTTATTTCTGGACAAATGTCAGCCCAAGAAAGGAAACAGCCAGAAATTGACCAGAGAGACCAAGACAACAGCTCAGAGAAAAGTAGACTGTTTTGCTTCTCTCCCCCTGTGCCCCCTTTTCTAAGCCTAAGGGAATTCTGCAGAGAGGGGGCATGGTAATGTAAGGGCTTTGNTCTCCTCTCTCCTGCCTAGCCTCCACTGGCTGGGGCTGGCGCGGCTGCCTCGACGGTTCCGCGGCCCCCCCCTGTCTCTTGCAGCGGAACCAGGTTCAATCCCCCAGCACCCCTGGCAGCTGCGACGCACTTTAACTCGATTTCCAGGGGAATCCGACACCCTCTTCTGTGACCATCTGAGCATTGTCGGAACGGGTTCCAACCTCCTGCCGAACGTCCCTTCATACCCATACAACATCCACTTCCCAACGGCTGCAATGTCCTGCCTCCTTAATGACAGTTGAATCAGATCAAACGGCTTAACCATAAATTTTCAAGTTACCATACGTTGGATGCGGCTCCATCATAGGCACACGGGACTCAGTGCGTGCCGGCAGGCCCGTGCCTTCCTGACCCTTTGGGCTCAACACCTGCCTCTGGTAGTCCCAGCTTGGGCTCCAGGCAAGCACATGACTCAGTGAAGGGCGCAGAATGCAGGAACCTGCCTTGACACTTGGTGGGCTCAACACCCACCCCAGAAGTCCCAGCATGGGCTCCAGACAGGCAAATGGACTCAGTGAGGTGCAGTGAAGGTTAACATACTGCTTTACCCTTGGTGGGATCACTGCCCACCCTATAAGTCCGCTTGGGGCTCCATACAGCACACTACGCGTCAGAGGGGCCAAGAAGGCAAGACCAAACTGCCGTGACTCTTGGGGTGCTCACTACCAACCCCAGAAGTCCTGGCTTGGGATGCAGATAGGTGCATGGACTCAGTGAGGGGCGGAGAAGGTAAGGCAGAACTGCCTTGACCCTGTTGGGGCGCACCACTCAACTCTGGAAGTCCCATCTTGGGCCTCAGACAGGTGCATGGACTCGGTGACAAGGCCAGCAAAGCAAGTTGGATCTGCCTTGACCCTTGGGTGCCTACCAGCACATGAGCCATAGTAGCAGCACAACCCCCCCAATATGTAAATCTTTTTTTGCGAGGAACTAATATGCACAAGCGTAGTGTTTATAGTCTGTGCAGCCAACTTTGTGGTGCCAGAATCCAAATAAAGAAACAGACAAATCCACAGGACAAAGACAAAGAAAAAACAAGCTAATAGGAAAGCTCATAAAAAATCAAACACTTAACTCCACCACCCTACAGAAGATCCCTAACACAAGATCTCTGAGACAGAAGCCAAGACACAACCTTAGAGACAACGAGAGATGTATTCAAAGAAACTAGAGAACTAAGGGGAGAATGAAAACTCAGGAAGGACCTAGATAGAGAGAATGACAAACCCAGAAAAGAACTAAGAGATAATGATAAACTCCAGAAGGATGTGGGAATGCTGAAAAGATCCAGGACCGAAATAAAAAAGAAAGAAATGACCAACGAACACAGGAGTACAAGAGAGAATGATAGGCTCCAGAGAAGTGGAAAATCTAAAAAATCACAAGACGATAAAATGAAAAAGGAATTGAACATTCATCCAACACCAGAAAAAGGATTGGAAAAAGCCTCAGAAGCAGAAGGAAAGAAGCAGAAAAAAGAATATCAGACCTTCAGGTATAATACTGAGCAACTAGAAAGCTCAAGTAAAGATGATGAAAAAAGTTTTTTTAAAAACACAAGATGGAACAACCGGAAACGAGGGACACTATGAAAGACCAAACCTGCGTATAGGGAATGAAGAAAATTTCTCCAAACGGAAAAAAGAGACAATCCCAGACAAATACAAGAAGCTCATAGAACACCAAATAGAGAGAACCAGAAAAGAAACTCCCCACACCATATAATTGTTTAAACACTAGATATTCAAGACAAAGACAAAATACAGAAAGCCACAAGAGAAAAACAGTTTACATATAAGGGAAAACCCGTCAGAATCAAAGCTGACTTCCTGAGTGCAAACTATGAAAGCTAGAATAACAGACCAAAGTATTCCCTTGCTAAGTGACTTTATATGCCAAACCAGACTACGATATCCAGCAAACATGTCAGTTATAGTTGGCGGAGAAAGAAAAATCTTTCACAACATAAACAAGATGAAACATACATTCTAAGAACCAACTTCAGAAATCTTGAAACATACCAAGTACAGAGGAAAGGAGCAATTACCCCAAATCAATTAGAGAAATCAACAAAAGAATAACATAGTAAATACAAGCCTATAAGAATGCAAACAAAAATAATGTGAAAGGAAGCAACACACATCTCTTAATAAGAACCTTAAATACTAATGGTCGAAACTCCCCAATCAAAATACATAGAACTGCGAAAATGGATTAGGAAAAAGAATCTTTCTATATGCTGTCTACAAGAAACACCATCTCACCCTCAAAGACAGACACCCCCTTAGAGTGAACGATTGAAGAAAATATTCCAAGCAAAAAAAAAAAAATTTTTTTTTTGGGGTCCAAGAAACAAGCCGAGTGGCTATTCTAAAATAAGAGACAAATATATATCAAAGTGAAACTAATCAGAAGAGACAAATAAGGCCATTAAATCCCAGTCAAAGAGAAACATTAATATGAAGACTTCACGAATCCTAAATGTCTATGCACCGAACTCTGGTGCACTAACTTTATAAACACTAATTTGAAGGACCTCAAGACACAGATTAATCCTAACACATTATTAGTGGAAATTTCAACACCCCACAGAACCCCTTGGATAATCAACAGGACAAAAATAACCAGAGAGACATCAGAACTGAACATACAATACAGCAAATGACCTCACAGACATACAAATATTCCACCCAAACACAGAGAATATACTTTCTACTCAAGCACTTCATGGAACATTTTCCAAAATCGACCACATACTGGGGCACAAAAAGAAATCTCAACAAATAGAAAAGTACTGAAATTATTCCATGCATTATTTCAGACCACAATGCATAAAGCTCAATATGAAGAACATCAGAATAAGCCCCAGTAACCTCAAAAACACATGGAGACTAAATAACAATCCTGAATAAGGAATGGGTCAGGGAAAAATAATAGTGAATAAAAGTATTCATGGACTGAACAAAAAAACAATACAACAAAACCTGTGGGTACTTTAAAAGTAGTCTTGATAGTGAAATTTATAGAAGCCATGAGCTCTGGAGGGGGGCAGCGGGCTGAGGGTGGGAATGAATGGGGGAAATGAGTCTAAATTTTGGTTAGAAATGTGGTTATGAAAGGCGCTCATAAAAATTTTAAAAAAAAATTATGAAAAAAAGAAGTTGGGTGAGCTGATGGGGGAATGAGTCCAAATTTGGTTAAGAAGTGTGGTATTGAATTGCAAATAAAAAGTTTAAAAAATATGAAAAAAAGAAGTTGGGTGGACTGAAACAGAGAATCATAAGGCTACCTTGACATGATTCTGCATCGTCTCATATCAGCGTTACTTTGGGTAAGAAACTACCCCTGCATGTAATATAAAGAACCATATCCCTTTCAACTGACTGTGTTCCACCAGAATAACAATCCAAAAGGAGCGCTCATTTGTAATAATTCCTCACATATGTCTTAGGATTTTCATGATTCAGCTGGTTGTATCATGAGCTTATTCCAAAGCATTTCACTATGCCTAAGAGGATATAGCACTTCTATTGATCAATCCTGGGTCATTTTCCACTTCTGGACCCGAGGATACAATTATGTCAAAGGTAGATGATAGCTCTAGTTCAGATAACATCACAAAAACAACAAAACAAAGTAGGCAAACAAAAATAGTCAATACAATACCTCACTGATGTGTGTGTTGGTGTGTGTGTGTGTGATTAAACCAATATCTAATTTTATTTTAATGTGTTCCACCTACAGCATGCTAATTTCAACATAACAGATTTTGGATACATCATTCTTACTAAGTCAGCTAGTTATGCAAAGGCCTGTCATAGAACTGTACAAAAAATGCTGATATAACCAGAGTGTGGTGTTAACACTGTAAATTAATCTTCTTTTGCCTAGTCATGCCTATATGTAAATTAAATAGTAATAATATATAGGCTTTTTCAACACAGTTGGCATTTTACCAGACCTCAAGGCTTAGATTTGCCACCATCAGGAAGAATTCAGAGAAGCTGTTCAACATAAATAAGTGTTATGTGCCTAAAAGTATAAGAAAAAATAATTTTATATTTGCTTATAAAAGCAGTAATATTCACATTTGCATGAGTTTTGTGCTCTTATTTTCCTTTATAATTATAGTAATGAGTGTCAACTAAATTATGAAGTTACATTTAACTCATCCTAGGATGCTTCTATGAAATAATTGGTTACTCTTATGTGACAGATATACACTTTCAAAGATATTAACCTATTTTGTAGAAAGAAAGAAATATTAGGACTAACCCATTTGTGCAAGTACTGTGATTTAAGTAATTGAAAACCCAAATCCATGGATAAGTTCAGTACAATAGCTAGGTATCATGACAGTCCAGCCCTACTGTGCCTATCTACCATGCCACTTAGAGTATTGGTTTTATCTTCCTATTTTACATGGTGGACACTTTGCAGCACTAACCTCTCTCATCACATAGTGGTAAACTCGCAGCTACAATTGCAGACCTCTCACTTTCAATATACTATATAAACAATAGACCTACAGTATATCAAACTTTCAGAACCATACCATTTAGTTATAAAAGTACATCATATTAGTCTGTGATCATGATTAGATTCTGGGGTCAGTTACTTAATAAAAAAATTAACCAGTACTTTAAGAGGTATGAAGAGAAACTGGCATGTCCTTAGTATTTTTTTAACCACATAACAACTCCTGGAAAGATCGTTAGCTTAATTTGTACTTTAGTTATAATATGAGTTCATTTTGAAATTTCTGATATTTTGAATTAATGAAACACAGCAAATATAAGTTCAAATTCTTCTGTGTGTTACTTTCCTTATGCACAGATCTCCAGTCTAAAAGGAGGTAGTCTCTCTTTGTCTATTTATAATAGTACTTAAATTGCTTTTCCTTCCATGCCCCTGTCTCTTATGACTAAGGAGGAAAAAAAGGCATTTTTTTCCTTTTACTTAATTGGTGCTTTGGACAGGTCTCTCATAGCTAATGCTGGCTGTCCATTATGACTGACATTGAAATCCAGGCTCTTTAATGAAGCATGTTTCTGTGTCTCTGAAACTGTTTTGCCAGGTACCACACACTGAACAGTTTCATCATGCACATAAGCTATGCTCCCCAACTCCCAGCCAGGACTAATGCACATCTTGAAGGCTACAATTTTTCAAATGTGAGCAATAATTTACTAAATCTTACAGAAGTTCTTGTAGGAATATAGAAAGGCCCAGAGGGTTTATACACTCTTAATGTAGAAGTAATCAATAATAATGAGCAATTTAGCCATTGCAAGCAATAAAGATTAGTTATGGTAAAGCATATGTTTTTTTGCTTTTTGTTTTTTTCATATGTATTGTATACATTAAGCCTCTTTTGCCTGAACCTCCCTGTTAGAGCCTCATTCTGTGGTCTTTCTTATTTCTTATCCTTCACTTGCTTATTCTTTTGTAGGTTTTACTTCTGGTCTTCTCTCCTTTTATCTCTGTTACTACTTACACTACACTACCAGGTTCCTTTAAATCAAGTTATGAATTAGAAACAAAAGATGTTCTGAAGTTCGTTTCTCAGTCCTTTTTCCTTGTCTTTTGTCTCAAGTACTAGATTCCACTGATTGAGAGATCATGAAAGATCAAATCCACTGCATCAGAATTCATGTGAAAAAGTTGTTTTCTGGGATGTTTAAAGTGGAACTGATTAGAGTACTGATGAGCTACTTCCTAAACCATGAGATAATAGTGCCCATGAAGCTGTCATATTTGTTACTTACGGAAGGACCTACATCAGAATAGTGTTATAAATTTTCTCACACAATAAAAAGCCCTTTTTTTTTTACTATCACTTCAGTTTCATTTTCATTTTAGTGGATGTTTGATGTCTTTGTTTTCTTTCAGTCATCTACATTGCTCTGTTCCTATACAAACTCCTGTATCTTATTATTCTCTTTCATAATCTTATTTCAACATTTATCTTTGAACTTTTGTTCATAATAATATTATAGAAAGTTAGTTCATTAGTCCAAACCTGGCTCAATAATTTTCTAAAATTTCTGTACTCTAGATTATAAAACAGAGAAGACATATTTCATTAAACCTGATAGGCACAATGAGTCATTAAGATAGTTATGGCACATATTCATCATATTATGTCCTATGACACAATTACACCTAACTATTTTGTGACCTAGGAGGCAAAACTACTCTCTGGTGTTACAAAGAAAAATAGAAGATGAAGAGAAAAATGTGGGTTTTTCTAAATGAAATCAACTTCAAGTGAGCTAGCATATAACAAAGAAAACATTCATATCACTTAAACACATACCCATGTATCAACTCACGAAAAACTCACTCTTGAAATTTGTTTAAAAGTTTGTTTTCTAATTTCCCAAGGCTGTCTTTTCCTACCTAAGGGAAAATTACTTACCCTAACTTAGATTGCTGCTCAAATTGTTAAAAAGATAATTGTACATTGTAGGAAGCTTCTCTTGTACAGTAGGTACAGGGAAGTCCTGCTAAAGGAAAGGGAGCACAGTGGTTCCTGCAGTCACTGTGGGGCACTGACCCCTCAGTGCAGAAGTCAGTTGGTCACTTTTTTTTCTCCTTTTTTATTGTTTTATTTATTTTTTATTACTTCTTTTTTTTTCATTTTTTAAACAATAAAGTAATAATTTATGAAGTACAAGCATCCTTCGTGTAAAACCAATTTGCAAGCAGTTGTGCCCAACCCACACAGCCCAAGGGTGCCCACCAACCAGTTATTTGGGGGGGGGGGGCGTGTATGTTCAATCAAGTTGATCAAATAAGTGTCCAGACTATATGGCTGTGATAGTTTCACCATTCACCCCAATTGCAGCCTACTTCTACCATGCCCCCCTTCTGCAGACTGTTCCCCCTAGGCTTAGAAAAGGGGCACAGGTGGAACGAGAAGCAAAACAGTCTACTTTCTCTGGAGCTGTTGTCTTGGTCTCTGGTTCAATTTCTGCTGTCCTTTCATGGGCTGGACAGTTGTCCAGGAATAAACTCAATCCACGAAGAAGCACAAACAAAGATATAGGATTTTAAACAGTACTAATTGTGTATGGTAGGTTACTTTGGTATGAGACACCAGATGTTTGGATGGTAGTTAATCCATGAATTTTTTTCTGTAAAAGATGACAGGCTTACTGTGGCTTAAACATCTCCTAAACACTAGAGGATAAGCTTGTGGCATCAGCCGTGGGTTATTCCTCCAAGAGAGAGAGCTAATAGCCAATTAAAGTTTGGGATATAAAGGCATATGCTGCCTCTGCTGCACAGTATTTCCAGGCAGGTGAGGTGTACCTGGTGCTGACGGAGGAGTCTGCTTGAACTCAAGAGAGACCTAATATTGCTTATTGGTTAGTGGCCTTTGGTAACACTCTCTGTTATTCCAGAGACCAACTGTAAAACTTGCAAGTGCTGGTCACAATACATCTTTCCATGCTTACATCGGGCTTGACAGCAGGACCTTATTGCCTCTCTTCTTGAGTATCCCAGTTTACATGGCAAGAAGCCTTTACCTTTTGTGGGGGCTTGGATCCCCTGGCCAACATCTTAATAGAATACCATTGCTGATATCAGACGTCTCCTGTATTAATATATTTTGCTTAAGTGCATAGATTAAGGAGACTTTTAGTATTCTATTTGGTTCTGGAGTAGAGATAATCCTTTTCACTATTCCTATGTCTATTATCAATTAAAGAAGGAAGTTTACCATTTTAAAGAGATATGGACCTCTATGACAGTTGGATCCAATTTACAGTTAGAAAACGACATCATCATCAACATATTCTCCTTATTAATGGAGAGAGGAAGAAATTCTTCTTGTATTAAAACGTTTGCGCCACCTAGAAGGTAAGTTTTGTTAGGACTCATTATAAATAGTTGTTACAAGTAGGATCCACAGAGGGTTTGATGTCGTAGCAATCTGAGGCTTTTCTTCCTTTCATGTTCAACGGCCAACCTTCTGCTGGCATTCTTGTACATCCACACAATGCAAAGCTGTATCTTTTCTTTCTCAGCCTTAAGTTGGTGATATTTTGACCTGTTGGAACATACAAATCTTTTCCGTAGTTAGTTTTAAGATTTTGAATTGCAAAAGTTTTTTGACAAAAAGGTTTCATATCTATCTGTATCCCCCCTTTTTTTTTAGGTTTTTTTTTTTTTGACCATGAGTCTCAAAAAGGCAGTTAATATTGCACATATCTATAGGCTGCTCAAGGCACAGATTTCATGAAATTCACCCAAGCTGTTTGGGTACTGTATGTTGTTATTGGGAAGCAAACTTATTTTTAAGTTAAATATCCTACAGGTAAAAGAGAATGATACAAGATGATACGTACAAAGAAAAATTATAGAGAACATGTTTGTATGTGCAATCCCAAAGTATTGTTATACAGATTTTAAGTAAAATAAATGTGGACAACAACAGTTTATATTCCAATTAACTCAGGTGCATTACCATTTTTATCAGAACCTTTAAACCAATGTTGTTTAATATACACATATTTACTTTTACTAAGTCCTAAAACCATGTAACCTGTAGACAGAGTCTGGCAAAATTGGTATGCTTGTTGAACTCACGTCAATTAATATACATTAATCAAATATACACCCGTGTCCCTCTCCACCCTCCCATCCCTCCCGAATCACACATTTCAGTCAGTTTTCTGAGCAGTCTTTCTGTTGTTGTTCTTTAATATGCATCCCTCTCCAACAAAAATATTATAACTGGTTATTGGTACTAGCATCCACATATGAGGGAATACCATCGTTGTTTGGTTTTCGGGACTGTGTTACTTCACTTAATAATTCTAGCTCCATCCACTTACCTGCAAAGTTCATGTGATATGGTGTCTTTCTTTACTACTGCATAGAAATCCATTGTGTACATGTAACCACATTTTCTCTATCCACTCATCAGTTGAGGGGCATTTGTTGGTTCCAGCATTTTGCTATTGTGAACAGAGCTGCAATAAATATAGCTGTGGCATGTATTCTGCAGTAAGATGAGTCTTGTGGGTATTATACCCAGGAGGGTATAGAATGGGTCAAATGGCAGTTCTCATTTTGAGTCTTCATGTGTTCTCTACACTGCTTTTCCATAGTGGCTGTACAAGTTTACATTCCCACAGCAATGGATGAGTGTTCCCCTTTCCCCACAACCTTCCAGCACTTGTTACATTTGTTTTCTTGATCCTGGCCAATCTTATGGGAGTGAGATGATCTAAGAGTGGTTTTGATTTGCATTTCCCTAATTATTTATGACGTTGAACAGTTTTTAAGATTTTTCTCAGCCATCTCTAATTCCTCCTCTGTGAAGACTCTATTCAGTTCTTTTGCTCCAATCTTTTGAGTGATTAATTGTTTTCTTTCTTCTTTGTTTGTAACCCAACCTTAGTGGTATGTACTTCTAAGTCAGGTTCTTAGCCTGGGTGTTGGAATGCCTCCTGTCTGGAGGCATTCCCACCTGCCAAAATCTGCCGGTTCTGGACAGGAATTTCTTTTTTTTTTTTTTAATTTTTTTATTTATTTCGTATGTGTTATCAATGTACTGTCTGCATGCAGGTCTGTGCACCCGTGCGTGCAATGCCGCGGAGGTCAGAAGAGGGCTTGGATTCCCCTGGAACTGGAGTTCTCCTGGAATTGGAGTTCAGACGGATTCTCAGCCGCCATGTGGGTGCTGGGGACCGAACCCCGGGTCCTCTGCAAGAGCGGTCGGCTCCTATAACCGCTAGGGCCATCTCTCCAGCCCTCTGGACAGGAATTTTCAGGCTGATGGCTTGGCTATGGCCTATCAGCTACCCACTCACAATTCACTCCACAGGTTGGTGACCTGATTGATCTCTGTCCAACCCCATGCTAGCTTACAAGGTTGGTGGTCTAATAGACCCCCGTCCAACCCACTAGCCACCGACCTTCAAAATCCAGGCCTGTTTCCACTTATATATGCACAAAATAGTGGACTGGGCATTCTGTGTAATGATGGTAATGGAGAATTCGATTTATTACCTGCTGCAAGTCACTTTTTTTTTTTTTTTTTTTGCGGTTCTCAGCCTCAGCCTTTAACGGCTGCGCTATCCCAACAGCCCTGCAAGTCACTTTTATAAGCAAAATGATGTCATCTCCCAGAGCCAATCACAGACCCCCAGTCTTGTGCCACTGTACACTGCTGCTCTGCCTAGCATCATGTGCTTGCTCCCTCTTGGGGCAGGGTCAGAGGAATCTCAAGTCCCATGACTCCCACATTGTGCCCTGGGGGATGCTAGCTGAGAACTAGCCCCTAATTCAAAATGGATCTTCCCACAGTATATGTTACAACTAGCATTTATACACACACACACACACACACACACACACACACACACACACACACACACCAATCAGCAGGAGTTTTGGTTAATAGTTTTGAAGGAATTCAACAAACTCTATTCATATTCATGTTCATATGTCTGTTTTTAGCTATCCTTTGTTTCTTACTACCTTACTGCTCTTGGTGACACTTTTTGACAATTTATTTTTTGCTCTACTCTCTACAACATCTTTTAAAACCTTTTAAATTTGCTTTTTATCCTCTTTATTTCAAGACTCAACATTCTGGGCCATATCATGATTCTGACTGGACATCTCCAATAAAGGCAGCTCCAATATATTTGCTATAAGAGGGCCCATAGACATCACAATATCTTCCCTTTTCTCTTTCTCCTACTATGTAATACAATCCCTATACATCTCTTCTTTTCCACTGGGGGTGATATTCCCCAGCTAAGCCTGAGCAATCTTGTGGGACATTGCCCATGAGAAGAGTGACATTTTAAGCATATTATTAAGCTCTCTCTCTCTTTCTCTCTTTCCCTCTCTCCTTTCATTCATTATTCCTCTACCCCATATTCTCATTGTCTTTCTCCCTGCCTCCATGTCCCTCTCTATTTTCTCTTTTAATTATAGTGTCTCATCTCAGTTAAATGAAATTTCCGTTATCAAGCTTTGTCTTTGCATTCATTCATTTTTCACTCCTGAAGAGTTAATCATTCATCTCAAGAGGCTGGCTCTTTTATTGGAATTGGGAACTAAACCCTTTTTCTTTGTCCTAACATTAACATTATAGTTTTGTCAATGATATATGCCACTTCCAAATGATTATAGACTTTTACTCTGTATCTATTATTGATTCAAATAATATTTGTAATACATATTCAGGCACTTTTTACATAATGTTATCAGAGAAACTACTTATTATGATCATGTATCTAGGACTAAAATATTTTAGCTATTATCTTTGTAATATCCCAATAACTGGCATTGTTCTTACTGTACACAAGCATTCATCATTCACTCAACACACAAACATTCAGCTCTTACTACTGTTCCCAGTGATGGTGGTAAAGCAAAAAAGAAATTAGACCTGGTCAGTATAGAGTTTCCGTACAGTGATGGAGACACAAAGTAATCACCTGAATGGGTGATTGATCTGTTGCAGTAATGCTGAGAAATATAAATAAAAGAGGAAACCAGACTAGAAACTGAGAAGTTGAAGACAGTATGCACGGTGTACGGTAAATGGTTAGAGAAAGACTCTTTTTTGTTTTGTTTTGTTTTGTTTTGCTTTGTTTTTTTGAGACGGGGTCTCCCTTTAGTCCCAGCTGGACTTAAGCTCGCTGTGTAGACCAGGCTGGCCTTAAACTCACAGAGATCCCTCTGCCTCTGCCTCTTATGTGCTTGGATTAAAAGCATGGGCCACTACACCCAGCTGAGAAAGACTCTTCATTGATGTGTAGATTAAGTTAAGAACTCAAAGATATGCGAGAAGTCATGGGACAATCTTCAGAAAGGCAATTTTCAGGCAGAATGGACAACTTACGTATTAATAGAGGAGCAGAGCAAATAATAGGAAAGTAACACATAATCAGATCGCAGAGATAAGCAGGGGAAATTTCAGTTAACAAAAGTTAAGGAAAACTTCCTTATTCCAATATCTGTAGCTTGAGGACCCACCCAGAGTGGAATTACTTTTATAGTCTTCTTTCTTCCCAATAGCCTCAATTTCTTACTCATATCTTGGGTAACAAACCATACATTTTTCTGGGGACCTTACAGATTTTCATACTGATTGATAATCTATACCCCAAGAAACCATCAGTCCTGGGAAAATCAAGACTGTTACTTTATATTCTTTGTTCATAATACATACAAAAATCATTCCTAGACTAGCCTAGCTGTATCTTTCCCAAAGGTGCACAAAAACCCAGAAAGCATGCACTGTAACCCATCTTTCTTCTATCTTTTATTTCAATTGCCAGCTCTTTTATTACTCTTCCCAGAGAAAAGACAATATAATGTGATTAGAGAGAAGTGCAGGTTGAAGAGAAACAAGTTTAAGATTTACCAAGTCATCGTGTCTAAAACACCCTTTGTTATATGAGCACATGGCAGTCAATGGAAAAGAATGAGAGGCTTACAGATTGGCAGCAAAGGCCCAGGTGACACCAAGGAGCATGACTTGGCAGTAAGCCAGCTCAGTAAAGCTATCTGACCTTTCTTAACTGCTGGAGTACCAAGAGCTACATATTTACCTATTAAATACTTGGAGGGTATCTGGGGAAAAATGCTATCTGCATTGCAATTAAAGTGACAAATCTTGCCACTTTTAAATCAAAGACAAGAGGGAAATGTATTGAAAAAAATTATGGGGTAACCTGTGTGATAATCTCTTCTCTACTTGTGAGTTAATCTTCAGTAATATACAGAAGTTTATCAGTTAAACACAGTGTTACATCCATGCTAAAGAAAGACCAATCCACAGAAAGCTCCCAGTTTTTACCTATGAATGGTAACCATTGGAAAGAAACAAACAGGAGACAGAAGTTGAATCACAGCTTTTCAGAAAAAAAGAGACACCTGTTCTTTGCTAAGTTACATTTTGTGAAATGTCCTTTAATTTAAGATGTTCTTGTTTTTGCTGCTGTGTTGTTTGAATAAAAGCTCATTATCTGAAGCACCATTAACCTTCAGCACCATTGACATAAATATGACACACTCTCCATATTAAACACTAACTCTTCAGCAGCTTGAGAACTGACCCACATACAGGACATTCAGTAGGTGACCACAATAAGATATATAGCCAAAAGGTGAGCCAGAGACAGTGATGGGAAGGAATTTGGGGGAGAGGGAGATGGGTAAGGACGGATGGGAACAAAATCATTTCTGATAATTAAATGCCTGTTTTAATCCATATAGAAATATGAATATGTTTTGTTTTATAGACATTAGTAGCAACCCAAGTGCTCTGATCATTTAGTAGCATGGACATCACAGCCAGGCCTGCAGTCATGACTTGCTGAATTGGAAGGAATATGAATGACATATATGTTAAGCAGTTATGTTTTCCAATAGCTACAAAATTAATGTCAGCAAATATTTTATGTTCCTCATAAAGACATAAATATGACTTACTTGGATTTTCTCTTCTATGGGTTATCTAGCACAAGGACAGAATTTCAGTGAGAACACAGAAGCCATCACTTATCTTATGCATATTGGAAGGTCCTTCTCACTCCATATCCCCTTCCTACAACCGTTTCCAGTATCCATTCATAAACAAGGAAATCTGACTGAAAATCTAATACTCTAGATTATTTCCCTGGCTTTAAGGCATCACTATTTTGGAATTAACTGTGTTTGACCTTTCTGGAAACCATAAGCCTCAAAGAAATTGGTTACTTGGGTATCAGGATTTCATTACAGCAGAGAAACTTGAAACATGTGTGTTTATGTGTATATGTGTGTGTGTGTGTGTCTGTTCCTTTTTGTTTATGTATGTGTGTATGTACAAGTCTGCAAAGTCTGCATATGCCATAGCCTATTTGTGTAGGTCAGAGGACACCTGTTTTGTATTTGATTCTTTCCTTTAAATGTGAATATCATGGATCAATATCAGGTAGGCAGACTTGTGCAGCAAGCACTTTTACCTACTGAGCAACCATGCCAGGCTAGATGGATATTTTTTGACGAGGTACTTATGGTAGGAGTATAAGGAATAAACTTGGCTTCAAAATGTTCAGAATTGCTGGAATGGCAATACAAAAAAATGAGGACGTCACTGAACAAGTGTGGTTGTACAGGTTGGGAAGCAGTAAGCGAATAAAAGTGATGAGAACTGAAATATGAACAATTAAATGACCAATGAGGTAAGTGCAAACAGAATGAATGAGATTAAATAATATCTGGCTTTTCCATTGTCATAGGGACTAATATCACACAGTCATGGATGGTTTATGACCTTATCTGAAAACAAATTATTGTTGATATTAATTAAATTCAATAAATGTTCTCTGCACATAACATATTGCACTAAGCAGTTGAAGAAATGTGACAGGACCACTTATAGAAATTGTCATCTGATAAAATTACCTGTAATTTTATTCAACATAGTTGAATAAAAGCAAGTATTTCACTGTATTAAAGAGAACTGAAGAGCTGCCCAATACAATCTTTCTAGACAAGTTTACCTTCACTATGATGCCTGAAGCATCAGTAGAAGTATGCCAAGGGGAGACATTGTGCATTGACTAATTAGTTTCAGCCAAAAGAAACAATAGATGGAAAATCTGGAGGTAAAAGAAAAATTGGCACTTACAAAGAACTGAAAAGAAAATAAGCTTGTTGGGATACAATGAAAGGGAGAAAAAGGTGAGAGATGGAGTTGGATAAATATTGAGGGACTAGGTCAGAAAAGATATATGCTAATGTATGTGTACTTTAAAAGGTGTAGGATATCAGTTATCACATATCAACCATCTCAGGTCAATCCACTTGAATCAGAGACTGAACATATTTTTACCACTTTTATTCTTAGTACGAATATGCAAGAATCAGTTATAACTACCGGTGTGTAATAAACTTGGATAAGTCATTTAAACACAAGACATCTGGGAAAGTCAAATGACTCAAGCTTCATGTCAATACCAGACGTATTTAACCCACAAATAGGACAATTTGACCTCTAATATCCCTTCTGACTTAAATGCTTGTCATAAAGTCCTTCACCTTTTCTGTCTGTTTGTTAACCCTATGTTTCCTGTCTAAATGTAAGTATATTAAGGAGATAGCAACTACAACTACAGGGCTGGAGAGATGTCTCAGCTTTTAAGAACATTGGATGCTCTTGCAAAGGAGCTAGGTTCAGTTCCCAGCATACATATGGTGGCTATCAACCATCTATAACTACAGTTCCAAGGGACCTGAGGACTTTTTTTTGGGCCTCCGTGGGCATCACATGACACTGGTGCACTTACATATATGCATGCTGAATAGTCATATATATAAAATTTAAAAAAAATCAAGCACTAAAATTTTAAACTACAATCACTTAGGCAATAAGACTGACTTTTCACACTTGAAAAAAGTTTGATTCTCTTCTGTTAGTCCTAGCTATCTCTATAGAACAGATTCAACCTGAATTAAGTCCCCCTATTCTTACTCATGGGAGATGTCTCTTCTGATAAAGTCAATATTCCTGGCTAAGTTCCTCTGATTATTCAGGGAGAGACTGTCTTCTTTTGTGTGTGGCACATATGAAAGTTTACTAGGATCTTTCACTTCAAATGCCCTACTGGAATCTGCGATTTGCCTCTGAGCTATAACTTATATTAGAACTTAGACATTTTCAGCTTCTTAGAGGACCCATAGTGGTACCTCTCAGTTGTCTATTAAATAATAGCAATGTGTTATGGTGTATAAAGCAATGTGATTGGACAAAAATGATTATTAGCAGACATGAGTTTTAGGTCAGTTTTTCTCTACCCTGATTTTTTTTTTTTTTTTTTTTTTTGTCTTTTCGAGACAGGGTCTCCCTGTAGTCCCAGCTGTCCTGGAACTCACTCCATAGACCAAGCTGGCCTTGAAATCACAAAGATCTGCCTGCCTCTGCCTCCCAAATGCTAGGATTAAAGGCGCCACCACGCCCGGCTTCTACCCTGATTTTTATATCTTGAGTAAAGCAAGAACTTGTGTTTTGATGGTAACTTGTAAAACAAGAAGTAAATGATACAGAAATACTCTGGAAAGTATGTTGTTCAGAAAAGGTAACTGATAATTAGTATAAGCAACATTATTGCCATCACTATCACCATCATTATACAGAAGCCTGTTGTACAATATGCAGATCATTCACTCAGATATATGCAGTGGGATATGCCTGGAGGCACCATGGGTACTTGCATGACAGTAGCTGTCTCTGGGGAAGGATGTGATAAAATGCTGAGGTTTAGAGCAGAACGTGTGCTCTTGTAATCTAGACACTCCTCCCAGACAACTGTTCTTATCCTCTAGTTAAGTACCTGTTTATTCAATGCTTTATTTCATTAATATGCTGGGCTTATTTCTACATTCCACAAACATGTGCAGACTTCATATACCTTTATGTAAGCAGCATTTACAAATAATACCTAATTTTTTCTTCTTTGAGGGCATTGCTATGTCTACAGTAGAAAATGTCAAGCCTAGTCTGATGCAGCTTTTGTCAATACTTAATAGAATCCTGGGAGGCATAGTCTGACCCAAGCAAACAGGTCATAGATTCTCATCTGTGAAAGCAATGGTAATGATTAGACCGTTTCTTTCCTGGTAGTTTTTCCTGCCTGGAGCACAGCTGAGAAGCAGAAAATGTATACAAAAGACTACTAATAGTCAAAACAGCTGATATATGCCCTAACATATTCCTAGAGCATGAAGACAACTACTTCATTCTGAACGTATGTTGGTATAGTTTTATTTATTTTTCTGTATACAGTTCTATCATAATTGGCTATTTCCTTGTATTTAGCAAGTAAGAAACAGGAAAATAGAAAGTGAACTGAGACTGGGGCTCCCAGACTCCTATTGCTAGGTTATTAGTGTCAGTTTTATTGAGAGTTGTTAGCAATGACACATGGATAGAAAGTGATAAGTAAAAAGACCCAAGGAAAAAATTCAGTTCTTTGGGACATTTGAATGTTGAGGAAAATAATAATATTTGTCCTTGTAGCTGCTAAAGGCATTGTTATATGAAAACACCATGCTATGTTTAATGACAAGAGTAAGACATCAGGAAAGAAACTTAAATTATATTAAATAACTTCAATTTAAGGAAGTATAGATTTCTAACATAAGTTTTTCTCTGCTCTCTTTCAGGTAGCATGTGTCAGGGAATACTACATTGAGGTAAACACCAAATTTCTTCCACTGATTGTTTCATCCACAAAACATGAGTAAGAACCCATCTATGTGCTCATCACTGGGGATATAAAGATAAACCAAACAGCTTCTGTTGTTTGGATATCTCACTCCCATGGGATAAAGTGAGAAGGGCAAGAGATATTGCAGAACAGAAGAACAATGAAATATGTAAATCTCCAATGTAATAGAACTAGATTTTTAATTTTAAAACATTGACTCTAATCTTATGTGGACAACAGATTGGAAAGACCAAGACTTGAGACTTGAGACAGTGGGTATGGTTGGTTGGCTCATTTAATAAACCATGGGAAAGAACATGACAACTTCCAAGATAGTGACCGTATTGCTAGAGCGAATGTGGTTTTTCCAAAGGTTTTGAACATGATATAAATTGAATGTAATAAGAACATAAAAACAAAGGTATACAATTAGAGAAAAGTACAAATAAAAGCCCTAGGTTCCCCCCAAATTAATTAGACTTTAATATTTGACAAGTGACTAATCCTACCTGTCTGATTGTTGTGGGGTAAGCTGAGCAGTTGGCCTGGTCTTAGCTCTCTGGACTATGTCCTATTGTGTATTCCCTTCAAACAGCAGCCACTAAATCCTCCATGTGATATTTAAACCTCAAGATGGTATTTGGTTATAAATATTTATAATTTCCTGCAGGCTACTATAATGATTATTAATCCCAGCTGAAAAAAATCCATTATTACTAGGGAAATGCGTTTTTTTCCTCTGCATAATTCATATGCAAATATTTTGAAAAGCTAGCTGCCACCTGCCAGTTTGCTTTTTGCAAGGGAGAAGGAGGAGGCATCATAGGCCCTGGATTCAGGAAGAACAATCACTGCCTTGCTCCTTCTATCTTCAGTGCATGAATTATAGTCTGAAAGGCTCCTGTGCCGGGTATAATTTTTTTTTTTTTTTGGTCTTTTCGAGACAGGGTCTCCCTGTATCCCCAGCTGGCCTGGAACTCACTCTGTAGACCAGGCTGGCCTTGAACTCACAAAGATCCACCTGCTTCTGCCTCCCAAGTGCTAGGATTAAAGGCGTGCGCCACCACGCCCAGCTTTTTTTTTTTTTTTTAATTTTAAGTACAAGATCTATATCCAAAGTTGTTGCACAATATTTGCTATTTATTTGTTTGTTTTGCTTTTTGAGACTGGATCTCCATTTAGCACAGCTGGCCTGGAACACACTATGTAGACCAGGCTAGCCTTGATAACACAGAGGTCAACATGCCTCTGTCTCCTGAGTGCTGGGATTAAAGTAATGCATCACCATGCCTGGCTATTATTTACCATCTTTGAAAAGGACTTTTCCTTTCCTTTATTCATCTTAAAGTATAAGAACAGCATTAGAAACATGGATTTCAAAATGTGGAATGGAGAAAAGCAAAGCAGGCAATATTGAGTCTGAAGCATTACTCTAAGCTGACCATGTCTTTTGTTCTACCTCGTAAGTTCAACTGCACCTAGAATTCTTTGATGTTGTTTATTATGTATGCTTTCCATTGGCCTAAGGTCTTAAGTGTCAGAATTAATCAATGTTGATATTTTTTAAAATTTCTATGCCTCTTGTGACATTTCTAATTAATACAATAGGGTTTTTAGAATAAGCATATCCATCTTTTCCAAAAGTTTCCAGATTGGGGAAAGTGGGAGTGTTTGGCTGGGAGAAGAGGAGGGACAAACATCAAGGGGGCCATGGTTTTGGTAAGAGGGTGGGAGTAATGTGGGTCCTGGGAAGTCGAGGTCAGATGGGAGGAAGAAAGAGTAGGAGGGATGAATGGACCTTGGGGATCTAGGGTACCCAGAGGGAAATGGGATGCTCCTGAAACACCCTGAGAAATGCATACACAGTGTCTGAACATTAGTGCACAGGTATACCTGGAAGCTGAATGGCAAGGAAGAGAGTGCCAGACAGAAGAGGCCTCGCTTTGAGAAGTTGGTGAGAGTGGTCCAAAAGACTCCCAAAATACCACAGGATATTGACCAAGCTCTTGGTTATCTTCCAGAACTAGAAGATAAGACCCTGCTGCTGAAGACAGGACAGAATTTGGATTCAGGGTTTAGAGCAATGGAGAAAGAACTGACATGGAAGCCTTCTACCGGAAGTTTAGCTGTCATAATGCTAGGTGATAATATGCAAACCACTAAGGGAGAAATCAATTAATGATCCAACCTAACTCTATTGCTTAATAACCGTAATGACTGGCACAGCAAAGTACCTCTATTGGGGCAAAAAATCAACAGATATCAAACTGGATTTAAAGCCCTCTCAATGGGCATGAACTCATAAATGACACTCTAAACTCACCAAATATTCATGACTTGAGGGGACATGCATCCTAGAGAAAAACTTATATTTTTAGACAAGTGGATTTGCTTATAACATGCTAAATATGGATCCTTATATTTACAGAGCATCATACCGTACACAATTCATCAAAGAAACATTTTTTGCAACAGATGGAGGCTACGTCAGAATCCCACAATTGGTCAGAAACAGAGACTATACGTTTGAGAGATGCCCAGTCTTAGGTGACACATCTACAGTTGAACCTCAACATGGTATGCTTAAGGATCATAGCAGAACAAGGGGTAGAGAGAAAACTAGTGCATCCCTCAACTTTCACCTGTGAAGCTTCTTTATACTTGTATGATGCACACAAAAGGCCACAATTGGCAACTTTTTAAACAATAAGTGACTTCAGAGTATGTGACCTTCGGTAGGACTCCTATACTAAACCTCACCCACCTATGACTCAGGGACCATTGTGAAAGAGGTGTCAGAAAGATTGTAGGAAACAGGGTTGGTTCATGAACATAGGGAAACAGATTAAACATATGTTAAACCTCACTTACCCCATAGCTCAGGGACCATTGTGGAAGAAGAATCACATGATTATAAGGACCAGGGTTGATTCGTGAACACAGGAAAGCAGAGGCGTTCAGGGTATTGGAAGCTTGCACATGTGAACTTGTGGCAATGGTAGCATTGAACACAGGACCCATGCCAACTCAATCAAACAAGGCCCCTGAGTGGAGTGAAGGAAATGGGTAATGGGCCAACTCTAGAATGAGAACTATTGGTAATTGATTACTACTGGGTAAGGGAGAGTATGCCATGCTTATGATCTCTAGATAAGCTGACTAGATTCCAGTGAATGAATTTGCACCAAAGGACATCTGGGTACAATGCGTGACTGGATAGGACTTAACACGTATGGTAGAATACATGAGGTCTGGTAGGAGGTTAGGGGTCATGGATAGGATAGGGTTCTAAAATTGATTCAGAACTGTTGTATTAAATGCACGAAAGCTCAATAAAAACTCTAAAAGTTTGCGTGTTATAATGAAAATAATGCTAGTTGTATGCAAAATTTTCCAAGGAATATATACAGGAACAGTTTTAAGAAAACCAGTTGCCAGATTCTCAATGTTCCTCAGTGTTATTTCCTCAAAATACATCAGTAGTTGAGTCTCATGTCAAATATGTATTTGCATATCTCCTTTCAATGTCATCCTTCATCTGCTGTACAAAATAAAGGCACACCTCTTGCCCACCACAATTATTACCACAATACAATCCATTCTCTGATTATTGTTATAGAAGGCAATATTCTAGATGGAAGGCCTGGGAAGTGTTAATATAAGAAAAAACTTGATTTAAAAGTTCCGTGGTTACAGGTGGCCTAAAACATTTTTTGTCTTGAGGCTAATTTCTACAAAATATATTAAATTTAATTCTTACAACAGAGCATAAGCTTATATAGAGAATTAATAAAAATATTTCCAGAATATATGATCTACTAGGTGATAATTTAAACTTTAAAATATCCGCTTCATTTCATTAGGTTAATTTCCTCATCAAAGATATATTCTAAGTATGTCAGATTGTTTTCAACAATGAGATGAAATTGTTGATCTGGGTGTACAATAATTCTCAAATGTCTGTCATATAATTTAATACCACTTCAAAACCATGTGTGTTAGAAGTAACAAACATTTGTTATGGTTTGAGTATGAAATGTTCCCCACTGGCTCATGTGTTCAACGCATGGTTTGTCCCATTATAATGAAATTATTTAGGGAAGTTGTGGAAACATAACAATGGGAGCCTACTTGAAGGAAATAAATCATGTGGGATCATGTCCCCACAGGCTATATCGTGCCCTATCTACTTCCCTTTCTTTCTCTAGAAGACATTAATGCTGAAATGTGGAGGTTTCAAAAGAGAACAAGGACTGTATCAGGAACTATGCTAAAGAGCCAAGAATCTTTTTTGTCCATGTCCTGAAAACTAGGGTGAAATTGAACTTCTTTCTTTCTTTCTTTTTCTTTCTTTCTTTCTTTCTTTCTTTCTTTCTTTCTTTCTTTCTTTCTTTCTTTCTTTCTTTCTTTCTTTATTTAGAGTATATATTAGTGTTGTTTGTCATTTTCTACATATATACAATGTCTTGTTCATATCTACCTCAAACACCATTCTCCAACTCCCTCTTAAAACCTTTTAAAACATCTCCCTCCTTTCTTTATGCTATTTTTTTAAATAACACACAGGATACAATTAGCGATTCCTTCTGGAATGTTGACTCATTTTATTGGCTTGATCTTGTGAAAGTTTAATACAGAAAATTTTAGATGCTATGAGTTCATGCATACAACAGGCATATCCTTGTCTAGAAGACAGCATTTCAAAGCACTCCTCTAAACCCTCTGGTTTGCTTTCTTTCCTCCTCCTCTTCTTGTGAAGTTCCCCAAATCTTGAAGGGATTGACATTCAGGTCTCATTTAGGACTCAGCCCCCAAGTCACTTCTCAGCATTTGGACAAGTTATGGGTCCCGCATTTTTGCACCAGCGGGCACATCTTGTATGGAAATTTGGTATTTTAAAATAAGGTTCACCGGTGGGCAATACTATTGATAACTATTCTTCCTCTGTGACCTGCATAACATCTTCCTACACTATGGAAGCTATCCAGAAGAGAGCAATTATTAGGACATTTCAAGCTTTATTTAGTTATATCTTTAAAATTTTTTTTATTATTATTTATCTTTGTATGTGTATGAATGTACTGTCTGCATGCAGGTCTGTGCACCCGTGTCGTGCAACGCCGCGGAGGTCAGAAGAGGGTCTCGGATTCCCCTGGAACTGGAGTTCTCCTGGAATTGGAGTTACAGACGATTCTTAGCCGCCATGTGGGTGCTGGGGATCGAACCCGGGTCCTCTGCAAGAGCGTCGGTGCTCTTAACCGCTAGGCTATCTCTCCAGTCCCTATTTAGTTATATCTTATAACCAAGGGATGTAATGTCTTAATGGGGTCTTATCCTCTAATTTTGGTGAACAGCTAAGAGGATTGACAAGAACTTGCATTGCACTGGGGGCCTCTGGTACCCACTTGACCAACTCCTGCAGAGTTATTCCACACCTATGACTGGGAATTTTGTTTAGCAATTCAGTATTTCTAGGAATAGCCTTATTCTGACATGCAGGTTATCTTCCTGCAATTTCTGTCATTTTCATACTTTTTTGCTTTAATATAAAGTTAATCCTCTTCCTTGCACCTGTCTCTCTAATCTCCCACTTTGTTCCCTGCATAAATTCTTCCTCCAACTGTATACTCCCTTTTAATTTTCATTTTTATTGGTGTTCTATTTCTGTTCCTTCATCTTGTCTTCAAGCTCAGATATTTTTGTTCTCTCTTTGATCTATTCTTTTACTAAGATTTCCATATATATTTTTATTTAATGTACTATGTTTTTCATTTCAGGACTTCAGATAATGTTTCTTTGTTAGTTTTTCTGTTTGTTGAATTACTTGTTCATATATTATATTCTCCTTACCTCTTTCAGCTGTGTTCTCAATCAGGAGCTTATTTTCTTACTTGACTTATTTGAATATACTTATAATAAATAATTCATTCTATTTTCTATCTGGAATTTCATCTAGATTTCATCTCATGAGACCCAGTTTCTGTAGGATTGATAATTTTTGGATGAATTATGTTCTCCTTGCTTTTGTTTTTATATTACTGCATTAGGATTTGCACATTTGGTATGATTTCTTTGTTCGGTTTATGATTTATCAGATATATTCTCACACTTGAAGTATTTGCCAGGTTTAATTGAGACTTTGATGTGGTGTATTTGGGTGTGTATTTCAGAAAATAGCTCCTCAATCCAGGAAATCATGATGCCTAGTGTAAACTCTGTGTTATTCATTGTATAGGATCTTAACTGGAAAGCAATCTCAGGTTTTTGATATTTCCACTGTAGAAATGCTGTATTAGCCAATTGATAACAATGGCTTCTTTGAGTTCAATATATCTTGTAGGATAAATAACAAGAGACAGCATGGAGTATACTCATATTTTATTAGTCAGATTAGTAGTGTGCAGAAATATGAAGGATAACAATAGAGATTCCATATGAGACTAACCTTTGAAAAGCTGAAGGTAGTAAAGTGGCCAGAAGGGGAAAGTTGGGATTCTGTTGGGGCCACAGGTTTTAAAGATTGTTTGTACTTAAGGAGTGCACAGAGCTTAGATGGGGGATTTCCCAGGACCACCTGAAGCACAGGTAGGGGCCAGGTGCTTCAGCCAGGCAGATTGTTGGATAATTGAATCATTGTTTTGTGTGGCTGTGGGGGCGGAGTCACCCTGCTAGCTGGTGTAAAAGGTGAGCCTGTTGCCACTGTGAGACTTGAGTGCACAGAGCTTATATTGGGGGATTTCCCAGGACCACTGGGGCATGAGCTAAGCGAGGCATAATTCCCCTCCCCCAACCGGAATTGCTGAGGGAGTGTCCAAGTGCTACCACAATAGTGATTCTGGGGCACAAGGCAAGGCAAGGCTATCACCAAGCCCTAGAAACAACCTTGAGAAACTGGCTGGCAGGAAGGAGAGTGATTATAGTGCTCAGCAGGGTACCGACTTGGTTGTTCCCTACCAGGTTTTTCAGAATAGAATGAGAAGAGTTAGTTAGACTTCCTATATATAATCAAAATTGAAAGCCTGAAACAGACAAGTCAACACTCCATAACAAAGAGGAGAAAAAAGGCATCTGAAGGAGGCAAGCAAAGCAAGCCTTCAACACAGTGAAGAAACATTTGGGATTCACATCAGAATACAAACAGAAAGAAACCCACATGCCAAGGTCACAAGGATAACATGGGAAAAGCGCAGAATAATTCCCCACCACGCTCTACCAACCCTGTGGGAATTTCCTGCGGTGAGATCTCCCCGGAGGTGGCCCATAACACAGATCTTAGAGGAACAATTGCAGACATATTCAAAAAAATCAAAGAATATAAAGAATAAATCAGAGAACTAAGGAGAGAAAATGAAAAACTCAAGAAGGACCAAGAGAGAGAGAATGACAAACTTTGGAAAGAAGTAAAGGGAGAGAATGATAAACACCAGAAAGAACTAGAGGGAGAGAATGACAAACTATGGAAGGAAGTGGAAACACTGAAAATATCCCATGCTGAAATAAAAAAGCAAACCAATCAGTGAAGCAAGGAGCTATAGGAAGGGATTGAGAAGCTACAAAAGGAAGTGGAAATACTAAAGAAATCACAGGATGAAATGAAAACGGAAATTGAACATTCATCCAATCAAGAGGAAAGGAAGGGAAAAAGCTTCAGAAGTAGAATGGAGGAAGCAGACCAAAGAATATCAGACGTGGAAGATAACACAGAACAACTAAAAACCTCAAGTAAAGATTATGAAAAACTTTAAAATACACAAATTGGAACAACCAGGAAATGCGGGACACTATGAAAAGATCAAACCTCTGCATCATAGGAATAGAGGAAGAAGAATCCCAAGAGAATGGTATTGATCAGATCCTCAACAGAATAATAGATGAAAACTTCTCGAAACTAAAAGAAGACAAACCCAAACAAATACAAGAAGCACTTAGAACTCCAAACAGACAAGATCAGAAAAGAAACCCCCCATGCCACATCATAGTTAAAACACTAAGAAAATCCTCCAACTCAGGTGATATTGTGCATGTATGTATGTATGTATATATGTATGTGTACATATATGTATATATTTATGTATATATATATATGTATATATGCAATACAAGTTGGAGAAAAACAATGGAATTTCCATGTTAAAGCATTGCTGTATTTTAATGCCTTTTTTGGTATCGCAAGTTTAATTTATGTTACTTTGATGCTAAGTGTACTCTAAAGTTCAACTTAAAATAAAATTTAAAACTTTTAAGAAAAAACAACAACAAAAATCGCTGGATGCCCAAAACAAAGACAAAATTTTGAAAGCCTCAAGAGAAAAACAACAAGTTGCATACAGGGGAAACCCATCAGAATTACAACTGACTTTTCAGTGCAAGAACTTGGAGAAAAGCCTTCCCAGTGTTAAAGGACTATAGATGCCAACCGAGGTTACTATAACGAGCAAAAATGCTGGTTATAGTTGAAGGAGAGTGAAAAAATCTTCCATGACATAAACAAGATGATAGAATATGTGTCTGGAAAACCAACCCTTCAGAAAATACTTGAAGCAATTTGAAGGACAAAAGAGAGGAGCAACTATCCCCAGGCACTTAGAAAGAGAAATTAATAAAAGCATAACTGCAGAAGTAGAAACCTAGACCAAAAATACAAATGGATAATAAGGTGAAAGGAGGTAACACACATCTTTCAATTATAACCTTAAATATTAATGGACTAAACTCCCTAAAGACTTAGACTGGGAGAATGGATTAGGAAACAGAAACCATTTATGTGCTGTCTACAAGAAACCCATCTCAATCTCAAGGATAGGTACCAATTTAAGCTGAAAGGATGGGAAAAAAGTATTCTAAGCAAATGGTACCAAAAAGAAAGCAGGAGTTGCTGTTTTAATATCAGACAAAACATATTTCATAGTAAAAGAAATCAGAAGAGACAAAGAGGGCCATTTATAAAAACAATTCTCCAGGATCTCAAGGTACAGATTAACCCCAGCACACTCATAGTAGGGGACTTCAATGCCTTACTGGGCCCTTTGGACAGGTCAACTGGACAAAGAATAAATAGACAGACATCTGAACTGAATGATATGATACACCAAATGGACCTGACAAACATCTACCAAATATTCCATGCAAATAAGAGAGAATACACTTTCTACTCAGCACCCCATGGAATATTCTCCAAAATCGTACCCATACTGGGACACAGAAAAAAACCTCAACAAATACAAAATGATTGAACAGGTTCTAGAATTAAACTACCATTTATTTTCAGACATAGGAATTTTTGGTGCATGGGTGGAGGGTATGTATGCATATTTTAGAGTAATATAAGATCAACGGAATGAGGAAAAAACTAGTTTGTCATGACATTATGTCTAACAAAAGTATTTATTTTATGGGAGTGCTTCCTAGTATTTCTTATACAATGTTGCTTGAGCTTTTGTCCAAGCCTTTTCTAAAATATTATACAGTACTTAAAAGTATCAGGCTGGTGTAACTTAGCCTTTCTGGATGCTTAAGACCGTACTTAATGCCTATATCAATTTGGCCAAGGGTCTTAAGGGATAACTTTGTTCCTTGCCCTCAGAGGTCAACTAAGTCTCAGGGGACTATGCATGGGGGCATCTCTTGAAATGTCCTGCAAATGTGAATCACCAGTCTTCCTGTGCACTGAGGTCCTGGAGATCCACTAATGAGACTTCAGCCAGTGTTTAGTCTATGAAGAGGAAAGTCTGCTCATGCTTCATAAAGGGAAGCCTGGTCTAGCAAGACCTGACTTTGTCCTTGAGTGTATGGAACTGGTAAATGAAAAGCCAAAATGAGCCAGGGGCTCCCTCCCTCCCCCTCCAAAACCTGAGTGACCTGCGAGGACCAGATACTCAACCGACCTTGAGAAAACAAAAACCTTGGTTAACCTGGGCTAACTGTGTGGCCTTAAACATCCAAAACCACAGTAAAACCAGACATAAATAAATAGTAAGGCCCGAGAAATTGTACTTCAGGTATAAAACTTGAGATTTTAGTAAAAAGACAAGTAAAAAAGAGAGATCACAGTTATTTTGCCTGTCTTACTGGCAAGTGCAGCTACCCTTTGGTAGCCACTGCTTTTGCCATCCTTCAAAGACACGAGACACAGCTTTTCATCCTTCCAATATGGACTGAAGATTCATGTCTCTCCAAGATCCCTCCCAACCTTCAGTGCCAGATGGGGACTGCTGAGATATCCAGCTTGTGGACTGAGCTGCTACTGAGGTTTCACCCTCTTCGCAGTATAGACTGCCATTGTTGGGCTACCCAGCCTGTATCACAGAGACCAGTACAGGAAGATCAAGACAGGATGTGGTGCTTACTTGAACTCATTTGGTGACCATGGGAAGGGAAAACCCCAGGGTGGAACACAAGGGCAAAACTTATGTTTGTTTGGGCTTTCCAAGGAGGAGCCTTAAAACATGACCTCTTTAACCTAATAAAGAAAAAAAATCATAAGCTGAAGATGCTAAAACCTATGATATATATGGCATGCATATGTGCATGTTTTGGAGAGATGCAGAGTGGGAAGAATAACAACAATAAGAACAACGGCAGAAGAACTGGGTCAAATCACTGACTGACTTGGTGAACCTCTGCTTGAAACAGTAGACTTCTGCATCGAAAATTTTGAAGAGACTGAGAAATGGATGAAGGACATATTTGGCAGAATGCATGAGCTCTGGTGGGGTGAAGGGGTCAAGGAAGGGAGTACGGGTCTAGATTTGATTGGAAATTTTGTACGAAATGCACGAAGATTCAATAAAAATTGGCTTTGAAAAAAAGGTTTGTACTTAAAAAGTATAAATAGGAGATAAGAGAAAGCAAGAAGAAAAGGCGTAGGAATAAGTGATTTGGCTCAATAATGAATTCCGTATGATCGACTGAGTGAAAGAAATCATAAAACATTTCTAAAACCATCATGTGGCATACATGCAATAGTGGGAAATAATTAGTAGAAAATAAGAAATAAAAATACTTAGGGAGTGAACTTTTGGCACAGCTGTACTGAGTTCCAAGTCTCAGATCCTTTTGATGCTAGCAGACTCCTTGTGCTGTTTTGTGGGAGCAGTTGGTGGGGGACGTGATCCTGCAGATCAGGGTTCATGGAACTCTGACATGTAGGAGAGGGGAAGTTGTAAATCTCTTATTGCTACTTTCCTTAGACCCTTTCAGTCTACTGTTGCCACTTCTGGTCCAGCCTGTAGTTGAATTTAAATATAATAGGAGTAATTTATTTGGCAAAATAAAGTTGTTTGGCCAAGTTTAAAATTTCACACAAGACAGACAATAAAGTAGCTATTATTGTTGAAGAGATCAGTGATGCTAAATGGAAATCTGGTGCTTGTCACTGGAAAAAATAGGAAAGTATTTCCTTAGGATTGGTTCACACAATCTGATATAGCTGTGATCCAAGGGGGGCAGTCTACATATTAAGCTGACAACAGAACCGGGAAAATTCATTCACATGCTACTGGATTCAAGGGCATGGAAATTGCCGGACTCAGGGATTTGTAGTAGAGCAGCTGAGGCCAGGCATTGTGTGGCAGTGTTGAAGTCCCTGTGGAGAGGCCCTGAAAGGTGATTACATGAAGCCGTGAAGGTGAAGCTTAAGCTACAGTGGAGACCCCAGAATATTTGAGAAGCAGGACCATGAGACATATGCCAAAAAGGGCTGTAAGTGTGGACTGGAGCTTGTCTAAGCCTAAAAAAAAAAAAAAAGCTGCGTGTCTTGTAGGTAGCTGCTCTAGAGAGTTGACATGAAACAAGCCCTTTATTTCCCAGGCAATTTCATCACAAGCTCCATATGCCAGATATGGATCTGTATGATTAGGTGTTTTCCCTGATGGATTTTGGTTTTACTTTGGTGTGATTGTTTCATGCCCCAACAATTCCATTTTGGAGTAGGAATATTTGAGTAGAGATATTATATATTAGAAAAATGTAACTTGTTTTCGATTGTATAGGCATCATGGTTGAGTCCTTGGAATTATAAAGCATTGGAGCAGTTAATGACTACAGGGAATTTTAAAGCTTGATGATGATAAATTTTAAAGTTGGGCTGAGTCTGTTTTTATAGTATAAGGTGCCCATGAGGTTATGAGAAAAAGGATTTATGGCTTAAAGTGATGTGTTTGTCAAGTTGACAAGGTGTAGAACTGTGATGGTTAGTTTTAATGATCAATTTGGCACAATAGAGAATCATCTGGCATAAGGACTTCTAGTAATTTCAGGAATTATTTTAGTTACATTAATATATGTTGGAGGACCTATTAACTAAGGGCAGCATCATTCCTTGCACTTAGAGTGATTGACTGTATGAGTGCAAAAAAACAGGTTAAGTACTATCATGCATGAATTAATTCATTGATTTCTTCTCTGTAGATATTAATGTTACTAGCCACTTCATATTCCTACCACTTTGCCTTTTCCAGAAAGATGAACTGTAATAAAAACTTGTGAGCCAAATTAAGTATTTTTCCCTGAAGTTGCTTTGCTATGGTATTTTATAATAGCAACAGGAAACAAAGCTAACACAATATTTTAATGAAATAATATATGTCCATCCTATTTCATTTAACATAATTGTTTCCAATTCCATTGATGTTGTTATAAATGACAGGGATATAATTCCTTTTACAAATGGATGGAATAGAATTGTATTTTATGTATGTCACATTTTCTTTATAAATTCATCATCTGGTGGACTAGTGGTTTCCATTTCATAGCTATTTTGAATAGTACTACAATGAACATGGGCTCCAATGTGTATTCTTAACATCTTTGTAAAAAACCATTGGCCATAGAGGCATGGGTATACTTTTAGAATTGTCATTCCATTGTAGTTGGTCTATATGCCTATTTTATACTAGTGCCACACTCTTTTGATCACTGGAACACTGTTGTACATTTCCTGGGGAACAGTGCTGAACATAGGATGCAGGGACACTTGCATGTAATCAAGTTCTCTATCATTGATCAACTCCAGTCCATATAGTGTGTTTTGAAGTCAAATGTGATAATTCCTCCTGCTTTGTTCTACTTTGGTATGTCTGGTGCGTGTGTGTGTGTGTGTTCCTTGTATGTGTTTCTGTATAAATTATATAATTATTTTTCTGTTTCTGTGAAGACTATCTTTGATATTTTGATAGAGATTTCATTTAATCTATAGACTGCCCTTGGTAATATGGATATGTAAACAGTACTGATTTTTGCCAAGTCACTTTTCTGTTCTCTTTTGAAACAATGTAGCTGACAATGGCCTTAATGTCCTGACATGACTGCCACTACCTCTGATATGTTAGAGTTTTATGCATGTACCACCACACAAGGTTTCTGTTTTACTGAGGATTAATCCCAGAGCTTCAAGCATACCAGAAAACTACTCTACTGATTGAGTCAAATATGCAATGCTCATTTTTTTTTTACAAATGTTTTATACTTTTCAGAGTAAAAAGTGTTCACTCTCTGGTCATGCTTATTACAAGTCATATTAGAGGTATTGTAAAAAATATTTTTTTCTTGATTATTATTTCAGATAGTGTATTATAGCCATATAACAATGCTCTTGGTATCTATCCTCTTCCTAAGGGAGGAGAACACAGAAGTAACTGAAGTGACAGCTCAGAAAGAGGCAGCTGATGCCTCTATCTACAGAATGCATATAACCCCAAGAATCACTGGAGACACCTCCCAAGAGCAGCCCATGTCATCCTAAGGACATTACTTCCTCATGTGTTTATCCATTTTTTTAATATAAATGGAAGTTGAACATTTTCAAATGAGTCCTTTCTACATGTGTTGAGACAAAGATGCAAATTTTCTTCTTTAAACTTTAATGTGTATAAATCAGGTTTTTGTCAATAAATTCAGTTACTCTTCTGGAAAAAAAAAACAATGCTACTGACTTTTATATAATGGAGTTTGATGAATTCACTCATTAGTTCTTACCATTTGGGGGCTAAGTCTTTTGTATATTTTACTTATGAAATCATGTACTCTACCAAAAGTAATATTTTATTTTATGGCTATGACACCATTCATTAATAATTTCTAATTTTGATGGACATTAAGACTGTTTTCAATTTGGATACATTATTTTCTTCTACTCTTACCCTAGATGTACTTATTGCTCTACCATTAAGACTTTAATATTTACTTTAAAGAAAAGAAATATTCTGGAATCAGTCTGTCTTCTCCCTTAACTGGCAGTATGAGAAAATCACATGACACATCATCAAGGAGGGAAGGAAGCCATTCTTGATTTCCTATGACCTTTAATATTCTACATAAGTAGCATAACTGCTGGGTGTATTTAGGGTATATCATAATAACAAGATTATTTCATCTTACCTATATTTATAGAGGGTGACTTTCTTCTGTGCTCTCTCAAAGGTAAAACAAAAGCAAAACCAAAACATTCTGTAGTATGGGTCTCCATGGAGGCACTTGACCATTTTCTAAATATTTACTTCCAACTTCAACACTATGACAGGTTCAAGTAAAGTTATTTTGTGAGCTATCTTCATATAAGCCATCCCAACTCTATGGACAGGTTGTGTACAATGAGTTGTAAAGTCCTAGCCTACTTTCTTACAGGTGAGATGACCCTAAAAGTCAAACTATTGTAGAATACTGGATGGAATCACTTAGATTATGTAGCAATTTATTAGAATTCCACTATTCCCTGTAGTCAATCCTAAATTCTACATTTGCCCACAAATATTGATCCAGGTGGTACTTTTAATTAACATTCCAACATGTAAAGTTTTATCCTCTTATGAATTTTTCATGGAAACTAAAATGTGTACAACATATTTATTCTTGTATGTCATTTTGATTATTATCTGTGAGTTTTCCATTGTTGTGACAAAATACATGATGTGAGGTATTATATAAACAAAATATTTATTTAGCTCAGTTCTAGATGTTAAGGAACATAGCTTTGGCTTCTGTGCAAGAACTTCCTGGCTGCATAATCATATGCTCAATGTCATCCTGACAGATCATCTACAGAAGGCAAGATGAGAAGCCAGCAAACTTTAAGGGCCAGGCTTATGGGTTTTATAACAAAATAGCGTTGGGTGAAATAATGTATATCCCAGAAGAACATTAATCATCTGGTAAAACAGCACTTTCAATGGTCTAATCATCTTCCATTAGAGCCCACACGATAAGGTAATACCAACTGTTCACATCCCACTAATGAGAACAAAGCTTCAAGGGATGTATTAAAAGCATATCCAAGCAATACTAGAATCTTGTATTTTTTTATAAAATATTTTATTGATGTTTTGTGTATTTCATACATCATTTCTCAGTCCAATTAAGACACGTTCCCCTTTCCATGCCCCCCACCCCACACCAGTTCATGCATTCTGCCATATATGTCTTGCATCTTTTTCTCAGTCTTTTTAAAGTTTTTCTCTACAAAGGTTTATTGTTTTGGGCAGAAGTTAACTGTTTTAGTCAGTTCTTTGACTCAGGCTTTATGTTGTTGTTGTTCCCTCCCATTTGTATTGCTCCAAAATATGCCTATATAAAGCTCACATATATACCAAAATTATGACCTCTGAAAATAAACTGTATGTTAATTACAAAATAGGATTAGGAATTCACATTTTTCCCTTTAATTTTATATTACTCTAAATTATGAATATATACCCTCCACCCATATATCATAATTACAAAGTCTGAAAATAAGTGGTAAGGTAATTCTAGAGCCTGTTAAGGGATTCACATTATAACAGCACAGTTGCTTTCAAATAAAAGGAAATATAACATTAATGTTGCTCAGCTTGCCTTTCAACTAGCGATTTGGTGCTAGCATCCACAAACGAAGGATACCATTTGGCATTTGTTTTTCTGGGACTGAGAATCTTGTATTTTTTTTATTTTATTCTTGTACCAGATTTTAAGGAAAGTCATATTTTATACCTTCTCTCAAACAAAACTAAGACACCTCTATCAAAGCAAATGAACTATGTATTTATTTGTCCCTATCAATTCCCTGTTTGAGTTTACCTTCTTTATCTCTGTTGGTGTTTGCATTCGTAATCTCTGTTTAGAGGTAAATATGCTGTGACTGTATGTGATGGTTGTAAAAGGCATTCATTCCAGAAGCCCTCATTCTTCTTTAATTGTTTTATTGAATTTTTGTATATTTCATACAGAACATCACAATCAATCTTAATCACTTTTATAGTCCCTACCCACTGACACCCTCCCAAAAATTGCTCACTGGAATTTATACATTCTATCTGTTGTATTAAGTCCTAATGTGTCAAGTTAGTGTCCCCAAATGTTCCTCAGTGAAAGTTCATCTACTAAGGTCTAGTCAGCCTATCAAGAGTCCCTCACTTTAAGAAGACCTGCTCTTCTTCATCCAGCAGTAATCAACTGCCAATAATTCTTCAGCTAGGATTGGGATTTATTACGCATTTTCCCAGTTCTATGCTTGGTTTCTGTCTGCTTGAGTTTACGTGGGTCTTATGCATTCTGACACCATTGCAGTAGGTACATATGAATAGGTTCCTGGGAGCTTGTAGGATTCTATTGGTATATGGTCATTCACCTCCTTCCTGCCTCTTACAATTTTTCTGCTCCCTCTTCTGCAACGGTCCCTGAGTCCTGGGTGAGTGAAACTTAATATAGGAGTACTGTCAAAGGATGCAAATTTTGCAAACTCTTAATCTCTTCATTTTGGCCATTTGTGACCTTTTGTGTTCCTGCCTCTATTTTTCTACACTGTATGTTCTTTAGTTTTCTTCTGTTCTTCTTAAAGGAGGTGGATAATTTTGTTGGGTAGTGATAACAAAAGAGGCCCACTAGCAAGTATAAATTTTAATGTCAAAACTGGAAAGTGCTGTGCTGGTGTTGTGTCAAGGTAGAATGCTTGAATTTAAATAAATTTCCTACATCATTTCCAATGGGACTATGGAGTAATATTGCAGAAATAATGCCAAGGCAGAGAAAGAATTTTGTTAGCATTTCAGTCTTAGCTTTCCACCATGGAAGTTTATTTTTTTAGTTGTCACAGCTGAATGTTGATGATTTTCATTAATATTTCCCTGGAATGCACATTTACTGGTGTTAAAAAACTATACAGACACAGCCTTAAGTAGATAGTTTCTTATAACAATCCTGACAAAAGTTGCTGAACTATTCTTTGCATCAGATTTATATAGGATATGTAGCTTCCAGAGCCTTGACTTCAGAAATTCTGAATTCATGGGTCATGGTAGAGTATATGTGTTTGTACGCACAACAGTGCTCTGCAGAGGTAATGATCCAGGGCACTTTTGACACACAGTTCAAGACACACACACACACACACACACACACACACACACACATCTATGAAAAGTTAACCATGCTGATTCAGCATAGGAAGGGAAATCTTGCCTTATCCTTAAAAATTGCCATCCCATGGACTGGAGAGATGACTCAGTGGTCAATAGCACTGGCCATTATTGAAGAGGACAGAGGTTTGATTCTGAGTACTGACATAACATCTAACAACCATTCATAACTCCAGTTGCAGGGAAGCTGACACCCTCTTATGTCATCCACAGGCATTGCAAGACACAGGTTCAGTGGCACACATGCAGGCAATATACTCATACACATACAATAAAATAATAAATAAATTGTCTACGCAGACATTTTGTTGGTTTCTCAGTAATCCATTTTCAGGCAACACAGTCAGAAAACAAATTTAAAAAGCCTTGCTGCCCACCCAGGGCATCTGCCATCCACCACTAGAACCATAAAGAAGAACTGTGTGCAAGGATAGCGGTACAGAAAGAGGTGCACACGCTCAGCATCCAGGTAGGTGTCTGGCACGCAGCTTTGCTGCCCACCCAGGGCATCTGGCACTCACCACTAGAACCATAGAAAAGAACTGTGTGTGTGGATAGAGGGACAGACAGCAGCGTACACACTCAGCATCCAGGTGGGTGTCTGGCTTGCAGACTTGCTGCCCACCCAGTGCATCTGCTGCCCACCACTAGAACCATAGAGTAGAACTGTGTGCATGGAGAGAGAGAGATAGAAAATGGCACACACACTTGGTGTCCAGGTGGGAGACTAGAGCAGAGCCTTGCTGCCCACCCAGGGCATTTGCCACCCAGCACTAGAACCATAGAGAAGAACTGTGTGTGTGGATAGAGGGACAGACAGTGGCACACACACTTGGTGGCCCCCACACCCCAGCTCAAGCTAATGGTACTGTGGTGGTGAGAATAAGCTGCTGGTGCAGTGGTTTGCTGTGGTTGGGACAATCCAGCAATGTCAGTGATTCTAGGCTGCACAGCCAAAGCTGAGGAAGAAACCAGCAGGAAGCAATCTGAGTGGCCAACAAGTCCTCCATATTAACATTTGAGTTTAGTAACAGAAGATAAACACAAAAACAATGGGAAAAAAGAAAGCAAAAACAAATCCACACACCAAAGGCACAATGAGGAATCAACAATATGGGAAATAGCTCGTAATAAATCCCCACCAAACTCAACCAGTCCTGTGGAAGATCCCAACAATAAGATCTCACTGGAAAGATACAGAGACACTGACCTTAGAAGAACAGCTGTAGACATATTCAAAGAATATAAACAAATTAGAGAACTAAAAGGAGAGAATGAAAAACTCATGAAGGAACTAGAAGGAAAGAATGATAAACTCTGGAAAGAACTAAAGGGAGAGATTGACAAACTCTGAAAAGAACTAGAGGAAGAGAAATACAAACTCCAAAAAGAACCAGAGGAAAAGAATGACAAACTCTGTAAGGATGCGGAAACAATGAAAAGATCTCAGGCTGAAAGGGAAAATAAAGAAACTGATTAGGAAAACAAGGAGCTACAAGAAGAGAATGAAAAGCTCCAAAGGAAGTGGAAGTAGTGAAGAAATCACAGGATGAAATGAAAAAAGAAATTGAACATTCATCCAATCAGCAGGAAAGGATGGGGAAAAGCCTCAGAAGCAGAATGGATGAAGCAGAAAATAAGAATATCAGACCTACAGGATAATAGAGTGCAACTAGAAACCTCAAGTAAAGATTATGAAAAATTAAAAAAAAACACAAATGAAACAACCAGGAAATGTGGGACATTATGAAAAGACCAAACCTCCACATCATAGGGATAAAGGAAGGAGAAGAATCCCAAGAGAATGGTACTGATCAGACCTTCAACAGAATAACAGAAGAAAATTTCCCCAAACTGAAAAAAGACAAACCCATACAAATACAAGAAGCACATAGAACACCAAATAGATAAGACCAGTAAAGAAATTCCCCACACCATATCATAGTTAAAACACTAGATGCTCAAAACAAAGACAAAATACTAAAAGCCACAGAGAAAAACAAGTTACACATATAAGGAGAAACCCATCAGACTTACAGCAGACTTCTCAGTGCAAACTATGAAAGCCAGAAGAACATGGACCAAAGTATTCCCAGTGCTAAATAACTTTAGATGAGCTGACCCAGATTACTATACCAAGCAAAAAGTGTCATAGTTGAAGGAGAAAGAAAAATCTTTTATGACATAAAATGAAAGAACACATGTCAAAAAAAACCAGCACTTCAGAAAATACATGAAGCAATTCAAAGAACAGAGGAAAGGAGGAACTATCCTCAAGCAAACAAAGAGAGAAATTAACAAAAGTATAACATAGTTAATAAATAACTAGACCAAGAATGCAAACAAAAAATAAGTTGAAAGGAAACAACACAGATATCTCAATAATAACCTTAAATATTAATGGTTTAAACTCCCCAATCAAATGACATAGACTGGGAGGACGGTTTAAGAAAAATAATCTATCTATATGCTGCTTACAAGAAACCCATCTCATCCTCAAGGACAGACACCAATTTAGAGTGAAAGGATGGAAAAATATTCTAAGCAAATGGTACCATAAAGCAAGGAGGAGTTGCTATTCTAATATCAGACAAAATAGACCTCAGAGTAAAATTAATCAGAAAAGACAAAGAGGGCCAATATATTCTTATCAATGGAACAATTAACCAGGGAGATTTCACAATCTTAAATGTTTATGCACCTAACTCTGGTGCACTGAACCTTATAAAAATCTTTCAGGACATCTAGACACAGATTATTCCCAGCACACTAATACCACACTGAGTATCTGGGATAGGTCAACTGGACAAAAAATGGAGAGACATCAGAACTGAACAATACATCAAATGGACCTCACAGATATTTACAGAATATACCACCAAAACATCAGAGAATATACTTTCTTCTCAGTGCCCCACAGAACATTCTCCAAAATAGAACACATACTGGGACACAAATGAACTATCAACAAATACAAAAAGATTGAAATTATTTCATGCATTCTATCAGACCACAGTGCAATAAAACTCAATATTAACACCAGGATAGACCCTACTAACTATAAGAAAACATGGAGACAAACAACACAATTTTGAATAATGAGTGTGCCAGGAAATAAATAAAGAATGAAATAAAAGCATTCCTGGAACTAAATGAAAATAACAATGCAGTACAACAAAATCTGTGGGATACATTAAAATCAGTCCTAAGAGGGAAATTTATTGTCCTAAGTGCCCACATTAAAAAAAAAAAACAGAAAGAGGGCTGGGCATGGTGGCACATGACTTTAATCCTAGCACTTGGGAAGCAGAAGCAGGTGGACCTCTGTGAGTTTAAGGCCAGCCTGGTCAACAGAGTGAGCTCCAGGCCAACAGGGACTAAAGGGAGAACCTGTCTCAAAAATAAATAAAAGAACAACAATAACAACAACAACAAAAACAGAAAGAGAACATAAAACGATCTAACACTGCAGCTTAAAACACTTGAGAGACAACAACAAACGAACCCTAAACCCAACAGACAGGAAGAAATAGCAAAAATCAGCAGAAATCAATGAAATAGAAACAAAGAAAACAATACAAAAAAATTCAATGAATCCAAAAGGTGGTACTTTGAAAAGATAAAGAAGATAGACAGACCTCTAGCCCAGTTAACCAAAAGAAAGTGAGAGCAACTCCAAATCAATAGCATTCATGATGAAAAGGGAAACATCACAACAGATAAAGAAAAGATCCAGACAATCATATGAGAATAATTCAAAGACCAATACTCTACTAAATTTGAAAACCTAAGGGAAATGGATGAATACCTGAAATCCTGGGATTCACCAAAGCTTAACCAACAAAAGATTGACGGTTTAAGCAGACCCATAATACTTGAGGAAATTGAACATGTAATAAAAAGCCTGCCAACTAAAAAAGCCTGGGCCCAGATGGTTTCACAGTAGAATTCTATAAAACATTTAAAGCGGTCTTACAACAATTATTACTCAAACTTTTCAGAAGGATACAAACAGAGGGAAATATCCCAAATTCGTTCTATGAAACTAGCATCACTCTAATACCAAAACGAGGTAAAGACACAAGCAAGAAAGAAAACCGTAGACCCATATCATTAATGAACACAGATGCGAAAATTCTGAACAAAATATTTGCAATTCGCATACAGACCAACATCAAAAAGATTATCCATCATGACCAAGTTGGAGTCACACCAGAGATACAAGGATGGTTCAACATACATAAATTAATAAATATCATAAAACACATAAAGGTACTGAAAGACTAAAGCCACACAATCATCTCAATTGATGCAGAAAAAGTTTTCTACAAAATTCAGAATCCTTTCATTCTTAAAGTCCTAGAGGGAATTGGACTGGAGGGATCATTCCTCAATATAATCAAAGCCATAGTTCTAGTTTCTCTTCGATTGCATTGACAAAACACTCTGACTGACACCAACTTGGAGAGGAAAGGGTTTATTCAGCTCACATCTCCTGGGTCACAGTTCATCACTCAGGGAGCCCAAGGCAGGAACTCAAGGCAGAAACCTGGGGGCAGAAGCTGAAACACAGGCCATGGAGGAATGCTGGCTTACTGGTTTGCTCCCCTGGCCCATGCCCAGCCTGCCCTCTTATACGGTACACAGCAACCTGCCCAGGGTGTCACCACCCATAGTGGGCTGGGCCCTCCCACATGGCTCAACAATCAAGACAATACTCCACAGATGTGCCCACAGGCCAGTCCAATGGAGCCAATTCCCCAACTGAGGCTCCCTCAATCCAGGTGTGTCAAGTTGACACTAAAGCTATCCAGCACAGCCATATACAAGAAACCCACAGCCAACCTCATCCTAAATGGAGAAAAATTGTAAGCATTCCCCTTAAAGGCAGAAGCATGGCATGGCTGTCCTTTATTGCCACGGCTGTCCATTATTGCCACTCTTCTTCAATATAGTGCTTGAAATTCTTGCTACGGTAATAAGGCAAGAAAGCAAATTTAAAGGACTACTAATCAGAAAAGAGGAAGTAAACCTATCCCTTTCTGCAGAGGACATGATAGTTTACCTAAGGGATGCTAAAAACTCCACCAGAAAACTCCTAGAAATGATTAAAAGTTTCAGTAAAGTGGCAGGATACAAGATAAACCTAGAAAAATCTGTAGCCTTTCTTTACACCAACAATAAGCAACTGGAGAAGGAATATAAGGAGACCTTCCCAATCACAATTACCTCAAGAAAAAATAAAGTACCTGGGAATAAATCTAACTAAAGACACCAAAGTCCTCTACAACAATTTTTTAAAACCCTGAAGAAGGAGATTGAAAATGACATCAAAAGATGGAAAGACCTCCCATGCCCATGGATTGGAAAATATAGTAAAAATGTTCATTCTACCCAAATTAATATACAGATTCAATGCAATCCCAATCAAAATCCCCATGAGCTTTTTCACAGATTTGGAAAAAAATCCTTAAATTCATATGGAAAAACAAAAGACCCCAAATAGCTAAAGCAACTGTCCTAGTTTGTCTTCCATTGCTGTGACAAAACACTCTGACCAACACCAACTTGGGTAGGAAAGGGTTTATTCAGCTTATAACTCCTGGGTCACAGTTCTCAGGGAGCCCAAGGTAGGAACTCAGGGCAGGAACCTGGAGGCAGGAGCTGAAGCACAGGCCATGGAGGAACGCTGCTTACTGGCTTGCTCCCCTTGCTCATGCCCAGCCTGCCCTCTTATACTGTACACAAAAACCTGCCCAGGGTGGCACCACTCATTGTGGGCCGGGCCCTCCCACACTGCTCAACCATCAAGACAATACTCCACAGATGTGGCGGCAGGCCAATCCAATGGAGCCAATTCCCCAACTGAGGCTCCCTCAACCCAGGTGTGTCAAGTTGACACTAAAGCTATCCAGCACAATTCACCCCTTGTCAACTTGACACACAAAACACATCACTATTAAACCACCACCTTTCCAGTTCTTATCCCCAAAGTATGATGTTAACATTAATCACAACCTAAGACAGTACAACCTTAAAAGCCCCACAGTCCTTAAAATGTCCAAATACTTAAAAGTTCACAGTCTGTTAAAAGTCTCTTAACTGTGGGCTGCTGTAAAATCCAAAACAAGTACTGTCTTATTTCAAAGGGAAGAATCAGGCACTCTCAAACAAAACCTAAGTCCAGCAAGTAGCTCAAGGCTGGACACCTGGGATTCACTCACGATCTTCTGGGCTCCAAAGGGTCTCGGCAGCTCCCCCTCTCCGACTCTGCCGTCCGTGGCACACTCATCTCGCAGGCCCAGGCCGACTCCATTCTACACCTACCGCTGCTCTTGGTGGTCGTCCCAGGGTACCGGCATCTCCAAAAAGCTGGGGTCGCTACTGAAACTGAGGCAGCACCTTCACCAATGGTCTCTTCTGACCTCTCCTGGTGCAAAGCCTCAGCTTCTCTCCATGACCCCTGCAATCCTGGGGTCTTCACAGCAACCGAGGTGCACTTCCACCAATGGTCTTTCCTGACCTCTCACAGTGCCAAGCCTCGGCTGCTCTCTGTGACCCCCTCAAATTTCAACACCGGAACCATATAGGAGACTCTTACACGTTACCAAGTCCGGCTTCTGGCTCGAGATGGAGGCTCAGGCCCTTTCTGGGTCACAGCTTCTGTGTGCTGACCTTGAAGATATTCTCCCCAGAAGATTTCACCTCAGTGATGCTGGTCTCTTGTTACTTACAGCTGATTTTTCAGCCCCAGCTAACCAGCATCAATTGCCCCAGTACCACAAAAGTTTCACTTCAGGTTCTGGTCTCTTGTTACTTACAGCTGATTCTCCACAGCCCCAGCTGACCAGAACCCACAGATTACACAGTCCTGATGATCTCTGCTCCCCTTTGAAACTAGAAACTTCACAAGCCAGGCCTCCATCTTCTACAACTCCTTCAGCAAAACTGCTCCAAGCTCCACAGCAACAATCTTTAGGCATTCAATGATCTTCCCAGCCCAAAGTTCCAAACGCCTCCACAATCCTTCCCCAAAACACCAAGGTCAGGTCTGTCACAGCAATACCCCACTCTTCTGGTACCAATTTCTGTCCTAGTTTGTCTTCCATTGCTGTGACAAAACACTCTGACCAACACCAACTTGGGTAGGAAAGGGTTTATTTAGCTTATATCTCCTGGGTCACAGTTCTCAAGGAGCCCAAGGTAGGAACTCAGGGCAGGAACCTGGAGGCAGGAGCTGAAGCACAGGCCATGGAGGAACGCTGCTTACTGGCTTGCTCCCCTGGCTCATGCCCAGCCTGCCCTCTTATACTGTACACAACAACCTGCCCAGGGTGGCACCACTCATTGTGGGCCGGGCCTTCCCACACTTGCTCGACCATCAAGACAATACTCCATAGATATGGCGGCAGGCCAATCCAATGGAGTCAATTCCCCAACTGAGGCTCCCTGAACCCAGGTGTGTCAAGTTGACACTAAAGCTATCCAGCACAGCATCCCTGAACAAAAAGTGCAATACTGGGGGGGGGGGATTTTACTAGACTTCAAGCTATATTACAGGGCTAGAGTCATAAAGATATCCCAGTACTGGCAAGAACACAGACCCATTGACCAATGGAAAAAAATTGAAGATCCAAACTTGAGCTCATATAATTTCAGCCACCTCATATTTGAAAAAGGGACCAAAAAAGTTCAATGGAGGAAAGATAACATCTTCAGCAAATGGTGTTGGCAAAACTGGATTACCATTTGTAGAACAAAATTAAACCCCTACCTCTCAACCTGTACAAAAACAAATGCCAAGTGGATCAAAGATCTCAAACTGAAACCTGGAACTCTGAAGATGATAGAAAAAGTTGGCAGCAACCTACAAGACATAGGCATAAGAAAAGACTTTCTAAATCAAACAGCAGCTGCACAGCAAATAAGGACAACAGCTGACAAGTGGAACCTCATCAAACTCAAAAGCTTTTGTATAGCTAAAGAAACAATCAAGGATGTGAAGAGAAAACCCACTGAGTGGAAGGAAACCTTCACCACTGATACATCTGACAGAGCATTAACATCCAGAATGTATAAACTACTTAAAAAACAAAGAAGAAAACAAATGACCTACTCAAAAGATGGAGTAAAGAGCTGAACAGGGATTTCACCAGTAAGGAAGTAAAGATGCCTGAGAAACATCTTAAAAAGTGTTCAACATCATTACTAATTAAGGAAATGCAAATTAAAACCACACTAAGCTATCATCTCACTCCAATAAGACTGGCCAAGATCAAGAACACAAAAGACACCAAATGCTGGAGAGGTTGTGCAGAAAGGGGAACACTCATCCACTGCTGGTAGGAATGTAAACTTATACAACCACTGTGGAAAGCAGTGTGGAGAACCCTTAAAAGACTCAAAATGAGCCTACCACCTGACCCAGCCATACCACTCCTGGGTATGTACCCACAAGACCCATCCTACCCCAAAGACACATGCACAGCTATGATTATTGCAGCTCTCTCACAATAGCAAAGAGCTGGAACCAACCCAAATGCCCCTCAACTGATTACTGGATAACAAAAATGTGGTGCATCTACAGAATGGAGTTCTCTACAGCAGTAAAGAAAGATGGCTTTATGAACTTTGCAGGTAAATGGATGGAACTCGAAGCCATTGTGCTAACCGAAGTAACACAGTCCCAGAAAAAAAAGGTGAATGGTTTCCCTCATTTGTGGATGCTAACACCAAATCCCCAGTTGGCAGGCAAACAGAGAAAATTTCTTATTATATTTCATTGTATCTGAAAGCAACTGTGCTATTATAATGTGAATCTCTTAATGGGCTATAGAATTATCCTACCACTTTTATTCACACATTGTAATTACCATATATGGGTTGAAGATATGTATCAATATTCTAAAGAAAAGAATGTAAAGTCATACTTCTTTTTACCTGCATGCAATTTTACTGTTAAAAATGTGAATCCCTAAATGTATTTTGGAATTAACCTATAGTTTGTTTTCAGACTGTGTAATTTTGATTAATGTGTGGAGTGTATATGTGCATATTTTGGACAAATATAAAATTAAAGGGAACAAAAAAGAGAGATAAAAACCTATTCAAAGAACTGACCAAAGCAGTAAACTTCTGCAATGAAAATGTTATACAAGACTGAGAAAAAGATGCAAGACAGGACTTAACATGTAAGACAGAATCCATGAGCTCTGGCAGGGGGTGGGGGGCATGAGGGGTGGGTATGGATGAGAAAATGAGTCTAAATTTTATTAAGAAATGCATGAAATGCACTCAATAAAATTAACTTAAAATAAAAACAAAAACAGATTAAGTCAATATAATTATTGTGGTACTTGGCAAAACCAGGCAAATTAAACAAGTGGGCATAAAAGTATATACTAGAGCAAAACACACATAGAAAGTATTTATTAAAGAATATTTATTAAATAAAATATGCCACAAGGAAAGACAAGTATCCAGGGGTTGAATTCTCAGACAATCATATACTGAGAAAGAAGGAAAGTTCTTTCCTAACAGTTAAATGAGGTACATGGCCTTCTCTTATGTGCCATCTCTTTGGGATCTGTGTATGCATAAACTGGCATCTCACTATCAGAAGTAAATTTTATAGTGCCAGTTATTTTTATTGAGACTGGCCATTTGAGGTAACATGCCATGGAATACTAGGAGCTAGGTTTATGTGTTTGCATAAGATATCACAAGTCACTATGATCAGGCTCTCAGTAGTCAAGGTCAGATTGTCAAAATGGGAACGTATGCTTTTATTTTTAGTCTTTTGATCAGCAAGTTTAAAACATTGATCAAGGTGGTTGTTTGGGTTTGCCAAGGAGGAACCTTCAAGCACTTCCTTGGGGAAAACATGACATCTTTTCGTAAAAAAAAGTTACATTTAACAGTTAAAAATATTTTATAAATTAATATTTTCTCTTTTTATTGATACATACTACAACCATTGATAATTTATCCTTATGTAATCCTACGGAGTGTTCTATCATATAGGAATACTAATATTCATGTTCTAGAAAAAAAAGAGAGAATGTAAAGTTATACTTCTTTTTACCTGCATGCAACTTTACTGTTAAAATGTGAATCTCTGAAAAGGAGAAATGTGATGATGATGAGGTCACTCTCCAACTGTAAATTGGAGACAACTATTATAGAGGTAATCTCTTATAAAACCGGTAAAACTGCCTTCTTTAATTGACTAATAGACATAAGAACTGTGAAAAGGATTATTCTCTGTTCAGAACCAAATATAATACTAAAGTCCTTAAGCTATGCACTTAAGCAAAATATATTAATACAGGAGCTCTGACATCAGCAATGGATTATTCTACCAGGGAGATGTTGGCCAGGGGATCCAAGGCCCCACAAAAGGTAAAGGCTCCTTGCCTCTAAACTGGGATACCTGCAAGAAGAGAGGCGATAAGGCCCTGCTGCCGAAGACCTGACGTTAACATGGGAAAGATGTATTGAGACCACACATGCAAGTGTACAGATGGCCTCTGGAATACCAGAGAGTGTTACCAAAGGCCACTAAACCAATAAAGCAAATATGGGTCTCCTTGAGTCAAGCAAGACTCCACCGTCAGCACCAGCTACACCTCACCTGCCTGGAAATACTGTGCAGCAGAGGCAGCCATATGCCTGTATATCCCAAATCTAATTGGCTATTGGCTCTCTCCTTGGAGAAATAACCCATGGCTGATGCCACAAGCTTACATCCTCTACAGGTTAGGAGATGTTATAAGCCACAGTAAGACCCTGTCATATTTAACAGGGGGGAAAATTGTAATTCATGGATTAACATATCCAAACATGTGTCTATGCTAAAGTAACCTACCATAACTATTAGTGCTGCTTAAATACCTATATATCTAATTGCTTGTTCTTCATTAGTAGGATCGAAAGGTTATTCCTGGACAAACTGTCAGCCCATGAAAGGAAACAGCCAGAATTGACCAGAGTCCAAGACAACAGCTCCAGAGAGAGTGGACTGTTTTGCTTCTCGTCCACCTGTGCCCCTTTTCTAAGCCTAGGGAACAATCTGCAGAAGAGGGGGCATGGTAGAATGTAAGGGCTGCGATTGGGGTGAATGGTGAAACTACAGTAATGTAGTCTGGACACTCATTTGATCAACTTGACTGAACATACAACCCCTCAACCCCCACTGGATGGTGGGGCTGTGTGGGTTTGGGCACAACAGCATGCAAATTGGTTTCAAATGAAGGATGCTTGTACTCATGGATTATCACTTATAGCTAAAAAATGAAAAAAAAAACTGAGAGAAAGATGCAGGACAGTTATGGCAGAATGCATGATCTGGGATGGGGTGGGGTGGGGGGAAGGGAAAGGGAAATATGCCTGAATTGAATTGGAAAATGATGTATGAAATGCACAAAGCATCAGTAAAAAAATGTTTAAAAAATGTGAATCTCTGGGGCTGGAGAGATGGTCTAGTGGTTGGGAGCGCCGACTGCTCTTGCAGAGGACACAGGTTCAATCCCCTGTACCCACATGGCCTCTGAGAAACATCTTTATCTCCAGTTTCAGGGGAATTTGATGCCCAATTCTGACCTCCACAGCATTGCACAACACAGGCACACAAACATACATGAAGACAGTACATTCAGACACGTAGAAAAATAAATTAATTAAATTTTAAAAATTTAAAAATGTGAATCTCTAAATGTGCTTTGGAATTAACCTATAGTTTATTTTCAGACTTTGTAACTTTGATTTATGTGTGGAGTGTATATATGCATATTTTGGAATAATATAAAATCAAATGGGAACAAAAAAAGAGAGAGAAAACCCTACTCAAAGAACTGACCAAAACTGTGCACAGAAAAGGTCATAAAAAACTGAGAAAAAGATGCAAGACAGGACTTGTGTATGACAGAATCCATGAGCTCTGACAGGGGGGCATGAGGGGTGGGCATGGATGGGGGAATGAGTCTAAATTTGATTAAGAAATGTATGAAATGTGCTCAATAAGAATTTTAAAAAAGCACTGATCAAGGATGAAGACCATGTTCTGAAACAGCCTTAGTGATAAGAAGGGGCATCAAGGAAAGCTGGTTGGTTTTGCTAATCTGCCGCAGGATGATAAGACTATAATGTATTAAAACGCGGGCATCACATTTTGAGAAGGAGAGAGAGAGTGGTTATTGTAAGAGGTTAAAGGCTGGACTGTGACATCACTCAGCAGTTGAAAAGTCCTTGATGGTGGGAGACATGTGACAGTGTCAAGGGTAATGAGAAAATACCTAGCACTTCATGGCCTGTAACCTGGAAGATACCATTTGTACCAGAAGGTTAAGTAAGCAAGGACAGAAGAGAATTACAGTGGTGAGTGGATCCAGGACAGGCAGCATACCTGGAACACTAGCTACATAGGACTTTTCATAGGAGCTCTTCCTTGGAGGCTGTCTCTTAAATCAGTTCATTCAGTCTTGTGCTCCCTTTCATGCTATACTCTGAATATCACAAAGAGTTGGCAGAGATGCAGCTTTTTCCCTGAGAAAAGCAGTTACCCCCTGAGGTCACCATAAACATATCAAAAGAACAGCAGTTTTATAGTATTACTGAGACAAGTCACCTGATCTACCCAAGCAGCACAGTTCTATCAAGGATCATTTTGAAGAAGGTGAAAAGAGGTAGCACTAGGGTTGGGAAAAGAGTAAGGGGATAGGTGAAATCATAACTAAGACTAAAACCGTAGGATGATATTACAGAGACAGGTAAGACGTTGAACAATAGTTACTGCAAAATGTTAGAGAAATGTCGTGCCTGTAACAGGAAGCCAGTAATGTTGTGATAAGGAGGTAAAGATGTCGATCATATTTTGAGGCAAGTGATTAATTCATTCAAGGTATAGTCTACAAAGTCTCGTTGAAGGAACAGATCTAAAGGACAGTATCAACACTTAGTCAAGTCTTATACTACACCAAGGGGATAGAAAGGAGTGTAAATTATACTATTGAACTCAGAGGCTGAGAAAAAGAATCTTAGCTACTCATAGGGATCTAGAAGTATTTAATGGTTTGTTTTATCTGAGTTCGTCCAAAAGAGGAAACTGTTTCATAGAACAGGCTGTGTGAGCTGGTAGGAGCTGCATGGTAGTAAGGTAGCCTTAATTCTGAACAGATGCACCTATCATAATATACTTTATAGACTGATTGCAGTTGCAGACACAAGTAGGTCTTGATAAAGTCACATCTAAGCAACATGGAGTGATCATTTAATACTGTGGGAAGCTTTAAGATCCAATCAGTCTCCCAGGTTAATATGAATGAGTAATCACCATAAAATGAGGTCAGATTTGAGGCTCTACTTATGTTTGTTGTCAGTGATGGCCTTGGATATCTGTCCCTGTGATATAACATACTGAGACAGCTAATGGCCTCTAAATTTAGCAGGAGGTGTCCTAGAGTAAAAGCCTATTCTAAATGGCCGTGAAGGGACTAACGTTAAGTTGTAGTCTAGTGGGTGATGTGAGATTTTAAAAGTATAATTGGGAAGAGAATAGGCCAAGATTGTTGAATCTCATGTACAAGGTTATCAGGAGATCTCTTAAGAGTAAGATTAGCTTTTGTAACCTTTTCATAAAGTTGAGGGTATCAGAAGCTATAAACATAACATTTAATATCAAGAGCTTTATTGCTCCCTGAATAATACTGGAAATGAAAACTGGGAAATTATTAGACTAAGCATGTGGGAGCCTAAAGAAAGTGCTCTATGAAGGCAACCATCATCTCTAATGCTCTTGTCTTTTCTGTAGTGAATATCTCCATCTAGTAAAATTATCTATGGCGATTTTTCAGTAGATACTTGAGCCCATTGAGTGGTATTCTGTGAGGGACATCTATTTTCCAGTTTTCTCCAACCATAGTTCCCCTAAGCTAGGCAGGCTACATAAACTGAAGGGCCTGAAGCATCTCTCAGGAGTCTGAAACAAAGGTAGGAAAAGCTTTTGAAACGGGCTGCAGCATCTGTGAAATTTCAGTGCCCAAGAGAGATTCAGAATCTGAAAGGCTTAGGGCCCACATTTGTGGCTTAACAGAAATTATTATGGACCTACCATTGGGAGAATCAAAGGAATAATAACTTGCTTTCTGTGCTTTGTAATCATCTCTATGGGATAATTGTAATGCCCTCACCTAAAGCCTTTTAGGTTTCCTGAGAAAAATATTATCAACATAGGAACATTGGCAACTAAGGAAGCCAGGAACAGAAGCCATACTCTGCTTTTAGCCTGTTGGCACTGGTAGTTACTCCCTTGGGAGCTGATAAAAGTCATTTAATGGGGCTCACAATGTATAATGGCCAACTAGATTAGAATTCAGATGGCTTCTAGTAGGTCCAAATATCAGACACATGCTGATTCAAGATATTATAGCCAGTGCAGAGATCCCTCTATCATTAGTTGCTTACATGCATGTGAGTCAAATGGAAACCTCAGACCAAATTATGTAAATGTCAAACCTCATTCCTGTTCCCACCTGGAAAAGCCTGATGAGGGCGAATAGTTGAAACTTTTGGAATTGAAGTAATTCCAGAGCTCCTGGATTCCATGACCTCTGTCAGTATCATTATTGCACATTGCAAAAGTCTATGCTCTTCCTCCAAAACACTATGACCATCTATGATCCAGGGAGCCACAGTTTGGGAAAGCAGGGTATCTAGCAGATCTGGTCTAGCCTTTTACATAAGGTCACTTGTCTCCACAGAGGAATGCTACAGAGAAGCTTCAGTGTTCAGATCTTGCAGTAAGCTAAAATGATTTAAAGTTTGGCAGGGTTTTACTGTAACTTATAGAGTTTGTAAAAGTTGAGTCTAGTACTTACTGATTTTATTATCTGAGATCCACTGGCAGAGCCTTAGGTCAGAAGTTGAAGGATCTGGAGGGCATGTAAGACATGAGGTTTGAAAGTGAATTTAGGTACTTTACCAACCAAAGAGTTATAGCTGCCAATGAGATTCCAGAGGAAACTGGGTAGCACCATGACACTGGGTCTAATGACTTAGAAAAATAAGTGCCTGGGTTCTAGGAGGGCCCTAGAATTTGGGTGAAAACTCCTAGTACCACCCTCATGTGATCATGTATGTTTAGAGAAAAGGGTTTATTTAGTAAGATCAGGGAAAGCTAAAGCTGGACTGTAGTTAAGTACCTCTTTAGCAGGTCCAGGGCCTTTATCATTTCAGAGGTCCAATCCAGTGGCTATTCCTTTGGTCATCAGAAGTACACTAACATGAGTGATGAAGACTGGGATTAAAAAGGAACTAGAGAATATTTCATTAAACAAAGGCAGAGGAAATAAAATCCAATGTGTAGAAGAGCAAACAAAAAGATATAACACATATTTCTGAAGTATTTTTCCCCTAAAGAAGTGAAATTAGGTTTAGTCTATGTGACTCCATCAAGACCAATTAAGGTCAATTTATAGAGAAAGAAGAGGTCCCCAGAGACATAACTTAGTACAATGTAAACAAGAAAAATGTTGGAAGAGGACTATTACAGAATGCATTACAAAATATCTTGAACTTTATCAAAAAGTTTAGTAAAATATTTCTAGCAAGGCTGATAACACAGTTATTTCTCTTAACAATGAAGATGGTGGCTTGATGAATTTTAGGAGTTTGACTAGCAAAGGTGATTATATTTTATTTTGCAGGCAAGCGTCTTTAAACCCTACCAGGCAAAGCTAACCTAACATCATACATAAGCCCAAAGAACCCATTATTTTACACTATTAATTTCAATATTTGTCCTATAATTCTCTTGCTTTTGTGTAAAACCATACCAGACCAAATCTTCAATTTAAAAGAATAATAAGCAAGGCATGATGATTTATGCCCACAATTCCATCTCTTTGAAAGCTAAGTCAGAAGGGTTGCTATAAGTTTGAGGTCATCCTAGTATACATAATGAGTTCTAAACCAGCTGAGCTATAGTGTGAGACAGTCTTATTTTTTAAAATCTGTAATGAAAGAATGTTAGTTCACTAATGTTCCATATACAATACTCTTCTAAGATCTAAAATTGGTCTTTGTAGACTCTATGTCTCCTTCCATATTTCTTCTTTATTGACTCTTAACCTCTTACAATTGTACATATACCTACAGATTATTACTAGTTTTGAAATAAAGACATGATTTTCAGTGGAAAAATAATGACATTTCGCCTCAGCTCAAACTAAGGACTTTGAATTATTGAAGCTAGGTCTTTCAGGACTTGTACCTGGACATCGAGGGCAGGATGTAGCATCTGAAGGAACATCAGGAAGGTAAAAGCAGGAGGAAGAGCAATGCCTAGGAACAATGGCTGAACAACAATTTCCAGTTTCTACTGACATACTCTAGTCTTGCTGTCATCTTTGTCACTATGGCCTTAGGAAAATAATACTCTCCCAGAGTAAAGTGTCATAGCAGAAACTGGATTATCTGCACAAAACAGTTATTTTTAAATGGCACAGTTAATAGCCTATGGAGGATGTCAATGAGTTGTAGCTTACAAAAGTCTAAACTCTATTGCAACATAACTGTATCTACACATTTATCTAATGTCTTTTATAGTTCTGCAGTACAATGATAATTTTTTGATCATAATGTCTAACATGTTCTCTATCTGGGTCTTTATGAAAAAAGTTTGCTGGACTGGAGAGATGGCTTAGTGGTTAAGAGCGCCGACCGCTCTTGCAGAGGACCCGGGTTCAGTCCCCAGCACCCACATGGTGGCCGAGAAACGTCTGTAACTCCAATTCCAGGAGAACTCCAGTTCCAGGGGAATCTGACACCCTCTTCTGACCTCCATGGCATTGCATGACACGGGTGCACACCAAAGGTTAAATCCTATATAGTTTTATGGATCAAATTAGACAATGTCTAAGAAAATGCTTTGAAAATGTGAGACAATAAGTTATGGTTTGTTCTTAGCCAGCACACATATGCTTCACTTAGCATCGCTTTGTTCTTGCTGTGTTCCCAAGAGATAGCTGGCATGATTTTTCCTTTTTTTTTTTTTTTTTGGTCTTTTTGGTCTTTTTGAGACAGGGTCTCCCTTTAGCCCCAGCTGTCCTGGAACTTTGAGGACATGAAGACTTACATACCAGCATTCTAAGGGGTTGGTCATTTATTATAACAATATATTTGTATTTACTTTTTGATTTATAATGCATTCTCATCTTGTTGCTTCACTTGACCTGAAAAGCAGCCCTGTACTCCACTCAAGTATTAATGTTAAAGGGGACTGAGCTGAAAGTGTCACTTTTCTGTAGATGCTTACAGAGGTGGGTAAGATAGAAATTGAAAGGCAAGGATTTTAGGCTGGATATTTATATCTCCATGGTTTTACTCCATTGGATACTTAGATTGCCTTTCTGGTAAATTTTAGATTGGAAGGCAAGTGTGCCAGACCTAGCAGAAATATGCATCATTATAATATGTGACTTACAGCTGGAACATGATCAAGCATTTTCATTCTTTTCAAAGATTTGCCTACAGAGAATAATTCCTTGGTCTACATTTCTTGGTTAAGTATGAACTGCATGGGGCTGGAGAGATGGCCTAGCGGTTAAGAGCGCCAGCTGCTCTTACAGAGGACCCGGGTTCGAGCCCCAGCACCCACATGGCGGCCAAGAACCATCTGAAACTCCAATTCCAGGAGAACTCCAGTTCCAGGGGAATTCGACACCCTCTTCTGACCTCCGCGGCATTGCACGACATGGGTGCACAAACTTGCATGCAGACAGTACATTCATACACATACAGAAATAAAAAAAAAAGTACGAATTGCATAACTATTTTGGCAAGAGACAAAGGGCTGGGATGAGCATGTTTGTTTGTCTAGAATTGTTTATGTGTCCCTGACAATCATTTCCTGCTTTTCAGGCAAGATGAGAACCACCAACACCTTCCAATCCTCAGCTTTGTACAAGCTTTCATAATGTCTTCTTTGTTTATTTCATCTAACAAGTCCTCTTACCCCTTCTGAGTAGGGTCCTATTATAAGGCTTCTGGTGACCACTCCATATATCACTTCTCTCTCTTCCTTCCTATTGTATCACATAGGTATTTCACACTGTCTTTTTTTAATATAATACTTTTATTGGTTTTGTGTATTTTATATATCATTTTCAGTTCAATTTAAACATATTCTCCTTTCCCCCACCCCACCCCAGTTCATGCATTCTGCCATATATGTCCTGTATCTTTCTCTCAGTCTTTTTAAAATTTTTCTTTGCAGAGGTTTATTGCTTTGGTTAGAATTTAGCTGTATCAATCCATTCTTTGACCCAGTCCTTATGTGGTTGTTCCCTCCCATTTGTACTGCTCCAAAATATGCCTATATAAACGTCATATATGTTCCAGAATTATGTTCTCTGGGAATAAATTGTATGCTAACTCTGAAATTTTTTTAAGAATTCACATTTTTCTCTTTAATTTTTTAATCTTTTTTAAAAATTTTATTTTAAGTTGTACTTTAGAGTGCACATAGGATCAAAGTAACATATGTTAAACTTGTGATACAAAAAAGCATTAAAATACAGTGATGCTTTAACATGGAAATTTCATTTTTTTCTCCAACTTGTATTGCTTCGATATACATACGATGTCAACATATTCATTTATATACACATACATACATACATACACATATCACCCGAGTTGGAGGATTTTATATTGCTCTAAAATATGAATACATACCTTCCACCCATATATGTTAATTACCATGTCTGAAAATAAGAGGTAAGTTAATCCTAGGGCCCATTAAGAGTTTCACATTACAATAGCACAGTGGCTTTCAGATAGAAAGAAATATAACAATAACATTGCTCAGGTTGCCATTAGCTGATAAATATTAGAAAAATATCAACTCAGAACTTGAGTTCACTCATCTGTGGAGAAGAATATCAGCAATATTTATGCTGTCTTCTGAAGTTATTTTAAGTATTAAATGCAAAAATTGATATATAGATTTATATACCATTCTGAGAACATATTAAACTCTTATTTAACAGTATATTACTTTTTACTAAAATCTAGAAGGTGACATCATACAACACTCTTAGTATATTTTGTATTGCTGTACCCAAATAGCTAAGTTTGGATACTATGTAAAAAGAAGTTTGTTTACCTGCCAGTCCTGGAGAGGGCATCATACTGTGTCATAAAATGGTGGATTCAGAGAGGACATACCAGGAGCTCATGTGAGAGGAATGTGCAGACATGTGCAAAAGATAGGTTATTTGAGAGAGGAAAATAGAGAGAGGGAGAGGGAGAGAGGGAGACTGAAGAGGCAGGAAGGGCGGGGAGAGATGGAGATTTGAGGAGGGAGATGAGAGAGGAGTGAGAGAGGGATAGAGGAGGAAGAGAGGGGGAGGGAAAATGAGAGAGCTGATAAAGTAAAACATGCATTATAAAAACTTGCTATTAAAATAAGTTCAACAATGCAAGAGCTAACCAACTCTTATACAATAGGGATTAATACCTCCAGAAGTTGGTGGCTGAAGTATCCCAGTGATCCCTGCATGGTGGGGCCATTCCTGAAAGGTTTACTGCTTGACAAAGTTCCAGTGAGCTGACCTCTCCAATTGACCTTTGTTTTTAATGATTCCTTCTATCATATTAATTCTCATTTTTCCGGCCTACTTGACTTTTGGCTTTCTAGCAATTAGGATACCTGCTTCTTCCTCAAGGAGTGGAACTGACACTTTTGCCTTTTCTAGAAATGAGTCCTTTTGTGAGAATAATGACACTGTGTACACAACTTAAAAGTATGATACAGTAGCAATTAAGAATGCTATGGAAACTGTATCATGCACAGATTGCCCAAGAAAGGGAATTTTGATTTCATGGTTTGGTTAAAACTAAAAAGGATTGTAGGACAAAGTGAAACTAAGTCCACTGAGGCAGTGGATTCTAGTGATCTGACTCAAAGTTTAGTAGTTCTGAGAAAATCACCTCAGCAGGAGGTGTATAGAGAAAAACTGAGCAAAACAGAAACTGAGGAAAACAATGACCAGAATAAAAACAAGATATGAATCAAAACCACATCAGCTCGAAATGGCTTACAGGTCAAGAGAACAAGGAACTGAAGTAAGAAAAATAAAGTTCTGTATTGTTAAAGTTTAAAAGCTCACTTTTTACACTGTCTAGCACCTACGTAACCACAAGGCATAAAAAATGAAGTCCTCAGAGTTAAAAGTTAATATTAAATTCACTTTGCTGCAAAACTCTTAAATTGCTTAGCCAAGTGGCTATATTATTATTGTTCTACTTTCTTGATGTCTCAACTAAATGGTTGTATCATTATTGATTGTTTTACCGTTTTGATGTTAAGAATGATTTCAGTGTGAATTTTCTGAAAAATATGGGGAAGTTGTGTTATTTTCTTCATCATTAGCTTTGGCTTGCATAACCTGTATTAGTCTTTGGGTATATAAAAATAAACATTGGGATCTGAGGAGCAGAGAGAGAAGAGAGAGAAGAGAGAGAAAAAAGAAGAGAAAAAAAACAGAGAAGAAAACTGGCAGAGTGGCAAACCCGAGAGGCCCTCTGCACAGTATCAGAGAAGGCAGATGTTCGCTGTAGTCATTAGGTCATGAAACCAGCAGAGTGGCAAACCAGAGAGGCCCTCTGCACAGGAGTAGGGAAGATAGATGCTCCTCAGGTTATGAAACGAAAGGTGCTTGTATCTTATTTCATTGATTTCTTTACCAACTTTGGGACGACCCACTTCAGGACCTGCACTTGCTGGAGCTGGACTTCAGCACCTGCAAGTACTATTTTTTTAACTGAAGTTTTACAAATTCCACCCAATATATTTTGGTACTTAAACACCCTCCCTTATCTGAAAACACCTGCTCAATTTCATGGACTATATTGTACACATGCAAACACACAAACACACACACACACACACACACTATATATATATATATATA
>VZQC01000029.1:488791-508325 GCA_009823505.1 Rhizomys pruinosus
ATATATATCTCACCTGAGTTGGAAGATTTTCTTTTTTTGCTAAAAGATGTCATGTTTTCTTTAAGTGTTTGAAAGTTCCTCCTTGGCATGCCCAAACAACAATCAATCTTGCCCTTGGGCTCCACACTGGGGTCTTTCCCTCCCATGGTCACCCAAATGAGGTCCAATAAGCATGCATCCTGTCTTGCTTGATCTTCCGGTACAGGCCTCCATGATATGGCCTGAGTAGTCCAACAATGGCAGTCTATACTCTGAAGAGGCTGAAATACTGTAGGTGCTCAGTCCACAAGCTGGATTTTTCAGTCGTTCTTCATCTGGCATTGAAGGTTTGGAGGATTCCTGGATAGACATGAGTCTTCAGTCCATATTGGAGTGGAAAAACAGCTCTGGGAAGACTCAAAAAAGGATACATGTATGGCAGAGTGTAGGAACTCAGGTGGGGTGGGGGGCATGGACATGGAAGTGACTCTAAATTTGATTGAGAAATGATGTATGATGCATTGAAATAATTTAATAACAATAATAAATTTAAAATATGAAAAAGAAAAAAACATGCTCGAAATGAAAACACTAGGTGTTAAAAGTAGACAACTTTTCTTCAGTTAATGGAGGAAGAAAAGACTACTTATGAATGTATATTTAGAACCAGGCAGGGTGATGTATGCCTTTAATCCCAGCACCTGGGAGACAGAGGCAGAGGCAGGTGGATTTCTGTGAGATAAAGACTAGCCTGGACTACATAATGAGTTTCAGGGCCAGCTGAGGCTATAGGGAGACCCTGTCTCAAAAAGCAGTATATATATAGATTTTTTCTCATTTCTGATATTCTAACATTCTAACATTGTATTAGTGCTAAAATTATATAGGGTCTGAAATATTAAGAATCAAGAGCTTTGTATTCTCATATCCTTTATGTATGTAATATTCTATAAGAAAATAAAATGAAGTATTCAGCCTGTGTACCTTGACCTCTTCTAATCTGTAATCAAGAGGAATTGTTTCTTCTTTTTCACCAAGTTTTTCTCTTTTTCAGCTTTCTCCTGAATAAAAGTCATTATCATTTTTATTAAAAAAAATTCAAACAGTATGAGCTTAAGGACAATAAAATATAAGTTCAAACCCTAGGACTATTATCTACCACTCTTTTGCCTTGGGCAAGTCAATCAACCAACCTCTCTTACCTTTCTTATCTGTAGAATAAGAATCATATCATTACCAACGTTATAGGGGTGCTATGGATCTAAAATGTCCAAAACTCAGAACAGTACTTTGATCCATGATAAATGTGTAAGGTTATGGTGCGCTCCCCCCCGGAATGAAAGGCCACGAGGTCTAAGTTCTTCAGAGCAAAGTTTAATTCAGGGTAGCCGGGGCTAGGTTCAGGGGAGAGGTAGAGCCAAAGCACAGAATGGCATCCGGCTTGGGAATTTAAGGAAGGTGGGAGTGGGATTCAGTGAGAGTGGGGTGGGTTGGAATCTGGAATCTGGCTTCTGAAGGGCAAGGGGCGAGGTGGAAGATTCCCGAGTAATCAGTGGTGGCCTGCTTTAGCATAGCCAAAGGCTATACCTGGTAGAACAGGTTCTAGGACCTCCCGTCTTAGGTGTTTCTGCATTCCAATGGGCTTCTGGATCTCAACCTGACAAAATGTAGTGAAGTTGTAAACGTTTTCACATACTTTTTGTGTTTTTCTGTGAACTGCTATATGCCCATCCCTCAGCTTTGTTTGGCTATAATCCTTTTTGTAAATTTGTAAAAGCCCATTGTTAAGAAATTTGCTAAGCAAGGCAGGACAATACATGTCTATAATTTTATTTTATTTTATTTTATTTTATTTTATTTTATTTTATTTTATTTTATTTTGGTCTTTTCGAGACAGGGTCTCCCTGTAGTCCCAGCTGTCCTGGAACTTACTCTGTAGACCAGGCTGGCCTTGAACTCACAAAGATCCACCTACATGTCTATAATTTTAGTAGTGGAATGTTTGGAAGGAAGATCATATGTTCAAGACTAGTGTGAGCTGCATAGTGAAACTTTGTGTGAGAAGGAGACAATTTTGTTTACTCCATACTTTGTGTTTTGATAACTTGCTATTCATTTGCATTCTTCTTGTGTTATAATTTATTCTTGTGTAGTAGCCAGTATGCTGACAATTATGCATCTGCAGAGCTTGCCTCTCATCACCTAACCTGCCCCAGGCAGCTGAGTTGCAGACCTGGGCCAATCACAAGGAGACAAGAGGAGAGCGGGAATGCAAACAGTACATAAACCCTAACCCTGCCCCCAGGGTTTGTGTCTGCTTTCAAAAGGGATTGTGTGAGGTAACTTGCTAGCTTTGGAATTATCTCCCCCCCCCACTTTTTTTGAGACCTCTGCAGGTCAGATTCTCTGGGTGGATGTATCCCTGATTTAACATTAACTAGCCTTCAGGACTAGGAATGAATTCTTGGACCAGGTGTGGTGCCACACACCTTTAATCCCAGTCCTTGGGAGGCTGAGGCAGGCAGTTTTTTTTGTGAGCTCAAGGTGAGTCCATCTGGTCTGCTTTAGTGAGTTTCTTCCACCCAGCTGCTATCACAAAGGACCAAAGATAATCTGCTTCTTACAGGCTAGTAAAATTTGCATCAGCAGTCTGCCTTGGGAGGAGGTCTTTAGAGCTTGGGGAATTCCTGAGATCTCTGGAGTGCCCACGTGGCAACCTTTCAGTCTCTGCTAGAGACCTATTTTGGGGTCTGGCACCTGGATCAGTGGGGTGCTTGCATGGCTTCTGGGGGTGAATTATAGACTCTTGCCTCCAGGAGGTGAGGGAGAGAAGTCTGGAACAGCTTTTGGGGCTCTGTTATGTTTCTGCAAGAATTTTTGAGCCTGTTTCCCTCCTTCCTTTCTTCCTCATGGGAGAAAAAGGGTCCTCTCTGGGTCTGTGCCCTCCTTGCTGATCCGGCTGGCAGACTGTGTGTTTGTGTTGAGGAATGAGGAAAAGTTGGTCTCAGAGAACTGGGTGAATCAAATTCATGAAAACTGTACTTCACTCCATACTTTTAGTCTCCTAGCCAGGTGTGGTTTTGCACACCTTTAATCCTAGCACTTGGGAGGCAGAGGCAGGCTGATCTTTTGGAATTCAAATCCAACCTGATCTCCAGGACAGCCAGAGCTACAGGGAGACTCTGTCTCAAAAAAGACCAAAAAATTATTGAATCACTTTAAGATGATAGAGCAGCCCTCTTTCCCCAGGCTCCTGATGTTTTGAATGCATGTTTGAGTCTTTTTAAACTATGGAAGCTCAGATCAGCTTATGGATAAGAACCTATTTGGGGGGTGTAAGTGCCTCAAGCCCACATACTTAGTATAATCTTATTCTGTCCCTTTTCTAAGCCTAGGGAAAAATCTGCGGAAGAGGGGGCGTGGTAGAATGTAAGGGCTGTGATTGGGGTGAATGGTGAAACTACAGCAATGTGGCCTGGACACTCATATGATCAGCTTGATTGAACATGCGTGTCCCCCCTGCTGGATGGTGGGACCAAGGGGCTGTGTGGGTTTGGACACAGCTGCTTGCAAATTGGTTTTGCATGAAGGATGCTTGTACTCATAGATTATCGCTTATTGCTAAAAAATGGAAAAAAAAAACTGAGAGAAAGATGTAGGACAGTTAAGGCAGATGAGGTGGGGTGGGATGGGGGGAAGGGAAAGGGAAATATGCCTGAACTGAATTGGAAAATGATGTATGAAATACACAAAGCATCAATTAAAAAAAGTCTTATTCTGACATGCCTAATCAGAAATATAAATACTTTAGTGGTATAATGTGGGTACTCAAAAAAAAAATCTTTCCAAACTCTCTTCCAGCATTCGGGAGACAAAGGCATGTGGATATCTTTGTCTGGTTTGGATGGAGAACTGATACCAGAATGGCTTGGGCAGCCCCATTTCTTGCCTCCAGAGTGGAAGAGCTACCCCTCCTAGGGTAGCTAATGGGCTTTATTGTGTTTTCTATGTTTCCCCTACCCCCTTCCTCCTCATAGGAAGCAAACATACCTCCCTGGGTTTGAACTGGTGTCCTGCTGGTCTGCTGGTCTGGCCACTCCTGGAAGTTCCTCAACCAGGTGTGGTGGGCCACACTTTTAGTTTTAGCATGCCTTTAATCCTAGCACGGCCAAGGTCTTTAGGTGTAGAGATCATTACTGTAGAATTTCTGAGTCAGAAACAAATAACTGACCCAATTTAATCCTAAATTAAAAATAGGAAAATTTACCTCACAGCTAGATGACCTCAGCACAGTATAAATTGTGAAGTTTCAAATATTGTTATGTTGACTGTTATAAACTTAAGAGTCGTATTATACTCTGATTTAAGATTTCACCTGTAATTTAGAGTTTTCATCAAGGTGCTGAAATTTTGGGTTTGAAACTAGTTAAATATTTGTTTTATGGAACTGTTTAAATGAATAGGCTTGCATCTAATGCTAATGATTTATTTGATAGCAAGTTAATTCACAAGTAAGCTGTCATGTGAGCTAAAAGTGTTAAATTACACTGTGGTTCGTGCTCTTTATATTTTAAGTTCATTTTAAGGAATAATCACTTCTGTTCTAGGGTACAATTTATTTCCACATGATACACATGTGGGGATATTTGCCATGCCTAGGTAAAGTACCTCTAAGAACTCAAAGAAAATTGGTCATTCAAAACCTGCTCCCAAGCTGGCATGAACATCTCACAGTTTATACTAGTGTATTTGAGATAACTGTCCCATCTCATTACATGGAAAATAAATATTAATTACTTAGTAAATTTGCACAATTAAGGGTTAATCTGTTTATAAATGCTATGTCTCAAGGTAAGAAAAGGATATAAAACAGTGGAAAATGTTAAAAAGGTAGTTTTAGTAAGGATTTATGTGAAGATGATGAAAATTTTATGCAAGTGATAAAAGTCTGAGCAGGTTTGTAGTGACAGGTAAAAAGGACACTATATACATAAACTTAAATTTGTAAGGTTCAGTCAACTAGTTTAAAAATGTATATCTAGTCAAGGTTTGTTTAAGAGTGTTCGGTTTTTGTCCAAGCTTTATATGCATATCACATGGCACTTCAAGGTTTAGTAAAATGACAAGATACTTGTATTAAGTTAAATTGGTATAAACACTCAAGCTAATTTACTAGTGGCCTGAATAGGATTGTGAATATACAGAGTTGTTAATTTTCAGTCCTATACTGGCTTGAACCTGACTCCCTGTTACAGGTTTGGATTAAATGGGTACAGGCAAATGTTAGGTTACCTGTGGCTACTGAAAAATGTACTTTATGTTTCTTGCAAGAGTTGCTTTTGCTATTTCCTTTAACCTAACTAGATAATTTGGATCAAAAAACTAGATTCTATCTTCCCGAACCAACTGCATGCAGTCCAAAAGAAGACAGTTTGGATGGACTTGGTAATCCTTATCAGTTTATTTCCTGTCTTCTGGCATGTGTTACAACTGCTGACTTTCTGGGAAAACTATAAATCAGGATAAAGGGTCTGAAAAAGTAAAGGATTTTTCCCATTTGTAGTAATTGTAGTGAACAGTTTTACATTTAAAATAAGCCTGAAATTGTTTAATTCAATCCTGTGGGTTATACCTGCTTAACATATGTGTTAATTCACTCCTCCAGTCAGTATTATACAAGGATGCTTGAACTTTTGTCCAAACCCTATCTAGAATATTATACAGTAATTAAAGGTGTTAGGCTGGTGTAACTTAGCCTTTCTGTATGGATAACCACCATACATAATGTCCATAACAATTTGGCCAAAAACAAAAGTTGGTTAATCTGGGCTAACTGAATGGACCAAGGGAAAAGTATAAGCAAAAGATAAGTAATCATTATATTTCCTTTAAAGTTTGAGAGATTGTGCCTCCAAACACTAGATTTAAGTCATTTGAAGTCATATGAGATTTGTTGTTACCAAATAACAAAGTTTCTTCTCTCTATTTAAGCAATTACCTAAGGGAAAACTCACACCCACCATGACTATTAAAATTTCCTGGAAAGCAGATGTTGAGTCCAGATACCATGGACAAATGAAAAAAAGAAGCCCAATAATGGATACTTCGGAACCTTTGGTTGAGAAATTCTAACGGACTTTTAAGTTTTTTTTGTTTTTTTTTTTTAATTCACCCTGTTCCTCTTTTGGTTCCCTGCCTAGAAAATGTACCTAGCTACTCTTGCCTTCACAGGCACTAGTCAAGGATTTTGTTCTCTGTACCTATACTTTTTGGGGTCTTTTAGATAGATCCACTGAGCAGGGGTACCCCAGTTGCCACCTCCTGTGCCCCTTTTCAGCATGGAAGAAGTCAGAGTGGTCAGCACCCCAATTCCCTCTTGGCAATTGGAGTAACCTCCTCAGAGGGTAATGTGAAAAAAGTAGGAGCTAAAAATTGGTTAGGCAATTTAGAGTCAAGACCCTCCAAAGAGCCAGTTTCTTTCTCAGCTGAGAGCTGAGCACTTCCTGGATCTTCCAGTGGACTTCTGGTTGCTCTGACTTGTGGCTCATATATCCTTAAATCACTTGTCATATTTATTGACCAGTAGGTAAATTCCATTAAAATCATGGTGCTAAGGACCAAATACAATCCCCCTAGGAGAGATCATTCCATCTTGGAGACACTAACTGTGGTTCACTCTTGTAAACTTACTTCAAGGATTTTAAGGCCACATAATGAGAGGGAGAGATGAGTTGTGACCCCAGGTTTTCCTTATTCTGCTTGATCCCCTACCAATTCCTCAACATTACATGTCTACATAGTGAACTTGGTGATATTATTAAAGGCCCCTGGTCTCAACAGTTTATTAACTACACTTTGACCCTGGGTTCTCAAATAATCTCCCTTAACCCTACCCATCCAGAGGTCATAGGCTTTGATACTAGCATTGTTTCACAGGTGTGGTCTAAGCTAAAATCCATTTTTGATCCTGCTACATTGGTCACCTTGGGCATCCTCTACCTCCTTACCCTACTCTGCCTGTTTCTCTTTAGGTGCCTGTTTCACTTTGCCTGCAGTCAATGCCAGGTCAATAAAACAATGGACCATGTCCTCTCAGCAATAGTCAATAGGGACTCTGCATGCACCCCTCCCGATGAGGTGATTTGCATCTGGCTCTCATCCATCCACAATTTACGGGAATGAGCTTGTCTCTCCCCTCCATAGTACAGAGGTGGGGTCAACAAGGTTCGGGCATAGCACCCGAGCTCTCACTGGAGCACTTTTCACGAAAAATTAAATACAAAGGGTGGAAATGTAGTAGCCAGTATGCTGAGAATTACACATGCGCAGAGCTTGTCCCTCATCAACCTAACCTGCCCTAGGCAGGCAAAACCATACAAGCAGCTGATTTGCAGACCTGGGCCAATCACAATGTGTTCTAGTTTGTCTTCCATTGCTGTGACAAAACACTCTGACTAATACCAACTTGGGGAGGAAAGGATTTATTCAGCTTACATCTCCTGAGTCACAGTTTATCACTTTGGGAGCCCAAGGCAGGAACTCAGGCCAGGAACCTGGAGGCAGGAGCTGAAGCACAGGCCATGGAGGAATGCTGTTCACTGGCTTGCTCCCCTGGCTCACACCCAGCCTGCCTTCTTATACGGTACACAACAACCTGCCCAGGGTGGCACCAATAATTGTGGGCTGGGCCCTCCCACACTGCTCGACCATCGAGACAATAGTCCACAGATGTGACCACAGGCCAATCCAGTGGAGCCAATTCCCCATTTGAGGCTCCCTCAACCCAGGTGTGTCAAGTTGACACTAAAGCTATCTAGCACAATTGACCCCTTGTCAACTTGACACACAAAACACATCACTATTAAACCACCATCTCTCCAGTTCTTATCCCCAAAGTATGATGCTAACATTAATCACAACCTAAGACAGTACAACCTTAAAAGCCCCACAGTCCTTAAAATGTCCAAATGCTTAAAAGTCAGTCTATTAAAAGTCTCTTAACTGTGGTATGCTGTAAAATCCAAAGCAAGTACTGTCTTATTTCAAAGGGAAGAATCAGGCAATCTCAAACAAAACCTAAGTCCAGAAAAGTAGCTCAAGGCTGGACACCTGGGACTCACTCACAATCTTCTGGGCTCCAAAGGGTTTTGGCAGCTCCCCCTCTCCGACTCTGCTGTCCATGGCACACACAGCTCATCTTGAAGGCCAAGGCTGACTCCTTTCCACATCTGCTGCTGCTCTTGGTGGTCATCTCATGGTCCTGGCATCTCCAAAAAGCTGGGGTCGCCACTGAAACTGAGGCAGCATCTTCACCAATGGTCTCTTCTGACCTCTCCTGGTGCAAAGACTCAGCTTCTCTCCATGAACCCTACAATCCTGGGGTCTTCACTGCAACCGAGGTGCACTTAAACCAATGGCCTTTCCTTACCTCTCACAGTGCCAAGCCTCGGCTGCTCTCTGTGACCCCCTCAAATTTCAACACCAGAACCATATAGGAGACTCTTACACACTACCAAGTCCTGCTTCTGGCTTGAGATGGAGGCTCAGGCTCCTTCTGGAACACAGCTTCTGTGTACTGATCCTGAAGAAATTCTTCCCAGAATATTTCACCACAGTGATGCTGGTCTCTTTTTACTTACAGCTGATTTTTCAGCCCCAGCTAACCAGCATCAATTGTCCCAGTACAACAAAGATTTCTCTTCAGGTTCTGGTCTCTTGTTACTTACAGCTGATTCTTCAGCCCCAGCTGACCAGAACCCACAGATTAAACAGTCCTGATGATCTCTGCTTCCCTTTGAAACTAGAAACTTCACAAGCCAGGCCTCCATCTTCTACAAATCCTTCAGCAAAACTGCTCCAAGCTCCACAGCAACAATCTTTAGGCATTCAATGATCTTCCCAGCCCAAAGTTCCAAACGCCTCCACAATCCTTCCCCAAAACACCAAGGTCAGGTCTGTCACAGCAATACCCCACTCTTATGGTACCAATTTCTGTTCTAGTTTGTCTTCCATTGCTGTGACAAAACACTCTGACTAACACCAACTAGGGGAGGAAAGGGTTTATTCAGCTTACATCTCCTGAGTCACAGTTCATCACTTAGAAAGCCCAAGGCAAGAACTCAGGGTAGGAGCCTGGAGGCAGGAGCTGAAGCACAGGACATGGAGGAATGCTGTTCACTGGCTTGCTCCCCTGGCTCATGCCCAGCCTGCCTTCTTATATAGTACACAACACCCTGCCCAGGGTAGCGCCATTCATTGGGGGCTGGGCCCTCCCACACTGCTCAACCATCAAGACAATACTCCACCGATGTGATCACAGGCCAATCCAATGGAGCCAATTCCCCAATTGACGTTCCCTCAACCCAGGTGTGTCAAGTTGACACTAAAGCTATCCAGCACATATGGTGACAAGAGGAGAGTGGGAATGCAAACAGTACATAAACCTTAACCCTGCCCCCAATAAACGAGTCTGTGACAGCTCGCCTTCTGTCTGCATTTACCCGACTCCCAGGGTCTGTATCTTGACTCTGCACCTCTCACCCCCTTTCCTTTGGTTGGACCCTGAAATTCCCCAGCAGGCCTGGGTGATTGTCTATATTCTTCACACATTTTTATTGCTGTATATCCATTGTACGTATGGGCAGTTTCATAAGAACACATTTATACAAGTATATGAGGTACAGTGACTTTTGTTTCTCTCTTAATTCCCTTTACCCTGTTCTTTTCCAATTAGTACTCTTTAATTTTCTTCTCTTATTGCTTTTGCAAGGATTTCAAGCATTATACCGAAAAGAAGTGTATATAATGGACAGCCCTGTCTGGCTCCTGATTTTAGTGCAAACGCTTCCAGTTTTTCTCAATGTAGAATGATGGTGGCTGTGGGTTTGTTGTATATACTTTTAATTATACTGAGGAATACACTCTCCCCTTTCTCTACTCTACCCACTCCCACTAGTCCTCTTTAATCCCTTAGACAGTGTTGCATATACTTATATATACATGATTTTATGTATCTTAAAATCTAGGGGGCCAAAGATAATATAAATATGTAATATTTGGCATTCCAAATCTGACATAATTTTATGAATATTGCAATCTTTAACTTTATCTAGTAATTTTTGTAGCATTAATTTTTCCATGAAGAGTATTTAACTGTGTTATAGACTTCCTTTATGGATTTAGGAGTATGAATCTTGCTTTGAAAGGTCTTCAATTTTCTAGTGTTATATTTTATTGACTTTAATTTAACCTCCTTGATATATCTAGACATATTGTGGAGGAAGAATTAACATAGTGATGATCTACAATTCTTTGTTTTCCAAATGTCTAGCCAGCTGCTCCAGCACTATTATTTTTATAGTCTGAAACCCTTGCTATCTATCAGATGACTGATGATCTATATTGTTCTTCAACCTCAAACACTGCATGGCCTGATCCCAATTCATCTGACTCTCATTTTTCCTCTGCTTTTGACATGAACAGAAGGTGACTTGGCCAGATACATTACTCAAGCAAACCACTTTCTCTCATGAATGAAAAGAAAGCAAAAAGTAAGAAGTTTGGCTTATCTCTAAAGATATCTTTAATGAACAGACTATGAAAGTTGTTAAACTGACTTTCTGTTGATATTCTGTTGAAGAATGCATTATAAATTTCTACGTAGCACTTCCTTATGTAGATATAACCTAAATTATTGAATCATCTCCCTTGTTATATATATATACACTTCTAATTAGCATATATATATATATATATATATATATTGCTGGCTTTTCTTAGAAAAACATTTTATTTCACCTAGGTCATAGTTTAGTTGTTGGATTAGTGAGTCAAATGGTACAAACTTTGAAATTTTAAAAATTTTATTGAGCATTTGTATATTTCATAAAATAGCTCCTAATCAAATTTAACCTCCATCTCCATGCCCAAACACCCCATCAGAACTCATGCTTTACATCATCCAAGTTAAATCTTATCCAGTCAAGCTTTTGAAACCAGATGTCCTTCTGTGCAAATTCATCAACTGGAGTCTAGTCAGCACAATTAAAAATCTTAGGTAAGGCATACTCTTCTTCACCCAGCAGTAATCAGTCTCCAGTAGTTCTCAGTCCACAACCAGTCCACCATCCATTTCTTTTGTTCCACTCTGAGACCTAAGAATTGGCAATGGTCCTGTGACTGATGCCAACATCTCCACAAGTTCATATGTTCAAGGTTCTAGTAGTCTGAATACCTCTGCTTCACTACATTCATACACCAGCCCTGGCTCTTACAATGCTTCTGCCTCCTCTTCCGCAATGAGCCCTGAGCCATGGGTTGGTGAGGTTTAATATGAGTCCTATCCAGGGACACACACTACGACATTTCTCATTCCTTGCAACTTGGCCATTTGTGGCTTTCTGTTTGCATTGCACTGTATTGTATAAGGAAGCATCACTGGTGAGCATTGAGGGATGCATTCATTGGCTCTCTGCCCCTCATTCTGCTGTGTTCCATGAGTCTTAGATGTAGAGATTCAGCTGTAGATATGTCTCCTAGGGTTAGGCATCTATTAGGGGTATATTTTCTTTGTCTGACCAGTTGTGAGATTCTGCTGTAGCCTTCATCTGTTGTAAAGAGAAGCTTCTTCAATTGGTGGTGTATGGTATCTTTGTCTGTAAATACAAGATTCCATATTTAGCATATGGCAAGAAATTTCATTTGTTAGACATTTGACAGAGATAGGGTTTTCTTTAGGATCTTTGTCTTCTCTAGCTATGTGCATTTGGCTGAGTTTACAGTACCACACCTGAGTTCACTCCTATAGAGAGGGTTTTAAGTCCAATTAGACAGCTATTGATTAGCATCCAGATAACAGTGCCACTACTGCACCGATAGAGGTAGTTTGCTGTGTAGGTCATCATAGGTATTAGGATTTAAGGTTGGATTGGGCCACTGATTGATTTTCTCCCTTAGCAGCATACATATTATCTAGAATTATGAACACTAATCTTCAGGTAAAAGGCTTCCAGGTCAGTTTCTGCTCCAATTATTTTTCTAGTCCTGGGAGATAATCAAGAGCTTTGGTGACAGCCTGTGCTATTTTGAGAGTCTCTTGGATCACTCTCATCATCCACTCAAAGGAGGTGTCTTCTGTCTGGCACTGTGCTCCCTGCAATTCAGTCCCCAGGTATACCTGTGCACTAATATTCAGACAGTGTATGTGCATTTCTCATGGTGTCCCTGTGGCATCACATTACTCTCTGGGTTCCCTAGCCACCAAAGATCTAGTCATTTCTATTTCTTTTTTTATTCCCAATTCCCTTCTCCTTCCCTAGATCCAGTACCTCCATTATCCCCACCTGCCTTCTCCTGAGTTCCCTTTCCCCCTTCCCCCTCTATGTCCCTTCCACCTCCCCTCCCAGCTCAACACTCCCACTTTCCCCACTTCCCCCCTAGTGACATCTGTTCCTTACAGAGCGTGACAATTTTTTCCAAATGAATGCACCCAACTAACCAATCACCATATCTAGAATTCAATGTTACCAACATCTCAGAAGCTGTACTAATGCCCTTCTTAATCATCTCTTTCTCTCAATCATAAACATAATACAGTAAAAAGAATGAATTAGCTTAGAATTTGTAACACCTTTTTTTGTGTGTGTATGAAATTTTTTATTGAGCACATTTCCTACAACATTTCTTAATCAAATTTAGACTCATTCCCCCTTCCATGCCCACCCCTCATGCCCGCCCTCCCCCCATCAGAGCTCATGGATTCTGTCATACACAAGTCCTGTCTTGCATCTTTTTCTCAGTCTTTTATAACCTTTTCGGTGCACAGGTTTACTGTTTTGGTCAGTACTTTGAATAGGTTTTTCCTCTCTTTTTTTGTTCCCATTAGATTTTGTATTATTCTAAAATATGCATACATACACTTCACACATAAATCAAAGTTACAAAATCTGAAAATAAACTATAGGTTAATTCCAAAGCACATTGAGATTTACATTTTAACAGTGGAGTTGCATGCATGTAAAAAGAACAACTTTTAAAAAATTAATTTTTATTTTACATGTAAGAGTATATTGCCTGCATGTATGTGAGTGCACCTGTGTTGTGCAATGCACTTAGAGGTCAGAGAAGGGCATCATATCCCCTGAAACTGGAGTTATGGACAGTTGCTAGCCACCATGTGAGTGTGGGAATCAATGCTAGGGCCTCTGTGAGAGCAGCCAGTGCTCTTAATCTCAGAGCCATCTCTGCAACCTCTAGAATTTGTAATGCTTTATATTAGTTTCACCCCATTTTGAAATTTAATACATATGTGGAATCATTTAATGCAATTGTTTTCTATATTTTTTTAATTCAAGATAATATTATAGACCTCTATCTACTTTATTGGGTAAATTTTAAGTAACTCATTCATTTTTTTTTAATTTTTTAATTTTATTTTTAAATGTGTATGAATGTACTGTCTGCATGTAGGTCTGTGCACCCGTGTTGTGCAATGCTGCAGAGTTCAGAAGAGGGCGTCAGATTCCCCTGGAACTAGAGTTAAAGACGGTTCTCAGCCACCATGTGGGTGCTGGGGATCGAACCCGGGTCCTCTGCAAGAGCAGTCAGCACTCTTAACTGCTAGGCCATCTCTCCAGCCCCAGTAACTCATTCATTATTAAAAGCCAATATTTTATCTGTGCATTTCATACAAAATTACATTACAAATCAAATTTATACCTGTGCCCCACTCCCTGCCCCCACCCCACCAGAGCTCATGCATCCTGCCAAACATGTTTGTCATCTTTTTCTCAGTCTCTCTCAAAATTCTCAATGCAGAAGTTTATTGTTTTGAGCAGAAGTTCACCATTTCAGTCAGTTCTTTGACCCAGTCTTTTCTGTTGTTGTTGTTGCTATTATTCCTTCCAATATGCATCACTCCAAAATATGCACGTATGCATGCCACATATATCATAGGTTTAAGCATCTTCATCTTATTTTTTATTAGGCTGAAAGATGTCATGTTTGAAGTATCCTCCTTGGCAAGCCCAAACAACCATCCATTCTGCCCTTGTGTTCTACACTGGGGTTTTCCCTGCCCATGGTCACCAAATGAGGCCCAGTAAGCACCATGTCCTGTCTTGATCTTCCTGTACTGATCTCCATGATACAGCCTGGGTAGTCCAACAATGGCAGTCTATACTCTGAAGAAGTGGAAACCTCAGTAGTAGCTCAGTCCACAAGTTGGATGTCTCAGCAGTCCCCATATGGCACTGAAGGTTTGGAGGATTCTTGGAGAGACATGAGTCTTCAGTCCATATTGGAAGGTTGAAAAGCTGTGTCTTCTCATGTCTTTGAAGGATGGCAAAAACAGTGGCAGCCACAGGGTAGCTGCCCTTGCCAGTAAGGCAGGCAAAACAACTGTGCTCTTTTGTCTTTTTACTAAGATCTCAAGCTTTATACCTGAAGTACAATTTCTCAGGCCTTACTATTCATTTATTTCTGGTTATACTTTCCTTTTGGATATTTAAAGCCACACAGTTAGCCTGGATTAACCAAGGTTTTTGTTTTCTCAAGGTCAGTTGAGGATCTGGTCCTCAAGGGTCACTCTGTCTTTTTTTTTTTGAGGGGGGGAGCCCCTGGCTCCTTTTGGCTTTTCAATCACCAGTTCCATTCACTCAAGGACAAAGTCAGGTCTTGCTAGACCAGGCTTCCCTTTTTGAAGCATGTGCAGATTTTCCTCTTTATAGACTGGACACTGGCTGAAGTCCCATTAGTAGATCTCTAAGACCTCCCTGTACAGGAAGACTGGTGACTTACATTTTCAGGACATTTCAAGAGATGCCACCATGCAGAGTCCCCTGGGACTTAGTTGACCTATGAGGTCAAGGAACAAAGTTATCCTTTAAGACCCTTGGCCAAATTGGTATGGGCCTTAAGTATGGCCATTAACCATCCAGAAAGGCTAAATTACACCAGCCTCATACTTTTAACTACTTTATAATAGTTTAGAAAATGCTTGGACAAAAGTTCAAGCAGACTTGTATAAGAAATACTAAGAAACACTCCCATAAAATAAATACTGTGGTTAGACATAATGTCATGACAAACTAGATTATATTGGCATGAAGTAGACTAAAATCTTACAATAATTATCACATTCAAAAATACCAAGAACTAGAACTTCAGTTTAATTTCAAGGGAGTGGGCAAAATTTAGGCAATAAAAACTATCCTATTTTTATATATTCATCACAGTAAAAAGGCACTATACTGTCTAAATGAGTATTTGTTTTTGTAGTGCTGATGCCTCTAACCTAACATGCCTATAGGATCCTATACATGACTTACAAGAAGAATACCATAGCATGCTGAGAAAATTTCCAGGCTTATGTTATTTCTGCTTGGTGTAAATAACAAATCAACACCCATGACACAGGGTGATAATGTCATTGGAACTGTGCATTCTCATATCCACTATGACAAAGGAATATGGAGGTCATGTAAGTCCCACATTGAGGAAGTCCGTGCCTGTTTACTTATTTCTGCAGATGGCTGCAGTGTGTTAGAAACCTTGGATTTCTAGTGTTGGCATAGTTGGTTGGTCATGTACTACTAATTTTTCCTCTCACCAGGAATATGTTTTCTTATACACCCCAGCACAATGGTAATCAATAGGTGTATTTTTTAAAGAGCCCCTTCCAAACACTACACATTATCATCGAGATATAATACACACCATGTAATACTTAATGAAACCTCTAGGGTCAATATTCATATACGTGCAGTCCTTTGAATTACCCTATTGGTTAAAGGTGCACAATAACACCTGGTGGGCTCTGTGATCCAAAGGAGGAGGGCACACGTAAGTGCTAGATACTCTGTGGTATATCAGACTTTCTCAATTTCAAGGGTGCAGTTAGAGGCCGAGAAAACTTCAGATCCTTTATTTTTAAAACTTAATTATGAATTTTTATTATTTTATTTGTATGAGTGTATTGCCTGCATGTGTGTGAGTACACCTGTGTCGTGTGATGTCTGAGGAGATCAGAAGAGAGCATAGGATCCCCTGGAAGTGGAGTTAGGGAAGAATGTTAGCTGCCATGTCGGTGTTGGGAATTAAACTCAGGCCCTCTGTGAGAACAGGCAGTGTTCTTAACCACTGAGCCATCACTCCAGCCCCAGGAGCCTTTGTTTTATATTGACTTAAATTGACATCTGGAGACTGGGCATCATATTTGGGTCCTCAGTATGATAAACTTGCTACATTTAGTCTCTCTTGAAAATCATAATGGATATACCACTCAAATATATATTTTGAGAGAGGTGAGGACATCTTGGAGATGAACCAACCAGTCAGTATAAAAGACCCCCCTCCAAAAAGCTACCTCACTTTAAACAAAAGCATGTGCAAGTCGAGGTCTTTTGACTAGAGAACTCAAGTTCTAGTTACGTAGATGGGAAAGTTTTAGGAAAAGATAGTTTCAAGAAAAGTGATTTTTAAACAGTATCCCCACTTCCTGAGCAGAGAGGTCTATAATTAGTGGCCCAGGATTTGAATCAGGCCATAACTATTATTCATTTACCCTACAACTTTTTATTTGAATTTCTTGTCATCCAGCCTCCCAGACTCTTAGAATCTCTGTGCCTCCTCTTCCTGCACGGTCTCCTATGTCTGGGGAAACAGATGTTCTCCAGACAGTTGGGCAGTTACTCATGAACTCACAGCAATGGTGACATCATGCAAAAGCCCTATGAAGCACAAATTTGACAAAAATTCCAGCACAGACACAACATAAAGAACATTTGGCAACTGATGGCTGCTGGAAGAAAGAGTGTCTTACAGGGAAGTTACTCTTGTTTAGTTCAGTTAATGGACCCACAGTAAAGGATATTTAGGGACACAAAGCAGACTCTATATGATGTGTGTGTGTGTGTGTGTGTGTGTGTGTGTGTGTGTATTTTAATTGGGGGGGTGCGTCAGTGGAGGTGGTGCCCATATGGGAGGGTATCTAAATACCTTAGGTGAGAAACTATTGGCACCTTATCAATTATGGATGAGAGAGTTCGTCTCCTTTAAGGGAATGACACTAGATAGGCTGATCAGGCTCCAGTGGATGAACTCCCACTGAAGGACATCTGGGAACACAAAGCTGACTGGATAGGCCCTAATATATATGACAGAATGTGTACGATCCAGTGGGGGTGTTAAGGGGCTTGCACAGATGGAGGAGAGTCATAAATATGATTAAGGTGTATCATTTTAAATGTACAAAAATTCAATAAAATATATTGTAAATAAAAACATCAAAATGTATCGTGTTAAAATCTCAAAATTCAATAAAATTATACTGAGAAATAAAAATAACAAAAACAAAAAACAATTTCTGTCATATACAAAACAGAATTTTCTATGAAAGTTTGTTTCTGGGTAACTTTTTCTTTTTTTTTTTTAACATTTTTTTATTGATGCTTTGTGCATTTCATACATCATTTTCCAATTCAGTTCAGGCATATTTCCCTTTCCCTTCCTCCCCACCCCCACCCCATCCCCATGCATTCCACCATAACTGCCCTGCATCTTTCAGTTTTTTTTTTCATTTTTTAGCTATAAGTGACAATCCATGAGTACAAGCATCCTTCGTGCAAAACCAATCTGCAGGCTGCTGCCCCCCCGAGAGTTGGGTGAGAATCCAAAGTGGAACCTTTCCTTTTGGGAGAAACATCAGAGCACGAAAGAAGAGAAGATTGGTTTACAAAATTGAAAACTAAGAAAAGAGTCAATATACTCCATAAACAAGGAAGGAGGAAAGGGGGGGAAAAAAGCATCAGAATGAGGCAAGCAAAACCAGCCTTTAATATAGTGAAAAGACATTTATGTTTGGCATCTGAATACAGGCAGAAAAAAGTAAACCTCCATGCCTGGGACGCTGCTAAGGGATAACATGGGAAAGGAACAGGAAAATCCTGCACCAAACGCTACCAAACCAGTAGAAGATAGGCATACAATGGGAACCCGTTTGAGGAGACCCAAGGAACAGAATTATTCTTAGAGGAATAATTGCAGACCGATGAAGAGAATTAAAGAACCATAAAAGAAGGAAGTCCAGAGAACTAAAAGAGAGAAAATGAAAAAAACTCAAAAAGACCTAGAGGGAAAGAAAGAAACTTTGGAAAGAACTAAAAAAAGAAAAAAAAAAAAAAAAAAAAAAAAAAAAAAAAAAAAAAAAAAAAAAGAAAGGGAAAAAAAATAAAGGAATACAGAGACTAAAGAGAGAGAACGAAAAAACTCAAAAAGGAGCCTAGAGGATCAAGACAAACCCTACAAAACTTCGGAAAGAACTAAAGGAGAAGACCGACAAACTCCACAAAAGAACTAGAGGGAAAAAAACAAACTCAAAAGGAAGTTAAAAACACTGAAAAAGGAAGCCACCACGAAGTAAGGAGCACCAAGAGAGACTGAGAAGCTCAAAAAAAGGAAATGTAGTATTTGAAAAGCTTACTGAAAAATACACACACAAAAAAAAAAAGAAAAACACAGGGATGAAACGAAAAAGGAAAAAGACACATCACTCAACCAATCAAGAAGAAAGGAAAGGAAAAAGCCTCAGAAGTAGAAATGGAGGAAGGCAGAACAAAGAATATCCAGAATCCCTCTGGAAGATAACACAGAGCACTTAAAGGCTCGAAGAAAGATTATGAAAATTTTTTAAAAATAACACAAAATTGAACACCCCAGGAAATATGGACTCTATGAAAAGATCAAAACCTCCACATCATAGGAATAAGGAAGAAGAATCCCAAGAAAAATGGTATTGGTCATTTTTTCAACAGAATAATAGATGAAAATTTCCCCCAAAACTAAAAAATAGACCAAACCAACAAATACAAATAGAAGCACATAGGACCCCAATAGACAAGATCAGAAAAGAAAAACACCAAAGGCGCCAAATAAACATAGTTTTTTAAAAATGCTAGATGCCCAAAACAAAGATCAAAATTCTGAGAGCTACAAAAGAAAAAAAAAAAAACCCTAACCTAACACCTAACCCTAAGTCACAATACAGAAAGGGAAAAAACCCAATCAGAATCACAACTGACTTCTCAGATTCTCAGCCTTCAAACCAATGAAAGCAAGAAGAACACCATGGGAAGCAAAGCATTACCAGTGTTAAGAGACTATGGATGACAACCCAGAATACTGTTACTATACCCAGCAAATATTTTGATTATAGTTGAAGGAGAGAGAAAAATCTTTCCATGAAACATAACAAGATGATGGGGAAAATACATATCTTGGAAAAAAAAAGACCGACCTTTCATCATAAAATAATTGAAGCAATTTCAAAGGGCAGAAGAGAGGAGCAGCAACCCTCAAACAGCTAGGAGAAGAAACTAATAAAAACAAAACCATAAGAGCAAAATCAGAAGCTAGAACTCCAAATGGATAATAAAATTAAGTTTGAAAGGAAAGCAACATCAACTTTCAATTATAACTTTAAATATTAATGTGCTGAACACTCAAATCAAAAGGTATATACTGGGAGAATGGATTTAGGAAACAAACCCATCTATATGCC
>VZQC01000029.1:513830-526287 GCA_009823505.1 Rhizomys pruinosus
GGGGGGGGGGGGGATATGCATGATCTAGCCTGCACCCCGGCAACCCACACAAAGGTGCAGAGCACTAGCCAACTGGCCGCTGGACCCTCCGTTCCCGGCGATAAAGAAAGACGTAGAGCGGTCCTGCCCATGACCCCCTACCTGCGGCAGAGGCTTGCCCAGGTAACTTCCCTGCGCCTGCACAAAGGTGCAGAGCACTAGCCCACTCTCTGGATAACTTTTTCAAACAATTAGATCCACATTACAACACGAATCAATTGAAGCCACTCCCCTTCTTTTTTATTGTTCATCATTTTTTGGTATTAGCTATAGGATTTATATGTTGAATTTATATGTTGGGTATCTGTTATGAATCTGAGGCTGAGAAAGATTTGGAGTAAGGCCAGATCTCACTTTTTTGTTTTTATTTATTTTATTTAATTACATATATTTTTTGTACAAGAGAGCTCTCACTTCTACAACATTTAAACAAAACACCAGAATAAATACATCAGTTCTATGGAGAGTAATGGGAAATTCTAAAATTGATTGTGGTATGGCAGTGCAACATTGTGAATATAATTAAAAAGTCACTGAATGCATAATTTATATGGCTGAATTATATAATTCTGTTTCTCCTACATGACTTTTATTTTTTATTTATTTATTTTTATTTATTTTTGTATGTGTATGAGTGTACTGTCTGCATGTGGGTTTGTGCACCCGTGTCGTGCAATGCCACGGAAGTCAGAAGAGGGTCTCGGATTCCCCTGGAACTGGAGTTCTTCTGTAATTGGAGTTACAGACGGTTCTTAGCTGCCATGTGGGTACTGGGGATCGAACCCGGGTCCTCTGCAAGAGCAGTCGGTGCTCTTAACCACTAGGCTATCTCTCCAGCCCACATGACTTTTATTATTGCAGTATTGGGTAGGCAGCTTGCTTATTGATGTCAGCATGCACAAGGCTCATGTAAACTCAAGCAAACAAATTAGTTAGCATGGGACCGGGAAAATAGGCAGCAGATCCCAATCTTAGCTAAAGAAAAATTGGCAACTGAGTACTGCTGAGTGAGGAAGAGTTGGTTTTTTTAAAGTGAGGGATTCTGCATAGGCTGAGTGGATCTCAGTGGATGAACTTGCATTGAGGAACATCCAGGGACACTAATTTGACACAATGGGCCTTAACAAAAATGACATAATGTATGAATTCCAGTGTGGGAGACTGTGGAGGGTGCCAATGAAGAAGTGGGTATAAAGATGTTTAAGATTGATTGAGATGTTCTGTATGAATTACACAAAAAATTAAATAATAAAATTTAAAGCACACACACACACACACACACACACACAAATCCTGTAAAGTACAGATGTAGTCCATTGCAGAGGAGGCACGTGGAAGATTGTAAGACCCAGGGAAGAGATACATGATCACATGCAAGAAGAGTCGTACAACTCTGAGGACCTGTTCATATGATTCCTACAGTAGTGGTGTCAGATGCACAAGACCCATCTATACTTAAGGAGACAAACCAAGTGTAGAATTGTGTAAATAGGCAGCAGGTCCCAATCTTAGCATAAGAACTATTAGATGTTGATTACTACTGGGTGAGGAAGAGCTGATCTTAAAGCTAAAGATCAGCTGACTATACCTTAGTGGATGAACTTGCACTGAGGAATGTCTATGAATGGTAACTTGACACAATGGGCCTTGACACAAAGAACAGTGTGTGTGAATTTCAGTGGCAGCCTGTGGAAGGGTGCCAGTGGCGAAAGGGGTTAAAAGAGGATTAAGATTGATTGGAATGTTCTGTATGAAGTACACAAAAATTAATAAAAGAATAGAGGTAGTATGTACTGTATAGAATTGGTAGAAGAGGAAATGGAATAACTCCTGCAGAGCACATAGCACTCTTTTTGGTTCTTGGAAAATACTTGGTAAATGTTAGGTAATATTGCTTGATAGGTTCAGAAGATTATTAACAATTAGCCTAATAGCCCTGAGGTTGTGCAACTAAAGATTACCCTGAATCCTTAAGCATCTCCTTTCAGGGTTTATCCAAATATCTACTCACTTCTAGGTCACTATCCATTCTCAGTCAAAACCTCAGTACATCAGAGGCTCTTAATTGTTAATAGGAAAAAGTAATAGCCAATTACTAGAGTGTTTCACTAAGTAGGAGCAACACATCTTTCATATTTAAACATGATGTAATAGATTCTTCACATGGCTGAGAACAGTTCTGCATTCTATTTTTTCTTTGACTTTTACCAGTGTCATTATATTTCAGATTTTAAAATTATTTTTATTTTGTGGGTATGAGTGTTTTGCTTCCATGTATGTAAATGCACCCCTGTTCTGCAATGCCTAAGGTGGTCATTAGAGGATATTGGAACTGGAGTTACAGAGCATTATTAACTGCTATGTGGATGCTGTGAACAAAACCCAGTTCCTCTTCAAGAGCAGTCAGTACTCTTAAACTCTGAACACTCTTCCATGCTCCATTTTTTTGAGACATGGACTTGTGGGTCTCAGGCTAATGTTGAGTTTACTATATAACAAAGGAGGATCTTGATCATCATGCCTTCACCACCCGAGTACTTCTATTATAGGCATGTACCAACATACCTGGTTTAGGATTTTTTTAGCTTTGAATTTCTTTATCTATGAAGAAGAACAATGGATTTAATCTTGGCTGCATATACAGAAAATTGAAATCATGGAATCTTCTTATAATGAAACAAAGTTCTGTGAAAATGCAAGATATATTTATTTACATATCTGTAGCACAGCCAGGTAAAAGCTCTGGCCACTATTATCAGAAATGCAAAGCAGTCTAAAACTCTTGTAACAAAATAGATGATAGTTATAGTTTTAGAACCTTTGTATTTGTGCAGAGTCCCTCGATTAAATTTTTGGCAATCAGAACATATGTAGACCAGGCTAACATATGCCATGAAAGAAAAAGACTTCTTAGCAAAATAATCATGAAACCAGTATCCTCACCTTTTACAGAATGTAAAATGTCTGCTTCCTTAGATTACATGGTAGGAATCCAAAGCAGAAAGAATTAAATGCACAACTAGAAATGGGAAATTTCTACACTGAAAAGAGCTGAGCTGTCATTAGAAATGTAGGTAGATGGTTGTAACATTATTCTTCTTTTGAAGTTCTTGATGAATCTATTAAAATCCCAAGAAAGGAGTAAAATGGATCAACCCCCATATATCCCTCTTCACCCTCGTGGCTCTAGATAATTTCTAGTAACTGACTGAGGGAGTACGGGGCAAACATATTATTATACTAGTGACATAACTGATTATTGGTTATGGTTTAGGTATTTCACTTGAGGGTACATTACCTAGAGACTTGGGCCCCAGTTAGGTATGGTTAATAAGTTGTAAAACATTTTAGAGGCAGGGCCTAATGTGGGATTATTTGATCATTTGGAGCACTGCCTTTTTGAATATTCTAGTTTAGTTCTTTTGGGACCCTGTGTGAGTAGGTTGTTAAGAATGGTGTAAGAATTCCCCCTCCCTGGTCTCTGGCTTTCTTTTGTGTCTGTTCTTATTTTTAAATTACTATACAAATTAATAAGCATTGTTACCTATATGTGGCATTTTACTTTGTTCTACTTCAATCCTCCCTCTTACTGGTCTCTTCTTCCCCCAAAATATCCTCAACTTCCTGCTTTCCTGTCAAATGTTCTCCATTATCATCAATTTTATCTCACTTCACTCCACCTCTCAGTCGGGATCCTTGTCTTCTCCTAATGCTCCACTTTCTAATTTAAGACCTCACAAAATGCATGAAATCTAAGGGGGGGGGTTATGAAGGGTGCACATGTGAGAGAGTTTCTAGGTATGATTAAGATTTATGAAATGCACAAACATTCAATAAAAATATACATTGAGGGGCTGGAGAGATGGCCTAGTGGTTAAGAGTGCCGACTGCTCTTACAGAGGACCTGGGTTCGATCCCCAGCACCCACATGGTGGCCGAGAACCGTCTGAAACTTTCCATTCCTAGGCAGGGAACTCCAGTTCCAGGGGAATCCGACACCCTCTTCTGACCTCCGCGGCATTGCACGACACGGGTGCACAAACTTGCATGCAGACAGTACATTCATACACATACATAAATAAATAAAATTAATAAAAAATATATACATTGAAAAAAAGAAATACATCCTTATATACAAATATAAACATATACCAATTTGAATGTATATTGTGCATATGAGAGAAAGTAATATTTGTCTCAGTCTGATTTATTTTGCTTAACATGAATTCCAGTGTATTACATTTCACTGAAAATATGATTTAATTTTTCTTTACAACTAAGTATAATTCCATTATGTATATGTACTCTGTTTTCTTTATTCTTTATTCTCTTGATGGACATCTTGGCTGGATTCTTCTGTTAGTTACTGGTAATAGAGTAGCTGCAATTAATTTGGTTATAACTTTGTGACATGTTATCTTACAGTCCGTCACATATGTACAAAAGAATTTGGACATGTGGTACCACTATTTGTAGTTTTCTGAGAAACCTGATTTCCATAGTGACTGCAGCTGTTTGCATGGCCACTAGCAGTTTATAAGGGTTCCTTAAGTCTTTGCTGGCATTTGTTGTCATTTGTTTATTTGATGATAATTATTCTTACTGTTGTGAGATGAAATTTCAAAATATCTTAATTTACATTTCCATGATTGGCTAAGTATTTCGAATATTTTTTAAAATGTATATTGGCTAGTAACATTTCTTCTGTTGAGAATTGTCTCTTCAGTCCATTATTTCATTTATTGATTCATCTTTTGATGTTTAAATTTTATAGTTCTTTATGTACTCAAGATATTAATTCCCTTACTGATACCCAGTTGTCTAAGGTTTTATATTATAGATGTCTTTTACTTTACTCCCAGGTTTACTTTTTTTTAGTTATTGAGTGTTAGATTTTTCCCACCCTCAATTTCTTCACTCCCCCAGTTCATTCTAAGCAAACTCTTTATTGATATACTGATTTTTGTAAATTTATTTTCGATCCTGTTAAGTGCTGAGATCCAAGAGTTTTCTGGTGAGTTTTTAGGGTCTTTTAAGAACAGGATCTTGTCTGAAAATAGGCCCAATTTTACATTTTCCTTTCTTTTTTATACCATTTAAACTTCTGTCTTTTGTTCTTTTGCTCCAGCAAAAGCTTCAAATGTTGTGCTGAGTAAGAGTAGAGAGAGCGGGAACCCTTATCTTGTTTCTGATTCTAGAGAAAAAATGCTTTCAGGTTTTCCCTATTTAGGATAATTTTAGATATAGGCTTGTCATAAATACCCTTTATTAAGTTTCTGTATATTCTCCTATTCCTAGTTTTTTAAACATTTATTATGAAGTTATATCAAACTTTGTTGGACTTTTCTGCAATTATTGAGATTATCATGTGGTTTTTGTCCTTAAATCAATTTTACTTGCTGAACTGCACATATTGATGTATATATTGAACCACATTCCCTTTCCTAGAATGAAACCAAATTGTTCATGATGTAGGATCATTGAAATGTAGTTTTAAATATGGATTGCAATAATTATATTGATAATTTCTGTGTGTGTGTTCATCAAGGTAATGAGTCTACAGTTCTTTTGCTGTATCTTATCTAATTTTAGAATCAGGGTAAACTTGACTTCAGAATCTATAAAATCTTTAGTTTTTCTCTCTTTTGAGATTTATTGCTTCAATGTCATTGCTTGTTATACATTTGTCAAGTTATTTATATTCCCTTATTTAAATTTGGTAGGTCAATTGTGAAGATGCAAGAAATTAATTTGTGTTTCATTTCATAGATTTTTATAATTTTTAATTGAAAGTTTATGTATTTTTCTGTTTTTTTCATTTTTTAAATATTTTATTTGTTGCTTATATATTTTAACATGAGTATACATTATTTTGACTGTTGATAAACTTAGTTTTTTATAATATTTTATTGAAGTTTTTGCATTTCATACATCATTTGTCAGTCTAATATGGACTCTTCCCTTTCTATGCCCCTTACCCCACCTGAATTCATGCATTCTGCCATATATGTCATATTTGTTTCTGAGTCTTTTTAAAGTTTTGTGTATTTCACACATTTAGTATTCAAATTTAAATCAATTCCCCTTTCTTACACCTCACCACACCAGAGCTCATGCATTCTGCCTTACATGTCTTTCACTTTTTTCTCAGTCTTTTATTTTAATTATTCAATGACAAAGTTTGCTGTATCAGTCAGTTCTTTGGCCTAGTCTTTTGTTGCTCCTTCCAATGTATATCACACTAAAATATGTCTACATACATGGCACATATATACCAAAGTTATGACATCTGAAAATAAACTATATATCAATACCAAAACATGTTCAGTGATTCACATTTTGAGAATAGAGTTGCATTAGGTAAAGAAAAAATTATACTTTACAATCCTAAATAACATAGGAAGTTGATGAGTAACACCCAATGTTATATTTACTAAAAAGGGGGGTGAGGAATTATTCAGCTTGCCTTATAAAGAGAGATTTGATGCTAGCATCTACAAATGAGGGAATCATTTGTTTTTTCTGACACTGTGTTACTTCACTTAGGATAAAGGCTTCTAGTTCTATCCATTTATCTGCAAAGTTCATGATGTCATCCTTCTTTACCGCTGCATAGGTTTACATTGTGTAGATGTACCACATTTTCTTTTTTTAATTCATTTTATTGTTATTAAACTTTTTTCCATAAATCTTACATCATTTTTCAATTGAATTTAGAGTCACTTCCCTTTCCGTGCCTCCACCCCACCTGAATCCGTGCACTCTACCATACATGACTTGCATCTTTTTCCGAGTCTTTCCAGAGTTTTTTTCCAGTTCTTTTGTTGTTGTTGTTCTCTCCAACTTGCATTGCTACAATATATTTGCAATATATTTGCAAATGTATATATAGATATATATACTATATATATATATATTATATATATATATTAATATATACATACATATATGCCCATATCACCTGAATTGGAGGATTTTTTTTTTCTAAAAGATGCCATGTTTTCCTTAAGGAAATTTCTGCAGGTTCCTCCTTGGCAAACCCAAACATCCATCAATCCTTCCCTTGTGTTTCACACTGGGGTCTTTCCCTCCCATGGTCCCCCAAATGAAGTCCATTAAGCACGCACCCTGTTCTGATCCCCCTGCTCTGGCCTCCATGATACAGCTTGGGGAGTCCAACAATGGCAGTATATACTGTGACATGGTTGAAATCCCCTTAGCTGCTTAGCTTTATCCACTAGTAGGTTGAGGGACATTTGGGTTGTTTCCAGATCTTTGCTCTGAAGAGAACTGCAATAAACATAGATGTGCATGTATGTCTGTGAAAGGATGAGTCTCCTGGGTAAATACCCAGGAATACCCAGGAGTGGTATTACTGGGTCAGGTGGTAGGCTCAGTTTGAGTCTTTTAGTGGTTCTCCACACTGCTTTCCACATGAATTGTTCGAGTTTGCATTCCCATCACCAGTGGATGAGTTCCCCTTTCCCCACCACCTCTACAGCATTTGGTATCTTTTGTTTTCTTGATCATAGCCAGTCTTACTAGAGTAAGATGAAATCTTAACATGGTTTTAATTTGCATTTCCTTAATTGCTAGTGACGTTGAACACTTTTTAAGATGTTTCTCAGGGCTGGAGAGATGGCCTAGCGGTTAAGAGCACCAACTGCTCTTGCAAAGGACCCGGGTTTGATCCCCAGCACCCACATGGCAGTTAAGAACCATCTTTAACTCCAGTTCCTGGGAAATCTGACACCCTCTTCTGACCTCCACAGCATTGCACGACACAGATGCACAAACCTACATGCAGACAGTACATTCATGCACATAAACAATAAATAAAAAATATTTTTAGTACTTCTTTATTTTTTTCATTTTTTTAACAATAAGTAATAATTTATGGGTATAAGCATCCTTCATGTAAAACCAATTTGCAAGCAGTTGTACCCAAACCCACACAGCCCAAGGGTCCTACCATCCAGCTGGGGGGGCTTGTATATTCAATCAAGTTGATCAAATAAGCGTCCAGACTATATTGCTGTAGTTTTACCATTCACCCCAATCACAGCCCTTACATTCTACCATGCCCCCTCTTCCACAGATTGTTCCCTAGGCTTAGAAAAGTGGCATAGGTGGATGAGAAGCAAAGCAGTCTACTTTCTGTGGAGCTGTTGTTTTGGAATCTGGTCAATTCCGGCTGTTTCCTTTCATGGGCTGACAGTTTGTCCAGGAATAACCTTTCTATCCTACTAATGAATCACAAGCAATTAGATATATAGGTATTTAAACAGTACTAATTGTTATGGTAGGTTACTTTTGTATAGACACAGATGTTTGGATGGTATGTTAATCCATTAATTACATTTTTCTGTAAAATATGACAGGGTCTTACTGTGGCTTATAACATTTCCTAACCGTTTCTCTTTGTATATGACTTGTTTTTCTTTTGTAGCCTTCAGAATTTTGATTTGTTTTGGGTGTCTAGCATTTTAACTATGATATGGCATGGGGAGTTTCTTTTCCAATCTTGTCTATTTGGAGTCCTATGTGCTTCTTGCATTTGTATGGCTTTGCCATTTTTTTAGTTTGGGGAAATTTTAATCTATTCTGTTGAAGATCTGATCAATACTATTCTCTTGAGATTCTTCTCCTTCCTCTATTCCTATGATGCGGAGGTTTGATCTTTTCATAATGAATCATATTTCCTGGTTGTTCCAATTTTGTGTATTTTCAAATTTTTCATATTCTTTATTTGAGCTTTTTAGTTGCTCTGTGTTATCTTGCAGATCTTATATTCTTTGTTCTGCTTCCTCCATTCTATTTCTGAGGCTTTTTCCTTTCCTTTCTTCTTGATTGGATAAGTTTTCTAATTCCTTTTTCGTTTCATCTTGTGTTTTCTTTAGTATTTCCATTTCCTTTTTGAGCTTCTCAGTCTCTTCTTCGTGCTCCTTACTTCATTGGTTGGCTTCCTTTTTCAGTGTTTCTACTTCCTTTCGGAGTTTTTTTTTTCTCTCTTTCTTGTTCTTTCTGGTGTTTGTCAATCTGTTCCTTTAGTTCTTTCCTAAGTTTTCTTGGTATCCCTCTAGGTCCTTTTTGAGTTTTTCATTCTCTCTCTTTAGTTTTCTGAATTCTTCCTTATTTTCTTTAATTTCTCTACATAGATCTACATTTATTCCTCTAAGATCTGTTCCTTGGGTCACCTCCAAGGGAATCCCATTGTAGCTCTCTCCTACACATTTGGTAGAGCTTGGTGTGGGATTATTCTGTGTCTTTCCCATGTTGTCCCTTCGTAGTGTCCCTGGCATATGGGTTTCCATTTTGTGATTCAAATCAGAAATGTCTTTTCACTATGTTAGCAGATGGTTTTGCTTGCCTCCTTCCGATGTTGGTTTTTTTTTTTTTTCTTTCCTCCTCCTTGTTTATGGAATATTGACTTGTCTAAGTTTCAGGCTTTCAATTTTGTTTATATATTGGATATTTGAAGCCTAAGTCACTCTTCTCTTCCTGTTCTGAAGGTTCTCAAAAAAAATCCACTTGGATACTCTCTCACCAATTCCAGTTGGTGGGGCGGGGGGGGGAGTGTTATATGCCTGACTTAGCCCATGCCCCGGTAGCTGCCTGGAGCGACTTCTGGGTTCCTGTGCCTCAGGAGCCACCTGCACAAAGCCACAGAGGCACCAAACCCGATCCGCCAGTCACCAGCTGCAAAGGCGAAGGGCAGCTCCTGCCCAAACAGCCACCCCCTACAAAAGGGCTCAGAGTTGGGACCATTTTCCAGCAGCCCCGGAGACAATATACCCTAAAATCTACCTGCCTCAAGTGACTTCTGGTTTTCTGTGCCGCAGGAGCTGGCCCAAACAAAGCCACAGAGGTGCCAAACCTGACCACAATAAATAAAATTTAAAAAAGGTGTTTCTCAGCAATTTTCACTTCTTCATTTTTGAAGTCTCTGTTCAGCTCTTTACTCCATCTTTTAAGTGCGTCATTTGTTGTCTTACTTCTTTGTTTTTTGAGTAGTTTATATACTATAGATCTTAATGTTCTATCAGATGTATCACTGGGGAAGGTTTCCCCCACTCTGTGGGTCTTTTAAGCGGGTCATTTGTTTCTTACTCCTTTGTTTTTTGAGTAGTTTATATACTATAGATGTTATGCTCTATCAGATGTATCACTGGGGAAGGTTTCCTCCCACTCTGTGTGTGGGGGGGTTTCACCTCTTTGATGGTTTCGTTCTCTGTACAGCAGCTTTTAAGTTAATCCCACTCATCAATTGTTGACATTATTCTTTGGGCAGCTGCTGTCTGATTTAGAAAGTATTTCCTTGCGCCTATGTCTCATAGGTTGCTGCCATCGTTTTCTTCTATCATTTTCAGAGTTTCAGTTTTCACATTGAGCTCTTTGATCCATTTGGAGTTAATTTTTGTACAAGGTGAGAGGTAGGGTTAGTTTTATTCATCTGCAAGAAGTGATCCAGTTTTGCCAACATCATTTGCTGAAGATGCTTCTTTCTTCCATTTAGTCTTCTTAGCCCCTTTGTCAAATATGAGGTAGCTAAAGTTGTATGTGCTCAAGTTTGGATCTTCAATATTGTTCCATTGATCTATGGTTCTATTTTTGTGCCAGTACTAGGCTGCTTTTATGACTATAGCCCTATAAAATAGTTTGATATCTGGTATAGTGATCCTCCGCTGTATTGCACTTTTTCTCAGGGTTGCTTTATCTCTTCAAGGTCTTTTGTTTTTTCATATGAATTTAAGGATTTTTTTTCTATGTCTGTGAAGAAACTCATGGAGACTTTTATTGGGATTGAATTGAATCTGTATATTAGTTTGGGTAAGATCAATATTTTTATTATATCAATGTTTTCCAATCCATGAGCATGGGACATATTTCCATCTTCTGGTGTCTTCTTCAATAAACTTCTTCAGGGGTTTAAAGAGCTTTTTGGTGTCTTTGGTTACCTTATTTCCTAGGTATTTTTTTGAAGCTATTGTGAGTGGGAAGGTCTCCTTGTACTCCTTCCCCAATTGCTTATTGTTGGTGTAAAGAAAGGCTACTGATTTTTCTAGGTTAATTTTGTATCCTACAACTTTACTGAAACTCTTAATCATTTCTAGGAGTTTACTGGTGGAATTTTTAGTGTCCCTTAGGTATACTATCATATGATCTGCAAAAAGGTATAGTTTGACTTCCTCTTTTACAACTAGCACTCCTTTAATTTCCCTTTCTTTTCTTATTGCTCTAGTAAGCCTTTCAAGCACTATATTGAAAAGGAGTGGAGATAGTGGCAGCTTTGCCAGTTTCCTGACTATGATTGTTCTTTTAAGATCTGTGTCCTGGATTATCTTCTGGGAGATCTCAATGTAGGAGTCTTCTATAGGACTGGTAGAGTTTGGTGGGGATTTATTATATGTTTTTCCCATGTCTTCCCCCCCCCACCCCGCCCCATGCTTTTGATATGTGGATTTGTTTTGTTGTTTGTAGTCTGATGCAAAACTCAAGTGTTTCTTTGCTGCATTAACAGCTTACTGTGCATGATAAGGGTCTACCAGATCCCCTGGTCTGGTTGTAAGCTTCAGCAATGGCCTTCTAGAGTCAGGCCACCTGGCTCTGCTTGCTTGCTTGCTCAGGATTGCCTGGGCCAGACCACTCTCCTAGGTGCTCTGTCAGGTGGTCTTGGAGTTCCACCTAGTTTAGCTTGCCTGTGATTGTTTTCCTGGACCCAGTAACTCAGATGGGTGTTCCCAGAGGTCCAGTTGGTTCAGCTTACCTGTGTGGACATATCTAGGCTGGGCCTCTCTGTTGGGTCAATCAGAAGTAAAAGCTGGGGCTACTGAGTATTGTTTCAGATCTTCAGGGAACTGATCTAGGTTTTCTGGGAGCCAGCCCTGAGTCGCTCACCTCTTGGTCAGCTCCTGCCAGATGGCTCCTCTCCATGCACAGCTTGCCTGCTCTGTTCCACTCCTGCCTGACAGCTGAGTCTCTGCCCACAGGTGCTCCCGCCCCCAACCTGTGCTCTGCTTGCCTGCTCTGGTTAGCTACCTCCAGACTGCTGAGTCTCCCAGAAATTACTTTTATTATTTTGTATTCATAAAGACTTTTTTGTTGCCTAGAATTTGACTTATTTTAGAGAAGGTTGCATGGATATCTGAGAAGAGTGTTTAGCCCATATCTATTAAACATAAAATACTGTAGTATGTGTTAAGTCTATTTGTTCAATTGTATAATAGTTTAATACTTAAGGTTTTTTGTTAATTTTTAGCATAGATGGCATATGTAAGAATAAGAGTAAGATATTGAAACTACCTACTGCTATTGTTGCAGTACTTACCTATCTGACCAATAATGCCCATTAGCCTTTCTTTTATAAAATTAGGAGTTCCAGTATATATATATATATATATATATATATATATCTATA
>VZQC01000029.1:537378-607221 GCA_009823505.1 Rhizomys pruinosus
AAAAAAAAAAAAAAAAAAAAAAAGTTTATAGGTGAAAAAGTTGAGGTTTCAAGAGGTAAGATCGTTTACCTAAGGTCACAGATTAATTAATAAATGAAAGACAGTATTGCATTGAACAAGACAGGATCGAGAAACCTGAAAAGAAATTCCACCACACTTGTAACTAGCATTCTTTACAACTTATTTTTAGAAAACTATTTACGAAGAAAAAATAATATGAACACACAATTGAACATCCAGAATAATAAATTTTTTTTTTCTGGTCTTATTGAGACAGGTCTCCCTGTAGCACCACCTGGCCCAGAACTCACTCTGTGTACCAGGCATGCCACAATCTCACACAGAGCTATCTGCCTCTGCCGCCATTAGTGCTGGAATTAAAGGCATGTGCACCACACCTGGCTATGAAGGATATTTGAACTCATAAATATTAATCCAAATTTAAGTGACATATTGGATTCAAATCAGCAACTACACACTGGAGACAGTATTTTGAAGTTGGTTTGTTTTGTTTCAGTGTATTTTTCTCCTTATAAACATGATAGGCTGACAGGAATTGAGAAAGAAAAACTGGTGTAAATAAGGAAGTCAAGCTAACACAAAATGGAGAGTTCAGTAAATCAGTATGGAATTTATAGAGTACAAGATTGTGGGTTCATTGCAATGAGAGCTTCACTTAGTGGTATCAATAAGTTTTTGTGGAAAAAGCTCACAATTTCTCCATAAAAATGAACCAGTCCATTTATAGTACAGCCCAACTTGGCTAAATCTTTTATAAAGCTGCCTTATTATTTTACACAAATTCTATGTAAATTCCATACGCTGCCTGCCACCCAATTCTTGTGTTCATGCCAACATTATGAATTGCTCCCATAATTCTCTTTTCTTTTTGGAGTGAACATCAGAATCAGACTACATTTAATACTGCAGATGGCAACTACCAGCGGATTGTATTCAGCACATGAAAAGAAAGCTATTATCTATGACTCCAAGTACACATATTGTCTGACTATTGGGGGATAATGAACATCAGATATTGCAAACTCTGTTAAGGAATGTGTCTGTAGTAAACCAATGCTATTCAGCTATGGAGACTTCCATCCATGGTCCAGTCTTCCATTGCTGCTGTGGTCATCATGGACTGACCAGCAATACAATTTTACACATTAACAGAAAATAAACATTCTAAACGTGAAGAACCTTTAATAGAATTTCATATCAAGATTGTTCCTACACGCTTCACCCAAGCCTTGAAAAGCCTTAGGAATATGGTGTTGAATGTGAACTACGATGAGTTTAGGTTTTGTTTATAAAATTCTCATTTAATTATAGTGACCTGCTGTGAAGGGTAAACTGAATGCATGTAAAAGAACATTGAATTGTGCTTAAAGTGACCTGGATTCCGTTTCTGTCTCCATAGTTATTTTGAGTTCCCTTCTTCGGGTTTCATCTTCCTATTTGTATCATAGGGTTAATAATGCCTGTGGTCACCACCAAGTAATTTGTTGAGAATGTTTTAAACTGTTCATTTATTTTTTTATTTTTTTTAAATCCTGTGCCATTGTTATTTAATTATTTTGCCTCAATCTGCTGTGTGGCATTAGGTCTGACTGAAGGTAAAGTTGAAATGAGATTTATTTTATTTTGCTGTGAGGTCATATTTTCTGACATGTACCCTAAACATCTTGTAAATTACAAAAGAATAGATTGATTTAGTTCTTAACCATGTGTCTTAGTGGTCAAATAATAATAGACATAGTTGAACTTTGTTAATGAATTTTGGTTATACATGCATGAAAGCAAAGCAACTTGATGACCATCCCAGACTTTATCCATGAACTCAAGCTAATGGTCACTCTTTGACAGGAAAATAACCAAGATCCCTATAATTTTCTGGTTAAACTCTTTGTCTCAGAATATCCTTGTTTATCTATCCTAATGGTTTTCAAACCTTCATTTTCCTAGGGTTCTACAAGCATTTCTCAAGCACTTCTTTAAAGTTTTTATTTAAATGGTCTTGATATAAATGAATGAAGCAGTATTTTAAAAAGACAGATGATGGAAGGACCTCCCATGTTCATGGATTGGGAGAATTAATATAGTAAAAATGATCATCTTACCCAAAATAATATATAGACTCAATGCAATCCTAATTAAAATCCCCATCATTTTCTTCACAAATTTAGAAAAAAAAACATCCTAAAATTCATATGGACAAACAAAATACCTCAGATAGGCAAATCAACCAGAGTAAAAGAGCAATGCAGGGGGGATTACTCTACCAGACTTCAAAGAACATTACAAGTCTATAGTTATAAAAACAGCCTGGTACTGGCACAGTATTTTAAGATTCCATCTTACCCTGGTAAGACTGGCTATGATCAAGAAAACATGATACCAAATGCTGGAGAGGTTGTGGGGAAAGGGGTTCACTCATTTACTCCTGGTGGGAATGCAAACTCATGCAACCCCTATGGAAAGCAACATGGACTCACAATGAAGCTACCATTTGACCCACTCATACCACTCCTGGGTATATGCCGACAAGATTCATCCTATTGTGGATGTACATGTACAACCAAGTTTATTGCAACTCTGTTTACAATAGTAAAGAGCTGGAAGCAACCCAAGTGTCCCTCAACTGATGAGTGGATAAAGAAAATGTGGTACATGTACACAATGGAGTTCTATGCAGCGGTAAAGAAAGACAACATCATGAAATTTGAAGGTAAATAGATGGAACCAGAAGCCCTTATGCTAAGTGAAATAACACAGTCCAAGAAAAACAAAGGATGTATGGTGTTCCTCATTTGTGGATCCTAGCACCAACTCTTTATATCAAAAGCAAGTTATTTTTTTTTTTACTTTTCTCTTTTTCTTTTATTTTTTACTAATTATTTTTTTCATTTTTTAACAATAAGTAATAATTTATAAGTACAAGCATCCTTCATGTAAAACCAATTTGCAAGCAGTTGTGCCCAAACCCACACAGCCCACATATATCCACAACACCCTTCGGTCCATATTCTCTTGATGAGAAGATGGTGTGAAGAAGGAACTTGGACCTAAGTGATATAATTCAAACATCAACTAAGAAACATATGTTTAGACAAGTTATTTTGGTTAAAATAATAATGTCTTTAATCATTAGCTTATTGATCTCTCTTTCTACTTTGTACTCTAATCAAAATTCAGTTAAGTGATTACAAAATGTTTTGTGTATTAAGTGTTTATGTCTTTGCTATTCTCCTCTCTGGCACTGTTAATTATTTATCAGTAAAGATGCTTTAAATTTAAGTAAAATATTTACATTATACCTCAAAAAAGATTTATAAAAAAATGGAAAAACTGTATCTCCATTACTAAGGAAAGACTAAGACTCTTCAGAGTCCTCTTATTTATCAACATTGATGTCTCTCGACACCTGCTTTCCTCTATGCCTTCACTGTAATTTAAGAAATTAGAATTCCAACACTGCACATTTTCAAATTAAATGTTTTAATCATATTTACTGTAAAAATAATTAAACATTTTGAAAAAAATTGATATTTATATTTTCTTCCTTCATATTCCCACTTAATTTAAACCAGTACAGATATTAACAATGTTTTTGCCCAAATTCTGGAAGTATGATTGTCTGATATGCCTTTAAAAATCCCCAGTCCCCCTGGGAAATGTCAGCAGAGAGGCTGACCCATCTGAATATTAAAGAAAGAGGAACCTCAGCCTGCCTGAGTCACAGACACTGAGCATCTCTCTGAATTCTATTTGGGTTAACTGTTTATAATTGGCCCTAATGAAGTTTGCCTTCCAGATGCTGAGAAACCTTCCTACCCCTCCCCCCCTTATAGGAAAAAGAAAAACATGATCGTAATGAAGTCATTCCGTAACTAAACTAGAGCCAACTGTTATAGTGGTAATTTCTTATAAAACAGTTATAACTACCTTCTTTAATAGGCTGAGAGACATAGGAACTGTGAAAGGATAATTCTATATTTAGAGCCAAATTCAATAGTTAAGTCTTTATAAGCTGTGTAATTAAGCAAAATATATTAATACAGGAAAGCTCTGATATCAGCAATGAATTATTCTGCCTAGGAGATGTTGGCTAGGGGATCCAAGCTCCCAAAATTATAAAGGCCTTTGCCTATAAGTGGGATATATGCAAGGAGAAAGGCGGTAAGTCCCTGTTGTCGAAGACCTAGTGAAAGCATGAAAAAATGTTTTGAGATGTCACTTGCTAATGTACAATTTGCCTCTGAAATGCCAGAGAGAATTACCAAAGGCCACTAAAGCAATACAGCAAAATATTGGTCTCCTTGAGACAAGCAAGTCTCCTCCTCCATCAGTATCAACTACACCTCAACTGGCTGGAAATACTGTGCAACAGTGGCAACCATGTGTCTATATATGTTCCAAGTCTAATTGGCTATTAGCTCTCTCCTTGGAGGAATAATTCACAGCAGATGCCACAAGCTTATGTCCTCTAGTGGTTAGGAGATGTTATAAGCCACAATAAGAACTTGTCACCCTTTATAGAGAAACCACAGTTTGTGGATTAGCATACTATCCAAGCATCTGTGTCTATGCTCACAGCTTAGCTTGCCATAATAATTAGTGCTGCTTCAATGCCTGTACATCTAATTGCTTGTGCTTTGTTAGTAGGATTAAAAAGGTATTCCTGGATAAGCTGTCAACCCATGAAGGGGAACAACTTGAACAAACTAGAGTCCAAAATGACATCTCCAGAGAAAATAGACTGTTATGCTTCTCACCCACTTGTGCTCCTTTCCCAAAGCCTAGGGAACAACTTGCAGAAGAGGAGGCACGGTAGAATGTAAGGGCTGCAGAGAGATTGGGGTGAATACTGAGACTACAGCAATATAGACTGGACTCCTATTTGATCAACATGCTTGTGCATACAAGCTTCTCCAACTGGACTATGGGAACCTTGGGTTGTTCAAAATCTGGGCATAGATACTGGCAAATTGATTCTCCATGAATGTTACTTACATTCATTGCTTATGCTTAATAATTTGGCTCACTTCAAAAAAATGCACCAATTACCTACTTGTATAGCAAACTGAGTAACGTCAATATTATCTGAGAACGACTGTGCTATTATATTGTAGAATCCCTTAAAAATAAACAAATAAAAAAATAAATGAAAAAATCCCCAGTCTCTGAACATGGCATTGAGTTAACATTTATTCAAATTTCCTATGCTTCCTCTCTCTGCCTATATTCCTTTTCCAAATCTAGATGCCGAGTACCTTTTGTCATAACCAGCCTTAAGATTATTAGCCCTTTTTCTGGTATGATTTTACTAACTTAACTAGTCCATTTATGAGACTCAGTCATATAAATGCAAATAAATTATGTATCTTGTTGGTACCTGATACTTACATACTTCCTATAAATGAAAGGATATAAATTAGCACAACTCTACTTATAACAATACTAGGATATGTTATGGAGTCTGCTGATAAAAAAATCTTTAATAAGTAAGTTGCTTGCAAGGAAACAAATACATGGTCTTTGCTAATATCCTTGGAGACCTGTGACTTTGACAGAATTATTTCTTTTTTTAATAATTTTTTTAAATTTTATTTATTTCTGTATGTGTATGAATGTACTGTCTGCATGCAAGTCTGTGCACCCGTGTCGTGCAGTGCCACGGAGGTCAGAAGAGGGTCTCGGATTCCCCTGGAACTGGAGTTCTCCTGGAATTGGAGTTTCACATGGTTCTCGGCCGCCATGTGGATGCTGGGGATCAAACCCGGGTCCTCTGTAAGAGCAGTCGGCACTCTTAACCGCTAGGCCATCTTTCCAGCCCTGACAGAATTATTTCAATTTAGGTATTATCCTTGATCTTTCTGGACACAGTCTGCTTTATCTCTTGGATTTCAAGTTACAGAAAATTCATAGGCATTGCAAAATACACATTGAAAACATAATGGTTAATTGTCATTTTGTGAGGAGGTTGAACATAAATCTTTTGGCAGCTGCTATATGTGGGTTTGTGGCTAATGACCTTTTTGGATCCATGCCCAGAACATGGATCTTCCATGTGCACAGATTTGCTAAGGTTGCAACCAGTTTGAAACAGGCTGGATAGCAATTTAATAAAATGTCCCCATGTGAAAAACAAGTTAAAAGATCTAATGTCATTATGTTCACCACCTAGGCTTTCAATTGCTTTGGTTTTCTTTTCTCTTAGAATCCTAAGCAGTTAAGCAAAAATAACAGTGTACATAAAACAGAATTTTACTGATATTTAGAAATCATACACTTTATGTATGTTTGAAATTTTATTTTTTATTGATGCATAATAATTGTACATATGGATGAGTTGCATAATGATGTTATGTAGACAATATGTATTTATCAAATCAGGGTAACTTGAATCTACCCCGTTAAATATATATCATATTGTTGGTTGACTTAAACTTTCGAAAATTCTTCAAAACTTATATAATAAATTGATGTAAACTATATTGTGAAATATTAGAACTAGTTCTTTCCAACTGAATTTTCTTTCCCATTAATCAGTTTCCTCTGTCAGAAAACCTACTTCCTTTCCAAGCCTCAGATAATCCCTACTTACTCACCTATGAGAACCAATTTTTGGCTTCCATGTATGAATGAAAACCTGCAGTTTTTGTATCCATGGCCCCAGTTTGTTTCATATATATACTATAATGCCATCCACTTTCATATGTTTTGCCAAATGATAAGATGTCCTTTTATTCATGGTTCTCCATCCACCAATGTGCAAGTCAATTGATAGCATTTCATGGCTATTTTGAACCTAGAATGCAGAAATTTTTCAACATACTAAATTCATTCCCTTGGATATATGCCCATAAAAACATCACCTTGTCATGTGAGAATTCTATTTTAGTTAGCGCTTAAAGTACTAAAGATCAAGCCTGTGGCCTTGTACATTCTACACAAGCACTGAGCTGCATCCAATGCTCTTGCGTAAGATTATTTCTTTGTCTGTAATCAGAGTATTATATTTCATATAGGACATACTAATTTATATTTTAAAGAAAAATATATGTGTGTTCTCCCTTCTCTATAGTCTCTTTTTTTTTTTTTTGCATTTTTGAAAATAATCATTCTAGCTGTGTAAGATGATGATGAGAGCTTATTGTGGATTTTATTTATATTTACATAATGATCACTACTACAGTTTATTTTTCAGAGTAGTTTTAGTTTCAGAATAGAATTGATCATGAAGTACAGACAAGGGTCTGGAGAGATGGATTAGCATTTAAGAGCACTGTCTGATCTTGTAGAGGATCCAGGTTTAATTCCTATCACCTACATGATGGCAAACAACTGTCCTGAGCTAAAGTACCAAGCGATCTGATGCCCCTCCATGGGCATTGGATGACATGGGGGCACTTACATACATGCAGGCAACACACTCATATATATGAAAATAATATGTAAAAATTAAAAAAAGAATATGCAAGTCCCATATCCCTGCCCACAGACAATGTCCTGAACTATCAAAGTCCCACACTGCAGTGATAAGATAAATAGACTTGTATTAACACATCATTATTATCCAAAGTCCAGAAATTATAGGGGTTTACTCTTGTTTGGATACTCAGTGGATTTTGAAAGATATATGATTATATATGTACCATTTTAGTATCATATAGAATAGGTGCATTACTCTAAAATTCTCCTGTGATACAGCTATTCAGTCCTTTCTTCATTGCCTAGCAGCTAATGATATTTTTACTGTTACTTAAAATTTCCTTTTTCCAGACTGTATGCAGCTAGAAACATACTATATATAAATTTTTCTTACTGGCTTTTTTAAATATATCTATCTCAATGCCATTCATGGCTTCACAAGTCAAAACATTTGAATCCTGAGAGATATTGCAATATCTGGATGCATTACAGTCAGCTAGTGCAATCATATACTAAAAGATATATTGGTTAACTCTAAGTTGCAAAAATTATGAATAAAACTGAGAGAAAATATTCATGTTCTGCTTCCATGCACATGTGTTTAAGGTTGGCCAATTGGCTTGGATAACATAGCAAGGATTCTCTCAGTAGTTATTGATTGCCTATAGCACTTTTTCCAGAACATTATTATTACTATTATTAATATAATACATTTATTGGCATTTTATGCAGTTCATGCATCATTTTTCAGCTCAATTTAGTCATATTCCCCTTTCCCTTCCCCCTATCCCACCCCATTTCCTGTGTTTTGACATACATGTCCTGTATCTTTCAATCTTTTTAAAGTTTTCTTCTGCAAAGGTTTATTGTGTTGGGCAGAACTTAACTAGTTCATTTTTTGACCCAGTCCTTATGTTGTTGTGGTTTCCTCCCAATTGTATCACTCCAAAATATGCCTATATAAACATCATATATGTACCAGAATTATGTCCTCCAGGAACAAATGGTATGCTAACTCTGATACATGTTTAGGAGTTTACATTTTTTCCTTTAATTTTATATTGCTCTAAAATATGAATATGTACATTCCACTCATGTACATTAATTACCATGTCTGAAAGTAAGTGGTAAGTTAATTCCAGCGCTCATTAAGAGTTTCACATTATAACATCACAGTTGCTTTTCAGATAGAAAGAAATATAACAATGTCGCTCAGCTTGTCTTTCAATTGGGGGATTTGGTACTAGCATTCAAAAATGAGGGAAAACATCCCCTATTTGTTTTTTGGGGACTGTGTTACTTCACATAACATAATGGCTTGGAGTTCCATCCATTTACCTGCAAAGTTCATGGTGTTATCTTTCTTCTTTACTACTGCATAAAACTCCATTGTGTAGATGTACCACATTTTCGTTATCTACTGGTCAGTTGAGGGACATTTGGGTTGGTTCCAACTCTTCACTATTGTGAAAAGAGCTGCAATAAACTTAGATGTGCATGTATCTTTGCAGTAGGATGAGTCTTGTGGGTATATACCCAGAAGTAGTATGGCTGGGCCAGGTGATAGGCTCATTTTGAGTATTTTAATGGTTCTCCACACTGTTTTCCACAGTGGTTGTATGAGTTTAAATTCCCACCAGCATTTGGTGTCTTTTGTTTTCTTGATCTTAGCCCATCTTATTGGAGTAAGATGATATCTTAGAGTGGTTTTAATTTGCATTTTCTTTTTTTTTTAATTTCTGTATGTGTATGAATGTACCGTCTGCATGCAAGTTTGTGCACCCATGTCGTGCAATGCCACGGAGGTCAGAAGAGGGTGTCGGATTCCCCTGGAACTGGAGTTCTCCTGGAATTGGAGTTTCAGATGGTTCTCGGCTGCCATGTGGGTGCTGGAGATCGAACCCGGGTCCTCTGCAAGAGCAGTCGGCGCTCTTAACCACTAGGCCATCTCTCCAGCCCAATTTGCATTTTCTTAATTATTAACAATGTTGAACACTTTTTAAGATGTTTCTTACCCATCTTTACTTCGTCATTGGTGAAGTCTCTGTTCAGCTGTTTACTCCATCTTTTGAGTGAGTCATTTTTTTTTACTTCTTTGTTTTCTGAGTACTTTATATATTCTGGATGTTAATGCTCTGTCAGATGTATCACCGTGAAGATTTCTTCCCACTATGTGGATTTTCTCCTCACTTGCTTGGTTGTTTCTTTATCTGTACAGAAGCTTTTGAGTTTGATGTGACCCCACTTGTCAGCTGTTGACCTTATTTCCTGTGCAGCTGCTGTTTAATTTAGAAAGTCTTTTCCTATTCCTATGTCTTGTAGATTGCTGCCAACTTTTTCTTCTATCACATTCAGAGTTTCAGGTTTCACATTGAGATCTTTGATCCACTTGGAGTTTATTTTTGTACAGAGTGAGAGGTAGGTGTTTAATTTTGTTCTTCTACATATGGTGATCCAGTTTTGCAAGCACCATTTGCTGAAGATGCTATCTTTCCTCCAGTGAGATTTTTTTGGGCCCTTTATTGAATATGAGGTGGATGAAATTGTATGAGCTCAGGTTTGGATCTTCAATTTTGTTCCATTGCTCAATTGGTCTGTTTTTGTGCTAGTACCAGGCTATCTTTATGACTACAACCCTGTAATATAGATTGAAGTCTGGTAAGGTGATCCCCACTGTATTGTATTTTTTGCTCAGGGTTGCTTTAGGTATTTGGGGTCTTTTGCCTTTCCATATGAATTTAAGGATTTTTTTCCAAGTCTGTGAAGAAACTCCTGGAGATTTTAATTGCAATTGCATTTAGTCTGTATATTACTTTGGGTAGAATGGACATTTTTTAAGTAGATACATATTAAAAATTTTATTTTAGTGGTGTACTAGTCAAAGGTAACAGTCATTTCTCTTTTGAAAATATTGATATAATGCTATTAAATGAAAGATTTTAAGTATAGATTACATGTAAATATCATACACATATGTTTTCTTTTTATTTATTTATTTTTTATTGTTATTAAACTTTTTCCATACATCATAAATCATTTTTCAATCTAATTTAAAGTCACTTCCCTTTCCATGCCTCCCACACAACCTGAGTTTCTTCACTCTACCACACATGTCTTGCATCTTTTACTGAGTCTTCCCAGAGATTTTTTTCCAGTTCTTTGGTTTTTGTTGTTTTCTCTAACTTGTATTATATATATATATATATATATATATATATATATATATACATATACATTCCCCATATCACTGAATTGGAGGATATTTTTTTCTAAAGATGTTCATGTTTTCCTTAAGGAAGTCGTTGAGGGGTCTCCTCCTTTGGCAAGCCCAAATTACCATAAATCCTGCTTTGTGCTCCTACACTGGGGGTCTTTCCCTCCTAGTGGTCCCCCAATGAAGTCCAGTAAGCACGCGTCCTGTCTTTATCTCCCTGACACTGGCCCCCATGATACAGCCCAGGTGTCCACAAAAATGGCAGTCTTTATCTGACGAGGCTGAAATCCCCTTAGCTGCTTAGTCCACAAGCTGGGTAATCTCATAGGTCCCCATCCTGGTATTGAAGGTTTGGAGGATTCTTGGAGAGACATGAGTCTTCATTCCGTCTTGGAAGGTTAAAAAGCTTGTCTCTTGTCTCTGAAAAGTGCCAAAAGCAGGGGCATAAGAGTAATGCACTTGCCATGTAAGAATTGAAGACAGGCCAAAACAACAGTAGCTCTATCTTTTTTACTAAGATCTCAAGTATTTTTTTTTTTTTTTTTTTTTGTTGTAGTGTTAGATTGTTTGTACTCTTTCTGGTTTTAATTTCCTTTTGGATGCTTAAGGCCACACAGCTAGCCCAGATTGACCAAGGGTTTTGTTTTCTTGAGGTCAGTTGAGGATTTTGTCCTCAGGGGTTTCTCAGGGTTTTTCGGGGGGGGGGGGGAGAAGAGGGTGGGAGCCCCTGGATCCTTTCAGTTTTTCATTTACCAGTTCCATCCACTCGAGGACAAAATCAGGTCTTGCTAGACCAGGCTTCCTTTTTTGAAGCATGCGCAGACTTTCTTCTTTACAGACTGGACACCGGGTAAAGTACCATTATTGGAGCTCCAAGACCTCCCTGAACAGGAAAACTGGTGATCCACATTTGCAGGACATTCCAAGAGATGCCCCTATGCATATTCCCCTAAGACTTGGTTGACCTCTGAGGTCAACCAAGCAAGGAACAAAGTTATCCCTTAGGTCCCTCAGACAAATTGGTATGGGCATTAAGTATGGTCGTTAAGCACCCAGAGAGGCTAAGTTACACCAACCTGATACATTGTACCTATATTAAAATTGTATCTTTTGAAAAAAAACTGTATGTTATTTCCATATCATGTTTCTTGATTCACATTTTTCCATTTTAATTTTATATTACTCTAAAAGATGCATAGATACCCTCCATCATATACCAAAAATCCAAGGTCTGAAAAATAAATGGTAGGTTAGTTCTGGAACCTGTCTAGTTTCACAATATAAGGAGGCAGCCTTGCCGGGTTCTGGCCTTTAAGGGGAATGCTTCTAAATTTTCTCCATTTAGGATGATGTTGGTTGTGAGTTTGTTGTATATGGCTTTGATTATATTTAGTAATGTTCCGTTTAGTCCAATTCCATCTAGAACTTTAAACATGAAGGGATGCTGGATCTTGTCAAAGGCTTTTTCTGCATCAATTGAGATGACTGTGATTTTTGTCTTTCAGTCCATTTAGGTGTTTATGATATTTATTGATTTACATGTGTTGAATCATCCCTGCATCCCTGGTATGAATCTAACTTGATCATGATGGATGATCTTTTTGCTGTGGGTCTGTATGTGATTTGCAAGTATTTTGTTGAGAACTTTTGCATATGTTTCATTAACGAGATGGGTCTGTACTTTTCTTTTCTGGTTTTGTCTTTGCCTGGTTTGGTTATTAGAGTGATGCTAGCTTCATAGAAGGAGTTTGGGATATTTCCCTCTGCATGTACCATTCTGAATTGAGTAGTAATGGTTGTAAGACCTCTTTAAATGTTTTATAGCATTCTACTATGAAGCCATCTAGGCCTGAGCTTTTTTTGGTTGGGAGGATTTGACTACATCTTTAATTTCCTCAAATGTTATGGGTCTATTTAAGCTGTCAATCTCTTCTTGGTTAAGCTTTAGTGGTTCCCAGGATTTCAGATATTCCTCCATTTCTCTTAGCTTTTCAAACTTAGTACAGTATAAGTTTTTGAAGTATTTTCATATAATTGTCTGGATCTTTTCTTTATCTATTGTGATATTTCCCTTTTCATCATGAATACTATTGATCTGGAGTGGATCTTTCTTTCTTTTGATTATCTGGGCTAGAGGTCTGTCTATCTTGTTTATCTTTTCAAAGAATCAGCTTTTGGATTCATTGATTTTTTTGTATTTTTTTGTTTGTTTGTTTGTATTTCATTGATTTCTGCTCTGATTTTTGTTATTTCTTCCTGTCTGTTGGGTTTAGGGTCCATTTGTTGCCATCTCTCTAGTGTTTTAGCTGTAATGGTAGATCATTTATTTGTTCCCTCTCTTTTTTTTTTTAATGTGGGCACTGAGGTCTATAAATTTCCCTCTTAGGACTGCTTTTAAAGTATCCCACAGGTTTTGTTGTGTTGTATTGTCTTTTTCACTTAGTTCCATGAATAGTTTTATTTCATTCTTTATTTCTTCCCTGACCCATTCATTATCCATATGTTCATGTAGCTACTGTGGTTTATCCTGGTGTTCATATTGAACTTTATTGCACTGTGGTCTGATAGAATGCATGAAATAATTTCAATCCTTTTATATTTTTGAGTTTTTGTGTCCCAGTATGTGCTCAATTTTGGAGAGTGTTCCATGAGATGATGAATAGAATGTATATCCTCTGGTATTTGAATCTGTAGATGTCTGTGAGGTCCATTTGTTGTATTGTATTGTTCAGTTCCAATGTCTCTTTGTTTATTTTTGCTCAGTCTATTCAAAGCACTCACTGGGGTATTAAAGTCCCCCACTATTAGTGTGCTGGGATTAATCTGTGTCTTGAAGACCTGCAGAATTGTGTTTATATAGTTTAGTGCACCTTAGTTTGGTGCATAAATATTTAGGATTGTGAAGTCTTCCCGGTTAATTGTTCCTTTGATAAGGATGTAATCGCCCTCTTTGTCTCTTCTTATTGGCTTTACTCTGAGGTTTATTTTGTCTGATATTAGAATGGCAACTCCTACTTGCTTTTTGGTACCATTTGCTTGGAATACATTTTTTCATCCTTTCACTTTGAGTTGGTGTCTGTCCTTGAGGGTGAGATGGGTTTCTTGTAGAGAACATATAATGCATTCTATTTCCTAATCCATTCTCCCAGTCTACGTCTTTTGATTGGGGAGTTTAGACTATTAATAATTAAGGTTATTATCAAGAAAGGTATGCTGCTTCCTTTCAATTTATTCTTTGGTTGCATTCTTGGTCTAGGTGTTTATTTATGCTGTTGTGCTTTTATTAGTTTCTGTCTTTAGTTTCTTGGGGATAGTTGCTCCTTTCCTCTGTTCTTTGGATTGCTCGAGTGTTTTCTGAAATATTGGGATTTTTGACATATGTTCTTTCATTTTGTTTATATCACGAAATATTTTTCTTTCTCCTTCAACTATAATTGACATTTTTGCTGGGTATAGTAATATGAGTTGGCATCTAGAGTCATTTAGCAATGGGAATACTTTGGTCCATGTTCTTCTGGCTTATATAGTCTGCACTGAGAAGTCAGCTATAATTCTTATGGGTTTCCCTTTATATGTAATTTCTTTTTTTCTCTTGTGGCTTTAAATAGTTTGTGTTTGTTTTGAGCATTTAGCATTTTAACTATGATATGGCGTAGGGAATTTCTTTTCTGGTCTTGTCTATTTGATGTTTTATTTGCTTCTTGTATTTGTATACATTTGTCTTTTTTCAATTTGGAAGATTTTCTTCTATTATCCTGTTGAAGATTTGATCCATACTGTTGTCTTGTCATTCTTCTTTTTCTTCTATTCCTATGATGCACAAATTAGGTCTTTTCATAGTATCCCATATTTCTTTATTATTCTACTTGTGTTTTTTTTTAAATTTTTCATAATCTTCGCTTGAGCATTTTAGTTGTTCTGTGTTATCCTGCAGGTCAATATTCTATTTTCTGCTTCATTCATTCTGCTTCTAAGGCTTTCTCTTATCTTTTCCTGTTGATTGGATGAATGTTCCATTTCCTTTTTTTACTTCTTCCTGTGATTTCTTTAGTATTTCCACTTCCTTTTGGAGCTTGTCATTCTCTACCTGTAGCTCCTTGTTTCACTGGTCTGTTTCTTTTTTCATTTCAGCATGGGATCTTTTAAGTGTTTCCACTTCCTTCCAGAGTTTGTCACTCTCTCCCTCTAGTTCTTTTTGGAGTTTGTGTTTCTCTTCCTCTACTTCTTTTTAGAGTTTATCATTTCTCTTCCTCCATTTGTTTCCAGTGTTTATCATTCTTTCTTTCTAGATCCTTCCTGAGTTTTTCATTTTCTCCCCTTAGTTCTCTGATTTGTTCTTTATATTCTTTTATTTCTTTGAATATGTCTACAACTGTTCTTCTAAGTTCCGTGTCTTGGTTTCCTTCTAGGGGGATCTTGTGGGGATCTTCTATAGGACTGGTTGAGTTCGGTGTAGATTTATTAAGAGTTTTTCCCATGTTGTTATTTTTCATTGTGGCTTTGGCCTGTGGGTTTTTTTTTATTCTGGTGTTACTCTCAAGTGTTAATATGGAGGATTGGTTGCTCACTCACTCTGCTTCCTGCTGTTTAGTTCTTATACATTGGCTGTGCAGCCTACAATCACTGACACCGTGTGCACTTCTGCACCACAGCTCCATCAGCTTACTGGATGGTGTGCACCAATATTTGAGTAGGGGGGAGGTTTGTTCCCTCGTCCTGTGCACTGGCCGCCCACCTTTCCCTGTCCCACCTGAAGGTGTGCTGGGCTCCTGGGCATTTGGGTTAGTGTGGCTGAGTGACTCCGCCTATGCTGATCACATGTGGGAGGCCCAATTACCTATAGCTCTTAATCCAGGGGTAAGGGCTTTGAACAACACTAAAGAGACCCAATAGATTATTGTATGGGGAAAGAGAGATGAAGGGGTGCAAATGATGTAATTGTGGCAAGAAATTCTCAAAAAAAGTAAAATATAGTTGGATTCATACAAGAGATGCAGGGATGGTTCAACAGAAGTAAATCAGTAAATATCATAAAATACATAAAAGACAAAAAACACACACAGTCATCTCAATTGATGCAGAAAAAGCCTTCAACAAACTTCAGGATCCCTTCATGCTTAAAGTCCTAGAGGGAATTGGACTGGAGGGAACATTCCTCAATGTAATCAGAACCATATACAACAAACCCACAGCCAACATTGTCCTAAATCAAGAAAAGATAGATGTATTCCCCTTAAAGGCAGGGACATGGCAAGGCTTTCCCCTATCTCCACTCCTCTTCAATATGGTGCTTGAAATACTTGCCAGGACAATAAGGCAAGAAAGGGAAATTAAAGGAATAGTAATTTGAAAAGAGGACATCAAACTATCCCTATTTGCAAATGATATGATAGTTTACCTAAGGGGTGCTAAAAAACTCTACCAGAAAACTCCTAGAAATGATTAAGAGTTTCAATAAATGGCAGGATACAAAATTAACCTAGAAAAATCATTAGCCTTTCTCTACACCAACAACAAAGAACTGGAGAAGGAATACAAGAAAACTTTCCCACTCACAATAGCCACAAGAACAATAAAATACCTAGGAACAAATGTAACCAAAGACACCAAAGATCTCAACAACAAAAATTGTAAACCCCTGGAGAAGGAGATTGAAGAAGATATCAGAAGATGGAAAGATCTCCCATGCTCATGGATTGGAAAAATGAATATAGTAAAAATGCACATTCTACCCAAATTGATATACATATTCAATCAAATCCCAATTCAAATTGCCAAGAATTTCTTCACAGACTTGAAAAAAATACTTAAATTCATATGGAAAAACAAAAGACTCCAAATAGCCAAAGCAACCCTGAGCAAAAAGTACAATACTGTAGGAATCACTATACCAGGCTTCAAACTATATTACAGGGCTATAGTCATAAAAACAGCCTGGTACTGACACAAAAACAGACCCGTAAACCAATGTAACAAAATTGAAGATCCAAACTTGAGAAATACAATTTCAGGCGCCTCATATTTGACAAAGGGACCAAAAAGACTCAGTGGAGGAAAGACAGTATCTTCAGCAAATGGTGCTGGAAAAAACTGGATCACCATTTGTAGAAGAATAAAATTAAACCCCTACTTCTCACCCTAAAGAAAAATAAGCTCCAAATGGATCAAAGACATCAACATGAAATCCAAAACTCTGAAGGTGATAGAAGAAAATGTTGGCAGCAACCTACAAGACATAGGTGTAGGAAACGACTCTAAATCAAACAGCAGCTGCACAGGAAATAAAGTCAACAATTGACAAGTGGGATCTCATCAAACTCAAACAGCAAAGAAACAATTAATGAAGTTAAGAGAAAACCCACAGAGTGGGAGGAAACCTTCACCAGTGATACATCTGACAGAGCATTAGCATCCAGAATACATAAACTACTCAAAAAACAAAGACTTAAGTAAGTAAATGACCTGCTCAAGAGATGGAGAAAAGAGCTGAACAGAGACTCCACAAGTGAGGAAATAAAGATGGCTGAGAAACATCTTAAAAAGTGTTCCACATCATTAATAATTGAGGAAATGCAAATGAAAACAACTTTAATAAATCATCTTATTCCAATAAGACTGGCTAAGATCATGAAAACAAAAGACACCAAATGCTGGGGAGGATGTGGGGAAAGGGGAACATTCATCCACTGCTGGTGGGAATGTAAACTCATACAACCACTATGGAAAGCAGTGTGGAGAACCTTTAAAAGACTCAACATGTGTTTAACATCGCAGTGGTAAAGAGAGATGACATGATGAACTTTGCAGGTAAATGGAGGGAACTAGAAGACATTATGCTAAGTGAAGTAACACAGTCCCAGAAAAACAAAAGATGAATGGTATCCCTCATCTGTGGGTGCTAGCACAAAATAACTAGTAGTAAGGCAAACAGAGCAATATTTCTTTCACCTGAAAGCAACTATACCATTATAATGTGAATACCTTAATGGGATCTAGAATTAACCTACCAGTTACCTTCAGACTTTGTAATTGTGGTATATGGGGAGAGCATATATATGCATACTTTAGAGTAATATAAAATTAAAGGGGAAAAATGCTAATTCCAAAAATGGTTACCCTCATTGTGGATGCTAACACCAAATCCCCAGTTGAAAGGCAAGCTGAACAACATTATTTTTATGTTTATTTTTTATCTGAAAGCAAATGTACTGTCATAATATGAATCTCTTAACAGGCTCTAGATGACCTACCACTTATTTTCAGACTCTGTAATTACTGTATATGGGTGGACAGTATGTATTCACATCTTAGAGGAATATAAAATTAAAGTGGAAAATGTGAATGCTTAAACATATTTTGGAATTAATATACAGTTTATCCTCAGAGGTCATAATTGAGTTACATATGTGATGGTTATATAGGCAAATGTTGGAGCAATACAAAGGAGAGGAAACAACATAAAGACCAGGTCAAAGAACTGACCGATACTGTTAAATTCTGTCCAAAACAAAAAGCTTTTGCGTTGAAAAACTTTGGAAAGACTGAGAGAAAGAGGCAAGACATGTATGGCAGAAGGCATGAATTGGGGTGGGGTGGGGGGCAGGGAGAGGGGTATGTGTCTAAATTGGACTGAAAGATAATGTATGAAATACACAAATCATCAATTAAAAAATAAAATAAAAAATAATAAAAAGAAAGAAAAATGCACATGCGTGTCTTTATCTGGACTTATTTTTTTTATTTTTATTTTTATTTATTTTTTTTTTAAATTAGTTTTTATTGATGCTTTGTGCATTTCATACATTTTTTCCAATTCAGTTCAGGCTTATTTCCCTTTCCCTCCCCCCCCAACCCCACCCCATCCCAGATCATGCATTCTGCCATAACTGTCCTGCATCTTTCTCTCAGTTTTTTTTTTTTTCATTTTTAGCTATAAGTGATAATCCATGAGTACAAGCATCCTTCATGCAAAACCTATCTGCAGGCTGTTGTGCCCAAACACCTACAGCCCCACCATCCAGTGGGGGGTGACAGGTTGTTTGTTCAATCAAGTTGATCAAATGAGTGTCCAGACTACATTGCTGTAGTTTCACCATTCACCCCAATCGCAGCCCTTACATTCTACCACGCCCCCTCTTCCGCAGGTTGTTCCCTAGGCTTAGAAAAGGGGCACAGGTGGATGAGAGGTAAAACAGTCCACTCTCTCTGGAGCTGTTGACTTGGACTCTGGTCAATTCTGGCTGTTTCCTTTCATGGGCTGACAGTTTGTCCAGGAATAACCTTTCGATCCTACTGCTGCCCTGGCGCGTTATTTTTTTTTTATTTTTCAATGGAAATACAAAAGAATATAAATTCTTGGCTCACATGATAAAGGATGTTGAGTTTCATAAAATATTTCAAAACTGTCCTTAAAAGTGGCTCTGTCGTTGTCCATTTCCATCCACCATGAATAACTGAGTTGCTCCATATCTTGGCTTGTATTTGGTATAATATACAATACATCTTATCATATTTAGACTACCCCACCCATGAGCCCCTGCCAGATTTCATATATTCTTTCATATGTCTTAAGTGTTGATCAGTTGTTTGCATCCTTAGATATCCCTTGATGTGAGTTCATCCACTGGATCCTGACCAGCCTATCTAGCATCACTCCCTTAAAGATCAATTCTGCCTCACCCAGCGGTGATCACCTGCTCATTTCCCCAATTCTATGCTGGGTTTTTGTCTGATTGAGTTTGCCTGGGTCTTGTGCATGCTTTCACCATTAGTGTAAGTTCATACATGCAAGTTCTAGCCACTTTGAAAACACCATTTCCTTGTGGTCATGATCACCCTTGGTTCTTACAGTCTTTCTACTCCCTCTTCCACAATGATCCCTGGGCTCTTTGTGGGCAAGTTTTAATATGGGAATCCTATCCAGGGGCATGTACTTTGTAGTCTATTTTTTATATTTTGGCCAGTTGTAGCTTTTTGTGTTAACACTCTGTTGCAAAAGGAAGCCTCAGCAGTGAGAGTTGGGAGATGCATTAATATTCTCTCTACTCTGTCCCTCTATGTTCCATGAGCCTTAGGTTTAGAAGTTTCATTACAAATGTGTCACTTAGGGCTGGGCATCTCACAAACATTTATTCTCTGTGTTTGATGAGTTCTGCAACTCTGCAATAGTCTCCATTTGTTGCAAAAATAAACTTCTTGGATGAGTGGTTAATTATATACTTGTCTTTAAATATAAGGACCCATATTGAACATACAGTAAGAAACTGCATTTGTAAGGGCTGGAGAGATGGCCTAGCAGATAAAAGCACTGGCTGCTCTTGCAGAGGACCCAGGTTTAATTCCCAGCACCCACATAGTGGTTAACAACCGTCCATAACTCTAGTTCCAAGGGACTCCAGCAGCCCCTTCTAAGCTCTGTGGACATTATACAACAGAGATGTACTTATACTGACGCTTAATAACTTATTGTTATACCAATGGATTAGTGCATCTCTCAGCTGCCACCAGAGAAAATTCTTCTTGCAGTAGATGGTGATTAACATAGAGACCCATTCCTAAAACTTCTGCTTTGGGGGAAAAAAAAAACATAGAGACCCATGACTGGTCAATATGGAGAGACTAAGAGACTTCATAGATGTCAGCATTTCTTACTTTACCTTTTCAAATAGGAACTTAGGTGAATTTCATTGTTATTCTTTGTCTTTCCTATTTTATTATAATAATCATCATTTTAAAATGTTTTATATGGTTATGTTACTTTGAAGTATATATTTATATTAAGCAACTCCACCTTTAAGTAACAGTATATCAATTGAAAGATAAATCATTACTTTATAATAACAAAATATTCTATCCTAATTGTTCCCTTCCATTCTTGAAATCATTATTGTCATTTATTTTACTTGCATAAAAGCCTGCATAATCAAATACATATATGTCAACAATTAAAACTTTTTGCCTTATCTTATTTCTTGTCTGACACTATTTTTATGTAGTTCTGAGATTCTTACAAATACCATTTTCTTTCTTTCTGAGTAACTTCTTCATTTCTTGCCAGAAATATCTACTGACAATACATTTATCAATTTCTTCTTCAATTGAGAGTGGAAAATTATACTGACTGCATTCTGAGTTGGTGGGATTTGGGAATTTTCTTTTGACATTAAATATTTCACTACATCTCTTTTTAACATAGTTTCTGAGAAGTCTGTTGTAATTCTTATCTTTTCTACTGTATAAGTATGAACTTCACCCCCTTCTTCTAAGAAGTTATATTTATCTTTGATTTTCTGAACTAAGAATTTAATATACCCTGGCACTGATGCTTTGGGAGAATTTTTCCTGATTGATATTCTTTGTGATTACTAGATCTATATTAAATGATTGACATTAATTTGGGGAAAATTTCCCAGTCTGTACTGTTTCAAATAATATTTCTAAATATTCCTTCTAATATTCTCATTTACATGTATGAGATGTGTATTGTGGTTTTCCTATAGTTCTTGAATAATCTGAGGTTTTCAAACATCCAGTTATGCCTAAAGTATTAATTAGCAAAATCAAGGCATTCTCTTTATTAGTGATCCAGTGTACTTTTATTTCTAATTGGTATAATATAAGCATATATATGGTATAGCATGTGCTATTTGAATGTAGAGAGAGATATAGGCATATAATGGAAGAATCAAAACAGGGTAATTGGCATACTAATCAACTCAGATAATCCATTTGTTTACAAATGGGCATTCTAAATTTTTCCTAGTAGCTATTTTGATATACACAACTAATTGTTATCAACCATAGTTAGCTCATTGTACTATCAAACATTAGCAAATATGCCTCCTATCTACTTTCACCTCTGTACCTGATAACCATGCTATCTCCATCTACCCTGAGTTCAAGCCTTCTCAGTTTCTCATAACCACTGTTTTATTCTCTAGTTGTGCACAACCGATTTCTATGGATTAAGCATATGAGAACATTTAATATTTGCTCATAGATTAGTGTGATGCATATGTGGTATTTCTATTTTATCACATTTCAGAGTTTCTATTTCTACTTACATGATTCATATGTTCTTGCTTTTACATGTTATCTACTTTCTCCATTACAGTTTTTAGTATATTATTCAAAATTATCTTTGTTTTTCAATTTTAAGAGTTTTTTTTGTTAAAGACTGTCTCATATGCATTTATATAAATAGTGGCTATTATCCTAAAACACCATTCTAAATTCATTTCTGTTGCAGTAAAAATACCTAATAGAAAAAACTTAGAGAATAAAGGATTTCTTTTAGTTCACAATTCCAGATTACAGCCCATCATAGCAAGGAGGTCAAGGTAAGAGCCTGATACAGCTACTCACATCATATCTATAGTCAAGAGCAGAATTTTAGTAGTATTTCTCTTCAGATAATTTCAACATTCTTGCTATTTCTGTTTCTGATACATTTTCAGTATTCAAATTGTGTTTCATGGTTTTATTCTGAAAGGCAGACAAAAGGGACTGGGTTAAGTAGGACTTTTGCAATGTAGTAATAAAATCTGGTAGCAGAAGCATTCCACATTTTAATAAGTAGTTCCCAAACATTTTCAATGCATGTGCCTATGAGATGTGAATTAGACCAGTGCTTCTTCATGTTTTTCTGTTTGTTTGTTTGTTTGTTTGTTTCCTTGCTTGCTTGTTTGTTTGCTTGCTTTGTTTGCTTGCTTGCTTGCTTGCTTGCTTTCCCTTTTGGTGGGACAGAAGAACTAACAATAGCTGGGCTAATTTCTTTCTCTTTTTTTATACCCAAGGTCAGTTGGATATTTACCTTCACTTACAATAAGGCTGGAGAAGCTGGGTTTTTGCATGTACAGTGAACCAGAAAGGACAAACACTGATTTAAAAGTCCAGTATGTTATGGTTTGGTTAATTACTCCTCGGGGTATGCCTTATTAAGAAGAACAGAATGCTGTGGTCTATTTCATAATGGTTCCTTTTACCCTCTCCATGCTGATAACTCAAGAGCATTTTTATCTGATCATCACTGTGAAAACCTGGAGGAGTTGCTGAAGTTAAAACTCATAAAAGCATGGAAGCGTTCCTAGAACTGAATGTCGTCAAAGATTTTAACTCAAACTAACCCATTTTAATCTCTAGTCATATATAAATTTTAACTCGGACTTTGCTTATCACCACCAGTTCCTGTGAGGGTTTCTGCTTGTAAGTTACTGCTCTGGTAAGTTGGAACCCTTTCTGTGATGTCTTTCAGACTCTAATTGGGACAGTCAGCTCTTTACTCTCATTGGACTTTATTTCTCTGCTATATTTTATGACTAGTTTTGGTTTTCTCATGTTTTCAAATTTTTGCTTGCTTTTGGGACTGAGGATCTAATTTTAAGCTTGTTAAGTTGAGAAAAGTAAAGTTTAGAATTTTAGAAACTCACCTTGTCTTCTGGACACTCTAATATTACCATGAGCTTCTTTCTTTATTCCAGAGAAGATAGGATATAAAACAGAGTCCCTCTAAGTATTTCAGGTCACTCTCCAGTATTATATTTTATTAAATCTGAGAATAGTGCTGTTTCTGATGGCTAGGATTACTTGCTAAACCACCATGCCTGGATCCATGGTTTGCTTATGCATCAGCTATCATATCATCCTCACCACTATCTAGCATTCCTCTCTACTCACAATCTTTTGCATAGTTTTGAGGTCTTCTGAACATGCTCAGTTTGAAAGACAGTTCTATATCTATCCACTCTTTTTCTAAAAGAGAAAACTCAATGTTTAAAAGCTCCTGTTCTGATTGTTACATTTTTGTAGAGTTATTATGCTTCCTTAAAGTTTCATGACCTCTCTTTGCTGTTGTCATTGCAGGAAAATATAATTTTGAAAAGGAAAATAGCATATAAGAAATGATCGGTACCAAATTTCCATGCCTTCATGATGCATTTGTTTCCTTTGTGTTTGAGCTCATTTTCAGTATGAGAAATGTAGGTGGAAGGGAAGTAGAAAGTTCAGAGGGTGACAGAGAGAAAGCTGATGGAAATTAACTATAAGCAGAAAGCTGGAAAAATATAAAATGAGTCAAGTGATATCTTGAGAACACTTGACATAGCATAAGCAAAGTTTAAGATTTTCTTTTTATTTGTCTTTTCCCTCCTAGTATAATTCATTAAGTTATTAAATCCAAACACACATTCTTTATTTTTCTCTTTTTTTTCCATTTAAGGAAGTTCTTTATCAGATGTTAATGTTCAAACATCTGATTCTTTTGTGTATTATTTTATTATAAATGGGGTACCAGATGTTTCTTCTTCTTTGTAACTACCTCTTAATGAAAACAAGAGATGTTTAATGATAAAATTAAAAAATGGAGTAGAATGGATAGGAAGGAGCAGCACAGATATTTGGGGTGAAATCTTTCAGTCTCTTCTGTACTCTGAAAAGAATCTCATTTGTTGAAAATGTCAGCTCCTTTTCTTCTGTGTAGACATAGGAGTTCAAGATTAAATCTTGTTACTTAGGATAAACCAATAGGTCTCATAAAATTACCACTCTCCTAATCCATTCTCCCAGTAGGATCGAAAGGTTAAGCCTGGACAAGCTGGCAGCCCATGAAAGAAAACAGCCAGAACTGACTAGAGACCAAGACATCAGCTCCAGAGAAAGTAGAGTGTTTTGCTTCTCATCCACCTGTGCCCCTTTTCTAAGCCTAGGGAACAATCTGCGGAAGAGGGGGCGTGGTAGAATGTAAGGGCTGCGATTGGGGTTAATGGTGAAACTACAACAATATAGACTGGACACTCATTTGATCAACTTGATTGAACATACAAGCCCCCCCCCTTTCAGGATGGTGGGACCCATGAGCTGTGTGGGTTTGGGCACAACTGCTTGCAAATTGGTTTTACATGAAGGATGCTTGTACTTACAAATTATCACCTATTGTTAAAAAAAATGAAAACAAAACAAAACAAAAAAAGCAGAGAAAGATGCAGAAAACTTACGGCAGAATGCACGATCTGCGATGGGTAGGGGTGGGGTGGGGGGGAAGGGAAGGGGATATATGCCTGAACTGAATTGGAAAATGATGTATGAAATACACAAAGCATCAATAAAAATAAATAAAAAAAATACCACTCTCCTCAGGAAAACAAAACAGTGTTTCTGAAAGCAAATATGATTTGTTGCTCTGTTGTACATGTGTATTTATATAAATCAGTAGAAGATCTGGACTAACCAGAAATTTCCATGGCAACTCCTGATAAATCACTTTTTCTCCAATTCTGATGGGAGAAAGGGTTATTTTTAAGTCATGGAATTTCCTTGGTAAATATCTAGTAGGTTCTTAGATCCAAAATCTATAACCCAGGGCCTGTTGTTCCACATAACTTTCAAAGTGCTCCTTTCATCTACTTGGAAACAAAGTAAGCCATTTCCTCTTGACTCAGACAGAGGCAACAGTAACGTAAGAACCTCATTGTCACACATAATTAACCATATTAGTGATGAAACATGATCTTGCTATTTAGGATATTTGAGGTCCATGGTAGATACTGTATCCTGTCAATTTGTTTCCTAAACAGGAATAATCTGTGTCTTAGACATAGCAATTTTAGGATATAAAGATGATGATTAAATTCTACAGAAACTTTCCACATGTACTAAATCCAAACACACATGCCATATTCCTTATTGGTTATTAGCTTCTACTTAGTTTCCCTGTCTCAGATAACTAAACTTGCTATAACATTGTTCTGTAGAAAATCCAAAAAAAAAATAATGTAATGACTGAAATGAACACAGGGTTTCAATGAAAATGCCTTATATATTTCCTGTTGCTAAGATAAAGTGCATGGGTCAGCGTGATTTATAAAATAAAGACACTTGGCTCATGATTCTGGTAGCTAGGGAATCTGAAGAGTGTGTTACCATTGTTCCGATGACAGTATCTTTGGCTATATCAAACAAGGCTGAAAAGCAGTAAAAAGAAATGATTATCTGTCAAAAATGTTAAGTATGTAAAGGCTAACTTTGAAAAACTGATTTTTGAAAGGAAGAATTCTATCCTGTGGCATTCTTCTTATTTTATGAGACCAACATCAATATTTTTGTGCAGATAGAAATCCAATTACCTAATTCTTCTTCCACTAGGTTTCACTCCTTTTCTTTATTTAATGAAAATTTGGCAAATTTCATAAAGCATATTTGGATCATATTAAGAACCCCTCCCTCCTTGCTCCCTTCTTGTATCTACCCTGCTGGAATTCATACAGTGTATAATATGTGTTGAGGCATGATGAACCAAGTTTGTGTTCTCATATGTCCTCCAATTTGTGTTCATCCAACACAGCTTAGTTAACTACCTATCATCATATACTTACAGAAAACCAGCTCATCCTCTCCCAATAGTTATTGGTTGCCAATAGTTCTTCAGCTAAGGTTGGGGCTTCTCCACTTTCCCACTTTTCTTCTACATTTTCATCTGGCTTGAGCTTACATGGGTTTTTCTCATGCTGTTACCATTGCTGTAATTCAAAAGTAATTTCTAAGCTGTCTGGAAGTCTCTGTTTCCTTGGGGTCAGCAACTACCTATGGCTCTTATGAACTTTCCAACACCTCTTCCACAATGGTCCCTGAGCCTTGCTTGAGTGGCAGAAGTGTGATATAGGTGTTCTATTCAGGGATAAGTTTTCTGAAATAACTTATTTGCTGCATTTTGGATAGTTGGAGATTTCTAGGTTAACCAAATTCTGTTGCATGAGGAAGCTTTACTTGCAAGACTTGAGACATGCATTAATAGTCTCACCATGTTCCACTGTGTTCTCTGAGACTTAGGTGTGAAGGCTGCATTGTAGATATGTCAGTTAGAGCTGAGCATCTCACTGACACTTACTCTTTATATTTGACTAGTTGTGGGGATCTGTAGTGTTCTCTATCATAGCAAAAAGAAAATTTTTGATGAGTGGTGACAGGTATACTTGTCTATAAATACAACAATATACATTTAGAATGCAACCGAAAATTATATTGGTCTAGGTGTGTGTCACAAATAAGTTTTTCTGTAGGATTTACGACTTCTCTAACCATTTTTATTTAGCTGCCTTTATGGTACCACACATGAGTTCCCTCTCACTAATTGACTTAAGCCAATTATACAGCTGTTGATTAACCCAACATAAAAATGCTACTCCCGCCACAGTGGAGATTATATTTTGGCCTAGTCATTGCTGTGGTTCATGGACTTTACACTTAGAGGAAAATATCGATTGGCCTTTCTCCCTTTTAGTTTGCATAGTATCTTCTGATACTATGGGAGCTTGTCTAAGGGGTGTCAATTTAAATTCTATTGCTCCAATTCCTGACTCCAAAGTCTGTCCTATTTTCAGCAACAGGGTCTTATGTTCAAGCTCTGGGAAGCAATCAAGGGCTGTGGCAATAGCCTGTGTTATTTTGGGAATCACTTTTAACTCCTTTGTCCAACAACTTGAAGGAAGGCTTCATCTCCCTGGCCCTGTATTATTTGTTAGATAGCTTTCAGCTATACACATAAACTCATGTAAATATTGTAAGTGTATTTTTCTGAAATCTTTTGAACTAATACATTTCCTCCTGGTTTTTTCACACCTCCTGAGCATTATTTATATCTCCTCTTTCTCCCCCATGTATAGCCATCTATTTTCCCTCCATATTTAATGCATCCCTTGTTGATAGCATTTATCTCCTGCTCTCCCCCCTCTCTATTTCCTTCTTCCCCTTATTCCCATGGATAGCACTTCTTAAGGGTTGCATCACCCCATCCTACCACCTTAGAAAGCAAGCTTCTAGCACACGAAGTTTTGTGAATCAAACAATATCCCCACAACAGGAGATTATGAGTTAGGAAACCAATTTATTCCATAAATTAAGAAGTTAATATATTGCTCTGCTTCATTGTAGTTATTGAAAGATATTTTCTTGTGAGGGAGTCTGTTATAATTTTTTAAATTTGAACTATATGATCTTGAGCTTGACGTTGAGTTCTATAATGTGTGTGTGTGTTGTGTCCGTGTGTGTGTGTTATAATGTCTTGAGAAATCCAACTAGCCTTTCAAAATAATTTTCTTCCTTATCAAATGACAAGAATTGCATCATTAGGTTATTTTTATGACTACATGAAATTATAGACATAAATGAAGTATGTTGTTAGGTTCAAAATAGGTACTCTGTAATGAGGTTAGTAGTAGATGTAGTAGAGATTATTATGTGTTACCTTTCCTTGGCATCTGCATTTGCCAAATACTAGATCTCTTTTACCTTTGATGTTGAGGTGGGCTGAGGGTTCATTCATTTGTTATTAGAAAAGCCCATTCATCTTCAATAATCCAGTAGCTATTTTTGTCATTAATCAGAGATCATTTTGTCTTTATACTACCCTACTCCTCTTTATGAATACAAGTCGATCTTATATAATCCTGGATCAAAAGATTTCACATTGTATACAGAAACATATGACAAAGCATTGATTTCCAGAATATATAAACTACTCAAAAAACAAAGAAGAAAGAAAACAAGTGACCCACTCAATAGATGGAGCAAAGACCTGAACAGAGACTTCACAAGTGAGGAATTAAACATGGCTGAGAAACATCTTAAGAAGTGTTCAACATCACTAATCATTAAGGAAATGAAAATCAAAACCACTTTAAGATATCATCTTACTCCAGTAAGACTGGCTAGGATCAAGAAAATAAATGATAACAAGTGCTGGAGAGATTGTGGGGAAAGAGGAACACTCATCCACTACTGGTGGGAACGTAAACTCATACAGCCACTATGGAAAGCAGTGTGGAGAACCCTTGGAAGACTTGGAATGAACTTGCCACCCAACCCAGCCGTACCACTCCTAGGCATGTACCCACAAGACTCACCCCACCGCAGAGATACATGCACAGCCATGTTTATTTCAGCTCTCTTCACAATAGCAAGGAGCTGGAACCAACACAAATGCCCCTCAGCTGACAAGTGGATAGAGAAAATTTGGTACATCTACACAATGGAGTTCTATGCAGCAGTAAAGAAAGATGACTTCATGAGCTTTGCAGGAAAATGGCTGGAGCTAGAAGACATCATGCTGAGTGAAGTAACACAGTCCCAGAAAAACAAATGAAGAATGGTATCCCTCATCTGTGGATGCTAGTGCCAATTACCTAATTGTAAGTATTTCTTGTGCATGGCCCCTTGAGCTTTTGTCCAAGTAGTTGGGAGTGATGCATATTGGAAACAACAACAACGACAGAAATGACTGCATCAAAGAACTGACTGAAACAGTGAACTTCTGCTCAAAACAGTCAACTTCCACATGGAGAATTTTGAGAAAGACTGAGAAGGAGATGAAAAGCATGTTTGGTAGAATACATGAGCTCTGGTGGGGTGGGGGGATAGGGTGGGGGACATGGGTCTAGATTTGATAATCCTGTACAAAATATGTATAAAAATAATAAAAAATCAAATCAAAAGAAAGCATAAAGCATAAAAAAGATTTCACATTGTGTCACAAACTGATTTTAGGGTGGGTGGTTGTCATACTAACTATTGTGAGTTATGACTTCACCACTACTAAGCCTTGAGTAAAGGCCCAGATTACTATGTCACATCATGGCATAAGGAATCAGTGTCATGCAAGGCTTTAAAATGTTTGCCAAGTTATAAAGCCAGAGACTGAGGAAAGGCAAGTCTTAGAATTTTAGAGCAATCTACTCTCAAGGAACATTAATGTAGTCCCATATAAACTTTTTAATCCCTTTCAAGAGAAGAACCTTCCCCAAAAAATACCTAATGACTTTGTTCTGGACCTGTACCTCTTCCTTTTTTTTCTTCCTTGAGAATGGGTTTCACTATGTAGCCTTAGATGGCTTGGAACTTACGATTTAGACCATCCCAGGATGGCCTGAGTCTTACAGCAATCTACCTGCCTCTGCCTCACAAACACTGGGGTTAAAGGTTTGTGTCACTATGACTGGTTAGACCTCCATCACTTAAAGGTTCTAGCACCTCAATACTGCTAGATTGCGAATCAAACCATATGCACATTTGTGAGAAAATCAACTACAAATCATAGTGGTTAGGGAATAATGTAAGCTACTGCTAAGAAATAATAAAATAATGAACTCTATATAAATCTAAGATTTATAGAACTCAGAACCAGGGAATTTAAGCCATGAGATTCTTCTCTCCCTCCTTATGACATTCACCAATTGGTCTTGATACATACTGATTATTTCTTAGGTAACAGGAATTGAACATAGTGCTTTTTGAACACAAAAATAGTACTACTGAGCTACAAACCTCAATCCCTAACACTTCATTATTTATTTAATGATGATGAATATTGAACCCAGGGCATCCTGCCTATTCACACATGTACCACCAATAAGTTATACCCTACCCTTGACACTGGTTTTGAGCTACTGCTGATAAGCTCTTAAGTTATTGTAGCTGGCAAACCCCTCATCTATACCCCTAACCAAAAATATGTTGTATATGAAAATGAAACACAGAAAACTATATATTCATAGTGAGGGTAGTTGTTGATTTTCAGGATCCATTTCTCTTTCCAATGATAGCCTAGTTGAGTATACTACCTCTAATATATGTTAACCTAAACCCATTTGATAGCTGCTACTGTAACCATCCTTAAGGATACTGATTCCATGTTTTTTTTTCCCTTGGGTAACACTTATTCATCTCCAGAGCCAAGTAATTTTCTTGATATACATTCATCTTGTGCTTTCTTGGATTAGTTTTAAAAAACAGAGAGTACATGACTTTGGAACAAATTCTCTGGCATAGCTATGGCAAGACCTTCCTGGATACTGAAGTTCTTTTCTTTTTTTGTTTTTTGTATACTGAATTTCTAAAGCATAGTTACAGGACACAACTCATTTCCTTTACAATGATACATCCTTACATAAGTTATGAGGACTTGACAGTCTGACAGGCACATAAAGTGTGAAGATGAATTAAAGATATATCACTCCTGATGGGTCTATTAAAAAATCTGTCAGTTGAAATAAGCACTATTCTAAAACCGTACAGTACCATATCAGGTCTAGAAAGTGTTACATAGAAAAAGCATTGTCAGTTGGGCAATTTTTGATAGGTCTATGTGGATGTGAAAATCAATCTGAGAAGATGATTGTTAGTCTTCATCTGTTGCCCTGCTTTGAAAAATCTATATCTGTAGACTTTTGTTTCTTTCTTCTTGACTATGCTTGAGTATTCCTTGACTCTATAGTAATCAAATTAGTTCATAATTTACATGCTATATGTAAATAGGACCAGTTTCAGGCAAGGTATCTTAACCAAAACCTTTCAATCACTGACTGGTTTGCTTGCAATTCCACCACCACAGTTTACTCTTTGGGGATTATTCTGCAACTCAGGCAACTTTAAGAAAAAGAACCATTGTGTCATGTGGTTCCATTTCAGAACACCATGGTTCTCTTTCTTTTATTTCAAATAAAGGGAAATAAGTTTACTTTGTATCTGAACTCGACAACGTGGTTGTAATTTTAACAATTGAAATTGGGATTTTCCAATGTTACACATCACTAATGCAATCCTTCCAGCCCATCAGATACCAGGCTTCCTCCTAGTGACCTGTGTATAGTATATAAACATGTAAAAATAAGCTGCATTTTACTCAATGTATGATGTCAGTCAATGAACACTGTACTTATTTTACAGAGAAATCCTATCTGCGAACTTTACTATATATCTGTTTATTTGATTTTACTATTTTTTAATAAAAAGAGGGTTTTAAAAGCTACACAGTCATCAGTAGAAGAGTTCTTAGGACTCTGCCTGCCCTGTAACTGTGTGTGACCTGGCAGGAAACACAGAACTTCACGCATGTACCAAAGGAAAGTAGTTTAGCTGAAGAAAGGATCTCCGTTGATTTTTCTGTTGACAGTCATAACTGTTTATTTTTTTAAGAATGTAACTTGTTTTTAGATTACTGTTGCATCTGTGACTTTACTACAAGCCCCACTGACATAAGTGATAGGAGTTAAGGTAAAATCACATCCTTCACCCACAGGGGCCACCTCTGCCTGTGTTCACACATTCCTCCATGCCATTCCCAGGCCGCCACCACTGTCTCCATATTTTTTCAATTACAATTAGGTCACTCCTGTCCATTCAGCTAAAGGATTTTAAGTTGTTTTGTACACAGTTGCTTTGGGATAGAAACTGGTGTTATTGCCAGGTTCTTTTTTAAACGTTTTAACTCCCATAATGAACAAACTGCCCAGCTTAAGTTTTTCTATTTTTTGAATTTTTATTTATTTTTTTATGTGTATGCGTGTACTGTCTGCATGTAGGTTGGTGCACCTGTGTTGTGCAAACCCATGTCGTGCAATGCCGTGGAGGTCAGAAAAAGGTGTTGGATTCTCCTGGAACTGGAGTTAAAAACAGTTCTTAGCCACCATGTGGGTGTTGGGAATTGAACCCAGGTCCTCTACAAGAGCAGTCAGTGCCCTTAAACACTGAGGCATCTCTCCAACCCCTTAAGTTTTTCATAAAATTAAAGTTTTCTTAAGGTCAAATTTGTTTTTTTCAATGACGAGTTGCCAAATTATTGAGATCATTTTAAAGTGCTTTGTTCATTATAATTAAAATTTACATTCATTGTGAAAAAAAAGAAAAAGGACCATTCAATTTACTCTAGCTGACTTGGATTTCCAATCATTTGTGGTACTAGAGCATTAGGGATTGGGATTGGAGGTCAAATAAGAGGCAGGAAAAAGTACAGGGTACAGTGAATATAAATGTCAAAAGGCACATTTCATATTATCTGTGTCAGACTCACAGAAATAGTTGGAGACATTCATCCAACTATTATCGCATGCATGTTTCTGCTTCAAAATGTTTTCATGAAAGGTTCATCCCACCTGTATTGACAGAGAGCTCCTTCTAAGTGAAAATGTACACACTATTATTAGGTAGTTTTCAGTACAGAAAATTCCATCTTGTAACAATTCTAAATATCATTCTTTTTTGTCATACTACAGTCTTTATTGTTTAGACAATTAGACTGATTCCTCTCTCTATGAATGTTTTCTGGAAAACTAAAGATTGTACCACTGAACCTAAGAGAAATGGATGAATATCTGAAATCATGGAAATTACCAAAACTTAACCAAGTAGAGATAGACAGCTTAAACAGACCCATAACATATGAGGAAACTGCAACAGTAATAATAAAAAAAAAACCTCCCAATTAAAAAAAAGAGAGTTCTGAATGGATTGACTGAAGAATTCTACAAGACATTTAAAGAGGATCTACAGAACCATTATTACTCAAATTATTCAAAAGGATAGAAACAGAAGGAAATCCCCCAACTTTCTTCTAGGAAACCAGCATCACTCTAATACCAAAACCAGGCAAAGACACAATCAAAAAAAGAAAACTATAGGCCCATATCATTAATGAATACAGTTGCAAAATTTCTCAACAAAATACTTACAAACCTCACACAGGCACACATCTAAAAGGTCATCCACCATGACCAAGTTGGATTTGTTCCAGAGAGTCAGCGATGGTTCAACATATGGAAATCAATAAATGTCATAAAGTACATAAAGAGGCTGAAAGACAAAAACCACATGACCATCTCAACTGATGAGGAAAAGGCCTTTGATAAAATTCAACATGCCTTCATGCTTAAAGTCCTAAAGGGAATTGGACAGGAGGGAACATTCCTCAATATAATTAAAGCTATATAAAACTGGGCTGGAGAGATGGCTCAGCAGTTAAGAGTTCTGACTGCTCTTGCAGAGGACCCAGGTTCGATTCCCAGCACCCACATGGTGGCTAATAACCATCTTTAACTCCAGTTCCAGGGGAATCTGACTCCCTCTTCTGACCTCCATGACATTGCATGACACAGGTGCACCAACATACATGCAAACAGTACACTCATACACATAAAAAATAATAAATAAATTAAAAAAATAAAAAATAAGGCTATATAAAACAAACCTACAGCCAATATCATTCTAAATGAGGAAAAATTAGAAGCATTCCCCTTAAAGTCAGGAACCTGGCAAAGCTGCCCCCTAGCTCCACTCCTTTTCAATATAGGGTTTAAAATGCTTGCTACAGCAATAAGACAAGAAAAGGAAATTAGAGGAGTACTAATAGGAAAAGAGTAGGTCAAACTATCCCTTTTTGCAAATGACATGGTAGTTTACCTAAGGGACACAAAAAATTCCACCAGAAAACTCCTAGACATGATTAACGGCTTCAGCTAGGTGGCAGGTTACAAAATTATTCTAGAAAAAACAGTAGCCTTACTTTATGCCAGCAACAAACAATTGGAGAAGGACTACAGGGAGACTTTCCCATTCATAATAGCCTCAGAAAAATGAAATATCTCGGAAAAAACCTGACCAAGGACACTAAAGTTCTCTACAAGGAAAATTTTAATCCTTGAAGAAGGAGATTGAAGCAGACACCAGAAGATGGAAGGACATCTCATGCTCATGGATTGGAAGAATTCATATAGCAGAAATGACCATCTTACCTAAAATAATATGTAGGTTAAATGCAATCCCAATTTAAATCCCCATGACTTTCTTCAGAGATTTAGAAAAAAAAATCATAAAATTCATATGGGAAAACAAAAGACCCATAACTACAGTTCCAGGGTATCTGACACCCTCTTCCTACTTCTGTCAGTATTGCATGACCCGATTGCATTTATATACACGCAGGGAACACACACTTATACACATACAAATAATAAATAAACTTTAAAAAGTATTATATTTTTTCAAGTGGATTATTTTATGGTAGTTAAATTGTATCCTCAATAAGCACATTCTTTCAAGCTAACTTTATGCCTTGAAGGTCATATCTAGTTAGTAAGAATAAAGATGTGACTATGGCCTTGAATCTGAGACTCAAGAAATAATGTTTTAGCAAAGACAGTATTTTGAATATGTTACAAAGAAAGACAATAAGTATAGTGAAAGTGTTTTCTCACCAGTGTTGGCTATGAAGAAGGTAACTCTGTGTTTCTTGCCTATAAAGTATCTATCCCTGCAATACCTGTACTTAAGATGTCATTTATTATCGGACTTTCAAATAAGAGTTCTTCCATTTATTTTCCTTTGTGTTCTACGAAATTTCAATCAGACATTATATTTTTGTTTTTTATTTATTTTTTTTTTTTGTATGTGTATGAATGTATTGTTTGCATGCAGGTCTGTGCACCCGTGTCGTGCAATGCCGCGGAGGTCAGAAGAGGGTCTCAGATTCCCCTGGAACTGGAGTTCTCCTGGAATTGGAGTTACAGACGGTTCTTAGCCGCCATGTGGGTGCTGGGGATCGAACCCGGGTCCTCTGCAAGAGCGTCGGTGCTCTTAACCGCTAGGCTATCTCTCCAGCCCAATTTTTGATAAATTGTTCTACCTAGATCAGTTTCAGACCTGAATTATTATCCTTTATAAATGATAAAATTTGTATCTGCCAAGAGTACAAAATATTATGATCATTATTATTTAATAGGTGAAGAAATTTAGATATAAATGAACTCTAAAACAGTGACTAAGTTCTATGAGTATCATATAAAGCTGATATTGTCAAACTAGAACTGAAATCTAGATCCAATTCTAGTCCCTGTGCTCAAAATTAGTATTTCCTTAGATTCCAAGAGTATTAAACCAGGACCTATCACTTATTAAGTGAATGTTATGAACCAGATACTGAGATAAACAGCTTAGATGTATTATTCTAGAGTTACATAATGCTTCTACCTCACAAATGCTTATTATTGCTTCTTAGTGGACATATACTGACTGGCACAAAAGAGGCATTCACTAAGGATTTATTTATTTTTTATTTCTTATTATTTTTTCAATTTTTATTTATTTATTTTCTATGTGTATGAATGTACTGTCTGCATGTAGGTTTGTGCACCCATGTCGTGCAATGCCTTGGAGGTCAGAAGAGGGTCTCAGATTCCCCTGGAACTGGAGTTCTCCTGGAATTGGAGTTACAGACGGTTCTCAGCCACCATATGGGTGCTGGGTATCAAACCCAGGTCCTCTGCAAGAGCAGTCAGTGCTCTTAACCGCTAGGCTATCTCTCCAGCCCTCACTAAGGATTTATTAAATGAAATGCATAACCATCCATGTTAGATATTACAGACTCCATTTTATGAATGATAAAAATAAAACTTAAAGGCATTGGCATGCCTAAGAGCAACACCAGTTTCTACCCAACCAGTTGAGCCACAATGAAATGTGGCTAATTAATTAGTGTCTTTCTCAATGTCAAGAGTTAGAAATATCAAATGAAAAGGGAAAGCTCAAAAAGGATGTAGAACTAGATCACTACTGTTAGTTGTCAATCACCTTTCTACCTTATCTTTTCACATTCTACAGAGTCATCTCCAGTGCTCAACTTTATGGCTCAATTATGCATTGAACACAAAACATCAGGTGAGTCATTCTCATATCCTACTTAAAGATGGTTTAAAATATTGTATCCTTAAATAACACTTGCCTTGATTTATTTTCAATTATTTTCTTTCCAAGACTGTAGATAATCTTGACTTAGGGCCTGGGATAATGGAAAATTGTTCTTAGATGCAAGTAGACACAAATTAGTTATTCATTCAAACTAAACACATTTCAAGAGTATCCAAAGCATCTTATCACTGCTCTGGTTAAGATCATGGTGTATTAACAAAGAGTAAAAGAAGGAATAATTTTATCTAGGGCTGACATGAATAAAGATTATAAATTCAAGAGAAAATTACTGAGCACCCATATATAAACAAGGAAGGATGTCTTGTAGCTAACAGTTTAATAGGAGGCAATTACCTAATAATTAATTACAAGTGATAAGAGTATTTCAAAGAAGAAATATAAGGAAGTATCATATGTTTTAGGGCTTATATTAAGGGACTTCCTTGACCTACACCGAGACTTAGGCACAATTACCTTTTCTATATAAACTTTGATCTCCAGGTAGAAACAGTTGCTAGTGACAAGGATTTTTGGTCAGCAGCTTTCCAGTGCTACAGAAAATATGATGTCGGGGCTGGAGAGATGGCCTAGTGGTTAAGAGCGCCGACCGCTCTTGCAGAGGAACCGGGTTCGATCCCCAGCACCCACATGGCAGCTGAGAACTGTCTGAAACTCCAATTCCAGGCGAACTCCAGTTTCAGGGGAATCCGACACCCTCTTCTGACCTCCGCGGCATTGCACGACACAGGTGCACAAATCTACATGCAGACAGTACATTCATACACATAAAAAAATAAATAAAAATTTAAAAAAGCAAATATGATGTCAAAAATGGCTTTACTATTGATGTCCACTAAGTGCTAGTAACTGTACATACATTATCACCTCAGTTGTAGGTAAATATATATGGTTTTCTTGCAACACAGATTTTACAGATATGAAAAGGGGTAACTTGTTCAATATCTCACAGACTTAGTTAATTTAGACTGGCATTTTATTTGAGTTCTTAAACCATTATTTAAAATTGCTTCTAAGGGCATAGTGAGATTAAAATGTACACGTTGATTATTACAGTTCCAAATATAACATTAAGTAACTGTATTTCTTTAAACAATTTTTATTTATACTTTGAAAATTTTATATGTGCATGTAATATATCTTGATTAAATCTATCCTTTACTCATTCCCACAACTTCACTTAGTACTCCCCCATCGTTTTGCTCTCCTATGTTCATTTCAATTTAATTAGTTGGAGGGAAAGTTGAGTTCAAGCCTTGCCTACTTCACTGTATATCAAAAACCCAAATTAAATAAGAAATTCTTAGAACACACAAAACACTCTGCATATGTGTCAGATGTTTCCATTTATGGAATAATCGAGTAGTAATTACTGAATGCTGTTGACCACACAATACTTGTACTGCTTGCTCACTGCTAGTCCAAGGTTTAGTGAGGACAGAAAAGCTAACCAGGAATAGTGTGGGATTAGACCTTGATAGAGTGGGACATAAACGTGACTCAAACCAATTTCTGTTTCCCGAGTCTCAAACTCTTGATCTGTGAGGTTTCTCTAATCTGAGGCCTTTAGGAGACTTCTCTATCAAAAAGCGTGATATGTACTAAGCTGCTGTATTGGGTGTTCTCCACCTTGAGCAGGGCAGCATGTTGCCCAACACCACAGGGACCTATGAATGCAAAAGAAGTTTGAATATAAGTGGGCTAGGTTCTGCCAGCTCATCAGTAGCAAGTGGAGTTCAGCACTAAGTAAACTGCACTTAATGAATTAAATATGAAAGAGACAGCAGGGAGCATCAATGCAGAAGGCCTTTCATTTCAGATTTAAAAGGCTCATTTTATGATTATTTGGAATCTGTACATCAGAGTTTTTCTACTCTTTCCCTAATTGTTTACTTGAAACACCATGCACTGTTTGAAATGATGGGAGCATAGGGAACAGACAGAGAGACCAAAGCAAGTCTTCAAATTGGTAAACAGGGCCTGTTGTATCTAAGCCATTAAGTCTTCTCCAGGAATATGGACTGTGATATAGGCGTAGAGTGGGTAAAGTCCAGGTTGACTGTTAAATGTGCAGTCAGAAACTAGACTATAAATCACTAATAGCCAGTTCCTCCTGTTTCCAGGAAATTTATAGAATCTATGGGTTTGAAAGAGTGGATCATTTTTTATGATGCCTTCTTTCTGATTCTTGGAGTCTCTGTTCTAACTCCCCCCCAAGGAGGAATTCAAGTGCTGTTCATCCTCCAATGATGCAGAACTTATCTCATGGAGACACTCCACCAGTCTCCAATCCTTTGCTCCCAATTGTACCTTAAATAGCTTCTCCCTTTTCTTAGAGAATAAAGTGTTCTACATGAGTCATTGAAGAACACTGCTTGTGCATCAGACTTTTCCCTTGCTCTTTGACTTAGACATAATATCTCAGTAGCATGGTTTATGACTTGGAAAATAGCAAGATTGCAGCCAGAAAATGAAATAATGAATATGAAAAGTGGTTTTCGAGAGACATAAATCTCAGTGCATATAATAGGTGAAATTTATGCAGGAGGAATGCTCATGGAGTAAGTGTGGCTCTTTAATAGGTACATTATGGAGGAAACCTAGGGAACTGGCATGGAATATTCATATTATAACTTCCTAAGAAACTAGACTATGGATCCAGCTGAGGATGAAGGAATATCATAAATTAAAGGAAATTCTGAGGTCTGAGTAGTAGTAATGGCCAATTGGACATACGTTGCATCAGTTGGGCTGCTGTATTTATAATATAGAATACGTGGATAACTTATTCTATTATTCATAGGCCAAGAAAGCTAGAATGCTGTGTTCATTCTGAAAGGAGCCACAAATCCCCAGGAACAGTGTCTCCTCACTTGCTACCTATACTTTTGCCCCAAGCTAGCTGAATGTCACATGCTCAAACCAGGCCTGCACTGGAACATTGTTTAGGGGAGTTATGGAGCTTTAGAAACAGACTTAAGATAAAACAATCTACTTTAAATGTTGCTTTCGGGGCCATATATTTTTTTATTTCTAAAAATGTCAAGCTCAGTTGTAATCCAAGCAAGGTGGGGGAACTGAAATGAGAGATGCACGAGTTTGAGGCCACCCCTGACTGCACAATGAATTTCAATCTGGTGTAGGAGAAAAAGTGAAAAACTGCTTCAACCTTACCCTTTAAAATAAGATAATGCTGAAACAGGAAGTACTTTAGAGAACACTAAACCCAGAGTGTATCTGGAAAGCATCAGGTGAAACTTCTGCCTCAGCATTGCCTGAAGGGCTTGTTTAAAATTCAGATTACAGTCTTATCCAAGACCCACTCACTGTCTCATACTATTCATGGAGAAAGTTCAAGTATCTCCACGTAAAACTCCCAAGAGATTCTGAGACTCTTTGAAATTTTCTTTGTGTAGCCAGTCTCTAATATTCCTAAGATCAAAATTTGAGGACCATTTACCTCAGTATCACCTAGAGTGCCTATAAAATTCCCACTTCTGGCCAAGCATGGTGGCTCATGCCTTTAATCCCAGCACTGGGAGGCAGAGGGAGGCGGATCTCTGTAAGTTAAAGGCCACCCCGGTCTATATAAAGAGTTCTGGGACAGCTGGGGTTGCAGGGAGACCCTGTTTCAAAAAGACCAAAAAAAAAAAAAAATCCCACTTCTGGGTTTCTTGGTAACTCCTTTGAGTTAGAGTTTCCTATGTGTGTTAAGTTTTAAGAAGGTCAATATCTTCATTGGGCACTGAAGAAAGAAGTCCAGAAGGAAAGGGAGAATGACTTGCCCAAGTTGTCAGTCTTAATGAAAAAAGAGCTAATCTCACACATGGCTCTTAAGACAAGTTAAAATGCTATGCCTCATCACATTGGTCACCTTTCCGAGGGGATCTATGTCATCATTTAGCTCTTATGGCCACAGAATTCCGCAGAAACTCAAGAGTAAGAAATATATGTTCTTTTGATGGTTTCTCAAATCAAAGTTCCTCCCAAAATGAATAGGAAGAATAGCTTAAAATTAAGCCTGTAATATCACAAAATTTTCATATAAGTAATAGGGTACTGAAGGACTGAGATAGTCCGCTTCTGCATACTGTAACATAGTGCCTGAGATAATCATTTTAAAAGAGAAAAGGCTAATTTTGATCTAATGTTTTGCAAGTTTCAATCTATAGCCATTTAGCCCTGTTACTTTGGGACATTTGACAGAGAAGTACACCATAGTAGAATTGCATAGTATAGCTGGGTGTGGTGGTGCATGCCTTTAATCCTAGCACTTGGGAGGCAGAGGCAGACGGATCTCTGTGAGTACAAGGCCAGCCTGGTCTACAGAGTGAGTTCCAGGACAGCTGAGGCTAAAGCGGCGACCCTGTCTCAAAAAAGACCAAAAAAAAAAAAAAAAAAAAAAAAAAGAATTGCATAGTATAAACAAGATGCTCATCTGTTAGAGGCCATGAAGCTACAAATGAATGGTAAAGGATGGATCACGATTCCATTGTGCCCTTTGAAGACTTTCCCCTAATGACATGACACTTTCCAGTATGCCCCATCTCTTGAGCTTTTCTATCACCTTCTAATAACTGCAAGCTAAAGATCAAAGTCTTAACACTATGTCCTTTTGAAGACATTCCAAATCCAAACTGTAGAAAGGCCCTTCTGATAATGTAGTTTCAAAGGGTTCTACATGGAGTACTGTCCAGAGACTTTGAGTCAAATGAATGTGAACCCCAAAATGACTTGGAATATAGTTTACTAAATTCATTTATAGCTATGACTTTTGTAGTTGCAACATGTACCTGTTAAGCAAAAGCTTGTATCTATCCGGTCTCATTCAGTCACATTAATGTGATCCTCCATGTTGTAGTTTGTCTTCCATTGCTGTGACAAAACACTCTGACCAACACCAACTTGGGGAGGAAAGGGTTTATTCAGCTTACATCTCCTGGGTCACAGTTCTCAGGGAGCCCAAGGCAAGAATTCAGGGCAGGAACCTGGAGGCAGGAGCTGAAGCACAGGCCATGGAGAAATGCTGTTCACTGGCTTGCTCCCCTGGCCCATGCCCAGCCTGACCTCTTATACAGTACACAACAACCTGCCCAGGGTGGCACCACCCATAGTGGGCTGGGCCCTCCCACATTGCTCAACAATTAAGACAGTACTCCACAGACGTGGCCACAGGCCAGTCCAATGGAGCCACTTCCCCAATTGAGGCTCCCTCAACCCAGGTGTGTCAAGTTGACACTAAAGCTATCCAGCACACTCCAAAACCTAGGCATTTGAGATTACTACTTTGTTTCTGCTTTGTCACTACAAGGTTACATCTTCTAAACTAACAGTATTTGCAGCAGCCATCCTCTATGGAAAATCCAAGAGGCCACTGACCTGTGAAAGGAGCATAATTTCCTAAATGATCCAGTCAGATGCATTTTCTCTAAAGGATTAAGCGTCCACCATTGGGAACAGGGGGACTGTATGACTTGAATTTGGGTAAAAGCTTATAATTTTAGCAATTGTTTCACCAGTACTACCTAATTAGGAAAATTAAATGCTAAGCCACCTTGAATACATAATTCTATGAAGAAGCAGGAGCCTTCAACAAGGATCTAGAACTGTGGAGGGCAGAAGTAAAGGACAGAAGGGAAGAAACAGAATGAAATAGCTATAATCACAGGCTCCCAATCAGAAGAACAGTTTGCTTGAGTTCTACAGTCCCTTATTACAATTCTTAAATCAAAACCCCAATAGGATTGAAGTCGGTTTTTCATTATTTTGGTGCCAAAATCCATTTGGCAGCAAAACTTGGCCTGAATTGATATGAATTTAGGCTTTATCCCGTTCAGTATGAATATTCAGACATTTTTCCCTGCTGAAATTTTAATGGCTTAATTATGTAATGTTTTCCCAGATACTGCTGGAAACGTTATATAATAAGCAGTAATGATCTGTGTTACCTTTCTAAAATCTGAAAACACTGAAATTTGAATTACAAAAATGAATAATACAACTATTAACATAGAAAGATGATAACTCACATTTATGAGCATGTGCCACCTGTAAGAAACCATGATAATCTTCTTTCATTACATTTATTCATCAAAATATTATGAGGTAGGCATTATAAACATCTTCATTTTAAAGTTTGGTTAGTGATTCTCAGAATGTCCAGAGCCATGCAGTTTTTGCTCAAGCAATAATTTGGCCTAGATCATGTTGCCTAGATGGTTAATTATTGCACTCCTTTGACTAACGGGGATGAAAGACTGTAAAGGACAGTCCCAGCTGTTTGTTAGCTTTATGAAAAATAGAATAGGTCTGTTGACCACTCTGTCATTTGAGGGATCATTTACTTTCAAGTATATCTTCTTCTAATCCCCACTTCTCTGTGAAACTAGTAACATGAATTTATTCATTGGGATGCTGCGTTTTGCACAGGGACCATCTACATCACAAATAAAAAGTCCAGCTTGTAAAACAACAGATTCCTAGTATTCACTCCAGACATACTAAAGCCAACTTGCTAGGTATTGGGACTAGATATTGAGTAAAGAGTAATATCCTGGGGATTGGAGAGATAGTTCAGTGATTAAGAGCACTGGTTACTCTTGCAACAGACCCTGGGGTCAGTTACCAGCACACATATGGCAGCTAACAACCATCTGTAACTCCAGTTCCAGAGGATCTGACACCCTTCCAACCACAATGGCCAATGCACAACACAGGTGCATTTACATACATGCGACTAATATACACATACACATAAAATAAAAATAAGAAATAAACTATTAAAAAAGAATAATAACTGGAGAAAAGTTAATTGATAACCTTTATTAACTAACTTCTTACTGTTTTATTACCATTTAATACTTAGCTTGAATGGCAGTAACAGATGGCCACTTGGAAAGCAGAAGTTATCAAGAAACTAACAAGACTCTAGAAGAGTATGATATGGAAAGGAAGCAAGAAATGATGCTATGGTTCTACCTTCCTAGTTCGGTTGTTTGTGATATTGATAAAGCATTTCTTCCTTGCACTGAAACAAGTTTGGAAGAAATTCTCTTATGTTTTGCCATTCAGAGCACTTATCTGTTATCACATTGACACAATTTTATGACATATGCAACACAGTCATCTTCATTAGATACAAAAGAAAACTGGCAGAATAAAAGTAAGTAGTGTTTGGCTCCAAATTGCTTGCCCCCAATTTTACACTATTTTCGTTTCCCTGTCATTGCTTTCCATAGGTCTCACAATCACTGAACAGTCAATAAATCCTGTAAAAATATGTCCTATCTATCTATCTATCTATCTATCTATCTATCTATCTATCTGCTTATACATAATACATCTCTTTGTCACTCCAGCTAGCTTGTACCTTGCCACAAATGCTTATCTTCCTGCCTTGGACTTCTAAATAAAGGGACTGTAGATATGTGCTACCACACTAAGAAAGGTTATATTTTGAAAGCTAAAATGATATACTTGTTCTTAGCCCACTGGTGAACAATTTAAATAATAAGTTATAGAAGGGAGGGTGATGAAAAGGAACTAAAGTACAGAATAGTTCAAATAACATATGTTTGGGGATTATTTTTAAATTTTCTTGGTTACCTTATTATCAATGCTGTGAGGGTTTTTGAACACTTTGATCTTTATGGTTTTAAGAACATTTTAGTTTGCCAGGTGTTTTGGTGCACACCTTTAATCCCAGCACTCAGGAGGCAGATGCAGGGAGGTATCTGTGAGTTCAAGGCCAGCCTGATGTACATAGTGTATTCCAGATCAGCTGGTGGCTACAGGGTGACCCCCTCCCCCCAAAAAAGACATTCAGTTCATATGTGTGATGTTTTCAATCCTACACTTTCATCTTGCCTGTGATATCCTAATTGTTTCCACAGCAACAAAAATATGACCTCAGCAATGATATGGTGGTCAGAAAAAAAGATTAACTACCATCGCAGTATTCACATACCCACAGAAAAGTAGGCTTAAAGTAATGACTATGATGTCCAGTAAGTGATTTTTCCAATTTAGACAAATTCCTCTCAGCACAGTGTTTCTCAACCACTGCATTGGCACATTACCTTGGAAAACTTGGTAAAGTGTGAAAAGTGATGCAGTAGGTCTTGATAGGATTTGATTTTCAGCTTTTTTTTATTATATCTTTTTTAAATTTTCTTTGTTTATCGATGCTTTGTGTAATTCATACATAATTTTCCAATTCAGTTCAGGCTTATTTCCCTTTCCCTTCCCCCCACCCCATCCCAGATCATGCATTCTGCCATAACTTTCCTGCATCTTTCTCTGTTTTTTCTTTTCATTTTTTAACAATAAGTGATAATTTATGAGTACAAGCATCCTTCATGTAAAACCAATTTGCAAGCAGTTGGGCCCAAACACACACAGCTCATGGGTCCCACCATCCAGCAGTGGGGGCTTGTATGTTCAATCGAGTTGATCAAATGAGTGTCCAGACTATATTGTTGTAGTTTCACCATTCACCCCAATCGCAGCCCTTACATTCTACCACGTCCCCTCTCTGGTAAGACCTTTGATTCTTCCCCCCAATTCATATGGAGGAGTTAAGAGCATGAACTGTCATCATGGCCAAGGAGATGTGAAAACTAACACATTTGTGATCCTGGAGGAAGTGCTGTTTTGGATAGAAGTCCTGATAGGCATATTGGATCTGATATTAACTAGCTGGGTAACTGAGTAACCTTGAGCTACCATCTTTGCTTTTCAGAGTCTGGCTTTTCTTCATCTATGGAATTACAAATTTGGCCTGGATGATCTCCAACATCATTCTGAATTTTTAAATCTTTTCAGTCTGATTTTAAAAGAAATTTAAGAATAAAGGAAAAATATAATTTGATCTATATTTACAAAGAAAGGGGAAGAGAAAAAATATTGTGTATCTATTGTATGTACCTCCTTAATTCCAAATCCTTTCCTCTGTTTTAAGGTAATATCTATCTTTGGAATGGACAGAATTTTGGCATTCTGTGTGAAGAAGAGGCAATGATGACTATCAGACAACAATTTTTAGCATTTATGCAGCTCAATTCTGAGCATATTATAGTGATTTTCCTAGCTAACGGTGCTGCCTACTCACACAGGACACTGTCTCTTTCATCCCAGGACAATCCACTGCCTTTCCATTGTCTTCAATTCTGGTACTGAAATTTCATTCAGTTCATCCTGATTTCAGGAGACACAATAGAAAAGTGCACAGAATTTCCATTTTTCAGGTAGAGACATCAGTTTTGAGAGGAGACAATATAATTCTACAGCCACAAATGCAGCATCTGACTGACAATAACCTAGCTTTAAGAAATCATGTCATGCCTGTCTCAAATACTCCAATGATGTCTGTACCCTACTCACTTGAGCATCTCTTCCAGGTTCCTGGTGACCCGACCCGTGTCTCAGAGTTTCATGCTCAGGTGACTACCTGCTTGACATCTCTCAAGATTTCCAACCCAGCAAACAATGTACAGGTCAAGCTCTTTTTTGAATACTGATCTCAACATATCCAAATTTGTGATGTCATAACTGGGTCTGACCAGAATAATCTATTGAAATTATGTGAAAATTTTGTTCATTCTAGAGTTCCAACAGCCTTTTGGTGACTCCACGTAACAAGAAATGAATCCACTAATGAATCTTAAGGTTGACAATGGAGAGAACTCCTCTCAGCAGGATTCTACTAATTTTCAGACCCTCACTCAAAATCTAATTTATAATGAAACCAAGCAGAGTGATGAGTTCCAAGAGGGAATAGCTGATAACATTCATGATGAAGAAGTCACAGATACAATGAGCAACCTACCAGACTTGATCACTCAGTGCATTCAGCTGGACAAAAAACGTAACAACAGGCCAGAACTCCTACAATCAGAAACCCAGGTCTCAGTGTTCTCTTCCATGCTGCACCACCAATCCCTCTTCAACCCTATAGCACTAGGACCCAAAGAAGAGCCCACACAACTCCGGGGAGCCCAACTGCCTGTCACTCCACCCAAACGAGCCCGCCAGCAGGAAACTCAGTCCTGCCTCTACTGCAGCCAGGCTGGCCACTTCACAAGAGACTGCCTTGCAAAACGTTCTCGAACTCCAGCAAGTGTAAAAAATGCAACTTTCCAGTAAGAGGACAAGAAGTCATTTTGTAAATTTTTATCCCTCTCACTATTGACCTTACTGATTTATAATCCTCCAGAAACTTTAAAAGACAAATGACTTGCTGTGGTATCACTTGACAGCCATGAACTCTTAAATCTCCAGGTATAAATTTGAACAACCAAAACTTTCTCACTGTATGCTAATCCCACACCAAACATGACCTAACAATAATGAAGACAATTCACAGGTATTTTGTAGTTGGGATCCATCTCTTCATGAGTTCTGAAAGTTCAAATGCAAAATTCTTTCCAAGCTGAGCCAATAAATACAATCCTGAGAGTTTATTGGAATTTCCATTCCCAACAATGAATGAGATCTGGGTTGATTCTGTTTACCCAAGTTCTATAGTTTATGTGCCTTGGATTGAGCCACAGCCTTTCATCATCTTCTTATTGATCTGATTTTTAGTGAACTGTTTAGGTCTTTTGCTTGATATCCTATTTACATTAAGATATACTACAAATATTCATTTCTTAGAGCTACAAGTATATGAATTCTATTCTAATTATTGAACACATTCTGGCTCTAATACAAACCACTCATCCTGGAACTGTATCTCTACTATAATTCCATACAGCTATGTATTTGTTGCCATCCAAAGACTCCTGCTTACCCAAAAAACTGAAACTCTTAGCTATTGATGAGCCAGATTGTATAGCTATTTGAACACTGCTTGCAACTATTGGCACCATCAACCCATCTACTAGGTATATACTTTAAGGAAAACTTTTACAATTCAAATATATTTACATCTACACTAATGTTCTTATTTTAGGGTCCAGCTATATAGCTAAGTCAAATGGTTTAGGATAATGACCTTGAAAGTTATTAAAGGATAATTGTTTAAGGTGCATCATAGCTATGGTGTCTGCAGCATGGTCTTGCTATTTTGAACAGGGACAAATCTCCACGAAGGACTGAAGTTCTACCCCAGTGGCTGTTCTTGATTCTGTGGACCTCAGCTTGTCACTATTTAGGACTACTGCCAATTGCTAGTGACTTCTACTTTTATAGATCACCTTTGGGTGTCATCTTCTAATCGAGGATCTTGAAAAGAACTGGTATTACATGCAAATTTGGAACCATCTCATCTAAAAAGTACTGGGGAACATACATTAACAGCATCTGTACACAAAACTCAGTAACTTGGTGTTTGGTTGATTGTCTTATACTTTGGGCACACATCAGATCTATATAAATAGATAATGTCTGCAAAAACAAGAATGACATGCTGGAAAAGAATATTAACAAGCAATGTTGATCAGTATGTGCAAGTAATGACCAGTCCTCTGTTCCTTGCTCCTTGCTAATCATGTATTTCTGTGGGGCTCTCAGGTAAGCTTGGCCATCTGGCAGTGTTTTTCCACTAAGCAGTTTCTAGGGTCATTGGGTCAGTCACCAGGAAGTTTGAACCCATTGTAGCTCAACCAAACAACAGGATGTGTTGCAAATGTTTGCCCTGAGATAAGATCTGTATCTGCACATTGCTTCCACTGTGTAAACATTGTGGTTTGGCAGTCTGAAATGTTTCCTCCTTCCCTGCCCTATATATTCTGCTTGTGTTCCTACAATAAAAGAGACTTGATCAGAACCTGTTTTGTCTCCATTCCTTGCATCTCTTGTCCCTTCCCCTCACTCCTTCTCTTCCAGACCCCCGTTGACTGACCCACTGGATGGGTCATATTTCCTCCTAATTGATATCCTGAATATCAGTAATTTCTCATTTCTTAGTAGCTATCAAGGCATATCAGAACATTCAGTGCCATTATACTTTATCCTGGTTCCTGTAGAAGTGTGCTTACTTTCCAATATTTAATCCCATATAGGATCTTACACATTTCATCTTATAACACCAATGAACATAATCTTTACATCTATCACTGCCTCACTATCTACAGTGTTAATCCTTCCTTGCATTCACAAGCAGTCTCCCCATTAAAAGAATATTGTACATCTTCATTATTCCCTAAAATATTATATTAAGGAGACCAGAATGCACATGTTTTGGTTATGCTATGAAAGTTCCACTACAGTTCTAATATTGTATGGGCTACTTTAGCAAGTAGAGCTGTGTGAAAATTGACTCATTCTGGGATTTCAAAGAAAGAATCATGGTCTATCTATTCTAGTTCTACAATAAAGCCCTGGTCCAATGGCCTATAATCACATTCGCTTTTCATTTTCTTTCTTATTTTTCCTTTCAGTTTTTTTTTTCCAGTTACCTTGGAGTTTATTTAAACTAAGGAAAAGGTCAAGTTTTCATGCAATACATACTTGGTTCTTTAAATAACAATTGTGACAAACAGCAGAAGGAAGGCATTAGGGAATGATGCACTTGTGATCCATAAAAACACCGACATTTGGGGCTGTACATAATTAAAGAAACATCTCACTTTTTGAAATACTGTATAACCAATATCAAGAATCACGCCTTTCTGTGGCGATAGGAATAAAAGTTAGAAAATAAAACAATTCACACTGGAACTACTCTGTTTCTTTAAAATCATTCAACAAGAACAGCTACATTGAATTTCCATACTGATTTTATACAGCTTCTATACAGTACCTTGACTTAAATCCATGAGCAAAGTTAAGACTCTCCTCTTCTATTTTTGATAAACAACTACATGGTAAACTTAGATGATTTTCCCCCTGGATTTTACCTGGGAGTGGCCTTTATAATATTTTATTTAAAAGAGGGCAGGTTTGGCACTTTTATACTGATGTCACCAATGTTAATATTTCTTGGGATCTCAGGAAGATTCACATTCTTTACTGCTGAAAGAGCATGGGCTGGAGCTAAGCCAGTCTCAGATTTCTCCAGTTTATTTTGTGCATCAATTTGTGTAACAATCTCATTCATGTCGGTCTCCAATACCGTTCCTCCCATCACCATTTCTGCAAGAATATTATGGATCTTGTCCACATGAAACATTAAATCCAGTTCACAGGCATTTTCAAAACATTTGTCTAATGTTTCCACAATTACTTGAATTAGTTCAAAAATGCCAAGTTCACTTTCTGAGCAGTCCACATAGAAGACAAAATATAGTGTTGTATAATGTCTATAAATCAATTTGTGGTCAAATCCTTCAATTAATAATCCTCCAAGGAAATTACAAACATTTTCATCTCGCTTAGACGCCAAGTGGAACATCTCCCTGAGGATCTGCTACTGTGTATCTTCACTGTAGGGCTGGTAGAACTTAGAGAGCTGCAGCTTCCCGTGGTTTTTGAAGAAGAGGATGGCCTTGATCATGGGTGGGACAGGCTGACTGGGTGAGCACTGGGCCAGGGCAAGGGCAGAGACAAGAGCCTCGCCTCAGGAGCTTGCTGATGCTGCTTCCCTACCCGACCCCTAGCATGTGCCTCCTTTCAGTTTTTGAAAGTATGAAATAAACGTATCTTTATTTTCAGGTGACATGATCTTCAGTGTAGAATTCTTATGTAATATATGTGGATCATACATGTAAATACCCAATGCAGAACTATTAGAACAACTTTTTAAGTCACAAGAACCAAGATTAATAATACAAAACTTAACTGTCTATACAAAGTAGCAACAAACATTTGAAACATAAATTTAAGAAAATAATTCCACATAAAAATGAAACAGACTCAGATATATGACTATATATTTGGCAAAAGAAGTTTCAGACTTGTATGATGAAAACTACAAATCATGGCTGAAAGTGATTAGAGAACATTTCCATGAACAGAGAGGCAATTGACATTTATAAATTAGAAGATTTTAAGATTCATTTTAATGAATGACAATATAGTCCTGCAATATAAGTAGAAATATAAAAGACATAAATGAGTCCAAATAATTGTCCAAAAATTACTTATTATAATGACACAGTATCAAGATAGTGTGACATTGACAGTACAGTAGCCATTTGAAGTAGTGGAATTGAATTAAGGACAAAAATTAACCTTGTGTTTTATAATCAATTCATTTTAACAGAGATTCAAACTACCAAATGAGAAAAATATAGTCCTTTAAATACATTACTCTAGTACTTTGTTCTCTCACTCTACACCTGGTTAAGTGCAGTATACAGTACTCCTGCCACAACCCAGATGCATTCTTATCTGGGAGTTTCCGCTACCAAACTAATTAGTCTATTAATGATAAGTTTCATGATGCTAGTGTTATACAATATAGTACATTATCTTTAAACTGAACACACTCATGTTCTCAGGAACTGTGCAGAATGTAAATAACTTCCTTGCAAGTATATGACAGGAATGGCTCCTAGCCCTGTTCCTGATAAAAGCTTTGTTTTCCCTTTGGAAATTTTGTAAGCTGGACTGCCATTATCTGTTTCTTTCAATATTCTTGTTTTCTAAGATCCCACCAGAATGACCCATTTACCTCAGCTTACCATATTCATGATTTTATCTAGACCAAAGTTACAAAATCTTCCATATTCATCCCACAAGCCAGTTCCTAAGGCCTAATGACTGCATAGTCAAGCTTATCATATCAACATCCCCACTTCTTGGTAACTATTTTCTACATTGGCTGCTTTCCACATCGCTGAGACAAATATATGACAAAAGCTAAGTAAATAAGGAAAGGTTTGTTTTGGCTTGTAGTCCAAAATCACAGTCCAATAATGGCAGCAGGAGCTGTAGATAGCTTGTCATGTTGTATCTACTTTTAGTAAAAAGAAAGTACAAAATGTTGCTGCATGCTTTCTGAGTTTTATTGAGTTGAGTATCTCATCCCTTGGAATGATGCTGACTACATACAGTTCAGGTAGATCTTCCCACCCTAATTAACCTAATCTAAATAATCCCTTAGGGGAATGCCATCAGGTTTTTCATCTAGATGATTCTGTCTTCAAAAGCTGACAATCAAATTAACCATCTCAACCACCTCTAGTTTGCTTAAAATTAATCATTATAATAATAGCAGCTACAATGTACTGATGATTTGCTATTTGAATTATGTTACATTTTCACATGTAATTCTCACAACAGTCCTCTTTGATATTTGCATACTATGCAAATGAGAAAACTGAGGTTTAGAGTAGGTAAGGAACTTGTCCATGAACAATTTAGTAAATAACAGAAACAGGCCTTGAATATAGTTACATACTCCTTCATCACAGACTACTTTCCATCTATAACAGAAGTCAACAAATTACAATCTGTGAGCCAAATCCAGCCAATTCCTTATATTGTAAAGAAAGTTTTACTAGAACACTATTAGACTCATTCTTTTACATATTGTATATGACTACTTTCATGCTGTTACCTGCATAGTCCATGAATACTGACCCCCTAATCTGAAATATTTCATTTTATTATGTGTTCTTATTTTTATTAGCTTGTTAATAATACATTATGATATGTTTCATTATGACAGTTTTATATATGTATATAATTTGTTTTGATCACATTCATATCCTCATTACTATCTCTTGTCCCCCTCCCACTACCTATGCCTTCCTCTTCCCAAGTACTTCTAATTATACTTTCATGCCTTTATGTTGTCTTTTTGTTGTGACTCAATTGGTCTAATTAGTGCTGCTTACAGGAGGATGAATGAGGTTATTTATAGGAGCACTGGCAGTTTACCGGTGCTGAAGAAAATGTGTCTACTTTCAACAACAGGACAGTTCTATACTTTTTAATTTTTATTTTAGATATATGAGTGTGTCACCTGCATGTGTGTAAGTGCACCCTTATTGGGCATTGCCCACAGATGACAGAAAAGGGCACTAGATCTCCTGGAACTGGAGTTACAGACAGTTGTTAGCAACCATGTAGGTACTGGGATGCAAATCTGAGGCTTCTGCAAGAGCATCCAGTATTCCCAACTGCTGTGCCATTTCTTCAGCCCTGAAAGTTCTGTATTTTCATCAAGTATAGCATGAAGGGTTTTTTATTGTTATTAAACTTTTTCCATACATCATACATCATTTCTCTATCTAATTTAGAGTCAGTTCCCTTTCCATACCCCCCACCCCACCTGAGTTCCTGCATTCTGCCATGCATGTCTTGCATCTTTTTCTGAGCCTTTCCAGAATTTTTTTTTCAAAACAGAGGCTTATTGTTTTGGGGAGAACTTCACTGTTTCAGTTTTTTTTACCAGACCCTGCTTGACGGGCAGGGAGCCCTCTCCGGTGGTTCTCTCCAAGCGGGTGCGGGTTGATCGGGGAGAACCGGACGTGGGTTCCCGTGGAGGCGGGGGTTGATGAGGAGGTGGGAGGGGTAGGGGTGGGGAGGGAGACTGCGGACGGAGACGAGGCGGGCCGGGATGCGGGCAGACCGGTTCTTTGTTTGTTGTTCTCTCCAACTTCTATTGCAGTATATAATCTTTTATATATATATATATATATATATAAAATCTGAATTGGAGGATTTATTTTTGCTATACATGTCATGGTTTCTTTAAGGAAGTGTTTGAAGGTTCCTCCTTGGCAAGCCCAAACTCACATCAATCATGTCCTTGTACTCCACACTAGGGTCTTTCCTTCCCATGGTCACCCAAATGATGTTCAGGAAGCACGTGTCCTGTATTGATCTTCCTGTACTGGCCTCCATGTTACACTCTGAGTAGTCCAACAATGGCAGTCTATATTCTGAAGAGGCTGAAATCTGATGTTTTAAAATATGCATACATGGAAAAATGGCCAAACTAAGTTAAATAATATAAACATTAACTTAGATTCTTGTCATTGTTTCTTTGTTTTTCGAGACAGGGTCTCCCTATAGCCCCAGCTGACCTGGAACTCACTCTGTAGACCAGGCTGGCCTTGAACTCACAAAGATCCGCCTGCCTCTGCCTCCAAGTGCTAGGACTAAAGGCGTGTGCAAGCGATTCTTGTCATTTTTGTATATGCACTTAAAATTTTACCTTTTTGGAAATTTTCAGAAATATAATACATTTTAGCAAGTATAATCACCATATATACCTATAATTTTTTAAAGTATTACAAAAGGTCAATCCCTCAAACCTTCAAACAAATTAGATTTATCCTTTCAAATAACACATTTGCTTCTCTTTTTTGCTATGTACCTCTGTATTAGTCACACATATATATGACTATGCACACACACAGACACACACCACATGCATATCTACCTAGATAGATAGATAGATAGATAGATAGATAGATAGATAGATGATAGATAGATAGATAGATAGATAGATAGATAGATAGATAGATGTAGTCTTGGTGTAGAGGCTTTCCTCAAACATTTTCACAGTCTAAACATATTAATTTCCCTGGAATTCTCTTATCAGCATGTATATTTTCTATATCAGAGAAGTTAAGAGCACTGGCTGCTTTTGCAAAGCACCCAAGTTCAATTCCCAGCACCAATATGTCTGGAACTCCAGTTCCAGGGGAATCCAACACTCACTGCTGACCTCCTGGGCACTGCATGGGTGCTCTTACTCATATCCTAAAATAAAAATAATAAAATATTTTTTAAAGAAGAAGAGATTAAAACTGGTACAGGTCAGTTGTTGGATAGGGTCTTGGAAGCACCAGATAAGGCAGCGAGCTCTGACCAGGATGAGGGATGAGGCCTAAGGTTACTTAGGGGCCCGATTAGGGGATACAGCCATGTGTGTTATGCTGTCCAGGATTCCCCACTGTAAGGCCAGGGGAAGATACAGTTTTTGGCATTCCCACCATTTGGCACAGAGCAGGCTACTAAGAAACTCAAGAAAACGGCTACTTTCTTCTTTTACTAAGATCCAAAATTAACCTGAAGTATAATTTCTTAGGCTTTAATTATTTATTTTTGGTTATACTTTCCTTTTGGATGTTTAAGGCCACACAGTTAGTCCAGATTAACTAAGGTTTTGTTTTGTTTTGTTTTGTTTCTCAAGGTCAGTTGAGGATCTGGTCCTCTGGGATCACTCGGGTTTGGGGGTGGGGAAGCCTCAGGCTCCTTTTGGATTTTCACTTATCAATTTCATCCACACGAGGACAAAGTCAGGTCTTGCTGGGCTAAGCTTCCCTTTTTTGAATTATAAGAGGACTTTCCTCTTTAAAGACTGGACACTGCCCCGAGTCCCATTAGTGGATCTCCAAGACCTCCCTGTACAGGAGGACTGGTGACTCACGATTGCAGGACATTTCAAGAGATGTCCTCCCACATAGTCCCCTGGGACTTAGTTGACCTCAGAGGGCAAGGAACAAAGCCTTCCCTTAAGTCCCTTGGCCAAATTGGTATGGGCATTAAGTACAGTCATTAACCATCCAGAAAGGCTAAGTTATACCAGCCTGATATTTTAATTACTATATAATATTTTAGATAAGGCTTGGACAAAAACCAAAGCAGCCTTGTATAACACTGACTAGAAGAGATATTTAACACCATAGATTTGGCAGACATAGACTACGATAGAGAATTAAACAATTTCAGGCCTATCTTAAATGTAAACTGTTTACTAAAATTTACTACAAATAGGAGCAGTCTCTTTCTTTCCCAGACCCACCATATCCTGATTTATAGTTCTCCCAGAAAGACAGGAGTTATATAACATACCTAAAGACAGGAAATAAACTGATAGGGATTACCAAACCCATTCAAATTATCTTCTTCTGGACTGCATGTAGCTGGTTCAGAACAATAGGACATAGCTTCTTTTGAGCCAAATTACATTTTTAGGTCAAAGGAAATATCAAAAGTAACACTTGCATGATACAGAGAAGCATAAAGTACATCTTTCAGAAGCCAGAGGTAACCCACTACTTGTCTATGCCCATTTAATTAAATCTGTAACAGGGAGTCCAGGAGTGGACTGACAATGAACAACAACTCTGTATATCTTATCCTTTTACTAAACGTTGACGTGCCATGTGATGTGTAGAAAAAGCTTGGGCAAAAACTGAATACTCTTAAACAAACCTTGGCTAGGTTATTAACTTCTAAAGTTAAATATATTGAAAATAATTAATTTTAGTGAAAACATTTTATAAAGGCAATACTAAGTGTTATATCAATGGTCTGATAGGTCCTTAATATTTTATAACTGCATTACAGAATTCTTTTTTTTTTAATTTATTTATTTATGTGTAGGAATGTACTGTCTGCATGCAAGTCTGTGCACCCATGTCATGCAATGCCGCAGAGGTCAGAAGAGGGTCTCGGATTCCCCTGGAACTGGAGTTCTCCTGGAATTGGAGTTTCAGACGGTTCTCAGCCGCCATGTGGGTGCTGGGGATCAAACCCGGGTCCTCTGCAAGAGTGGTCAGCGCTCTTACCCGCTAGGCCATCTCTCCAGCTCCGCATTACAGAATTCTTAAAAGTCAATAGTACTTCATAACAGACACACCACCACACACACACACACACACACCACACACACACAAAATTTTTATCTGAGTGCCCACATACACTACTGCTAAACCTAATAAGAGCTTTCACTAGAGGAGAACATTTTCAGAAATGTAATAAATATCCCTAACTGGGTTTCCAATTTAATAAGAGATGGAAATGAGATGGGCCAGGTAATCACTATTTTGTTCAGAAATCTTTATTTCTGAATAATGAAGACACACCTCCAGGGTAGGCTAGGGGTCTCTTATAGGGCAAGAGAGGAAAGATGGTGACATGTCGAATCTGGCCACTTTAGGCCAGGTGAAAGCCCTGAAGGTGAACGTGTGATCCAGTGATCCCTTTGGAATCAGATGTTATGCTCCTCCAGTGTGTGGCCCTTCTTGCACTTTCTTGAACTCTGGGTCCTAGCCAGAAGAGAAGAAGGGGACCATATGGTCCAAGCCATTCTTAATTCCTGTTTTCTGGGCCTCAGACCTAAGAAAACTGAGATGTGGGGATGAAGAACCACATCCTGATGATGTCTTATAGGAAGGCATGCTAGGAAGTGATTTATCTCTTTTGCAACCCAAAATTCTCAATATAATGATTTATCCAAACTGAAACTACTGTTTTTAGACCAAACACTTTTATCAACTTTGAAGTGACAGCAAAATGTTGTTTGTTGCTTAGTAACAGTTGCAAAGTTCCCACATTGTAAAGATGGTAATGGGAAAGGACATAAATCAGCCTTATAGCGCTCTTGTGCCACTTTTAACTCTATTAAAGAAAAGCTCCTCACTTGTCTGCCCAGAGAAACTTTATATATTCTCCTGTATTCATGAGTCTTTGTTTAACATTGTTCAGATATGGGCTGACCATGTGCAGACCAATTACTTTGCAAAGGATAACAACGCTTCTGCCTTAAAGGTCTGCCTCGTCATTATATAGATATATATATATATATATGCTAGATACTCAGAAAATGGAGGGAAGATTGTGGCTCAAAATCTTTTTTTTTATCACTAACACCTGCATGCTTTACAAATGCTTTGTGAAATTTTAGAGAACAGTGACTAAAATGAAGGAAATGCTAGAGGTAGATTTCTTGCATTTAAATGCTAACTTTTTCACTAACTACCTGTATCCTTTTTTCTTTCCTTAACCTCTCTTTGGCTCAGTCTTCTATAATATACAGTGTTGTTTTAAAGACTAAACAAATTAATATATACATTTTAAAATAATATCTGTTATGGGTTAGAGAAACAAGCACACTAACACTGGAAAATTTCAAGCAAGGTTTATTAAGGTCGACCAGACGGCCCCCATTTTTACTGTAGAAGCAGCAACATGATCTTGGGGTTTATGGATATAGATAGTGGCTTTTACAAAGGCAATGTTTAACCAGTATTAGACAAGCATTCTATAGAGAATAATGTTTGATTAACATATCAAGCATTTTACAAAGCGTAAATGTACGCAGTTAGCTAGCTAATCTCACCACACCTCAAGACTTCTTGCATTCCTTCTAAGAGTTCCATAAACCAGCTGGGTGTGGTGGCCCACACTTTTAATCTCGCCACACCTTCAGTCCCAGCACAGAGGGGTTTAGGTCAAGGTCAGAGACAAAATGGATTTCTAAACAAAATGTAGAAATAAAATGGGTTTTATCTTATGGTCTGGCCCACCTCAGTGTCTTACATACAAAAAGTAGTAAAGAAGAGTTAATAAAAATATAAAATAAATGATAGAAAACATACTATAAATAATTTAAATAAATATGCAGAGGATGTGTCAAACTACTGAAGGTCTCACTACTTGTAACACATGATGATAATAATAGGAATACATACTAAAGAATAAATATCATGCCTGAAAATAAACCCTATTTCCTTTTCATTGGAGTCCAGACATTTTCTCCTTTCTGTTCTGAGTCTCCCCTCAAAATGAACCTAACAGAGTTCATTATTGTTTCTACTTCCAGAGGGATAAGGGTCCATAGTAACAGGGAGGCATGTCTGCAAGTGGCAGGAATGGATGGGGTGCAAGAGCAGGAAGCTGAGAGCTCACATATCCAATGGCAAGCACAAAATAGAGAGAACACACTGGAAATGGAGCAAGACAATGAACTCTCAATAGCCCACCCCAAGTGACACACTTCCTCCAGCAAGACCACACTTCTAGATATCCCATGCCTCAAACAACGCCACCAACTGGGGAACAAGTGTTCAAATATTTAAGCCTATGAGGAACATTTCAGAACCAAACCACCACATTTCATTCCCTGGTTCCAATAAACTCATGGCCCATCATAATTCAAAATACATTTAGTCAGACTTTAAGAGTTCCCATAATATTTAACAGTCTCAACACCACTGTTCAAAAGTTTAAATTTGAAAGGCTTTTTGTGACACTTAGCTTAAACCTCTTGTAAAATAAAGCAAATTACATACTTTCAACACACAATAGCAGAGAATATATATATATTCCCATTCCAAAGGGGAAGAGAGGAGGCACAGTGAGGAAACGCTAGACCACAGTGAGACAGAAACTCTGCAGGGAAACTCCAAATCCTGTAATTCCATGCCAGGAGTCAGAGGTTTTAATCCTAAATGGCTTACATGGCTCTGCCCTTCCAGCTTCTCTGCTTACAAAATAGAGTAAGTTACTTTTGTTAAACTCTCAACCCCATGGTTCCTTGATTTATTCATTAGGACTACCATAGAAGTGGACTTGATGGCAGATTACACTGAGAACATTGACCCAAACGTAATAGTTTCTCCCTTCCCCAATGAGGATATATTTTGCTTCTTTCCTTTTACCCCAAAGACATGAACACCAATATCAGAGGTAAGTTTGTGTTTCATTTTATCATAAAAACTAAAAACAATAAATATTTTTTAAAGCCACTGGATACTCAGAGCTTAATGTGCTTTCCTTATGAAGTTTCAGGAGGACCTTTGAGAGTCCCCCAATACTCTATCAGGGTCATTTGTGAGATATGTGTGCATTAAGAATCTATGGAATTAAAACCTTCATTTTACTGGAACTGGGACAATCGATGCTAGTTAGCTGGAGCTGAAGAATCATCTGTGATTAATAAAAGACCAACATCATGGAGGGGAGATTGGGGGAGTATGGCCTTGCAGTTAGCATGGAGTTCTATGGTCCTGAGGATGTTAAGGTTGCATTTCAAGCTGAAAGATGAATTTGGCATTGTGTAAGTTTCTCTTATACAGTACTGGTTGTGAAACCATGACTGTGTCATGGAGAAACATTGAGGCTTGACACTGAGAGAGGCCAGAAAAGGCCATTGGTGAAGATACAGCCTCTATTGCAATGGAAATTTCAGAACAGAATAAGGTTGTGCAGAGGATCTGAGGCTTGGGGCTCTGTGATGCCAAGTGATATCAGGAGAAGCCATTGACAAAGGTACAGCTTCAACTGCAGTGGAGACACCAGAAGACTGGACATGCCAGAACCAAGGGATGACCACCAAGGACAGCAGCAGGTGTTGGATGGATCTGGCCTGAGCCCACCAGTGAAGCTTTATGTGCTGAAGAAGTGGGGCTGCCCAAACTTTTTGTAGCCCAGAAGATTATGTCCCATTTCCCAAACACTGAGCTACACTGTGGGATTTTGGTTTATTTAAGAGTGTCTCATTCTTCCCTTTTGAAGTAAGAAATCATTTAACCTGATTTTATTTTACAGGTGCCATAGTTAAGAGAGTTTGGAGTTTTCAATAAACCTTATACTTTTAAATTATTGGAAAATTTAAAGATTGTGGAACTTTTAAACTCATAATGTATTTTATATTATAATATTAAAATGAAATCTTGGGGATAGACAGGAAAGTAAATGTTATGTGTCAAAATGACAAAGAGCAATTGTGTTTGTTAGTTTTTGTCAACTTGACACAAATTTGAGTCACCTGGGGGGGAAAAAAGAATTTCAGTTGATCAATTTTCTCCATCAAACTGGCTTGTGGGCATATCTGTTGGGTATTTTCTTAATTGTTAATTGATGTAGGAAGGCCCAGCCTACTATGAGTGGTGCCATTCCTGTGCAGTTAGGCCTGGGCATTCTAAGAAACGTAGCTGAGCAAATATGAGGAACAAGCCAGTATGCACCATTCTTCTCATGGTATCTGCTTCAGTCCTTGCCTTGAGTTCCTGCCCTGCCTTCTCTTGATGTGATGGCGGATTATAGCTTGTAAGCTGAAATAAACCTTTTCCTGCACAAGTTGCTTTTGGTTAGTGTTTATGATGGTTAATCCTGAGTGTCAACTTGACTGGACTAAGGAACAAATAAGAGAAAAAGGGTCTTCTGATTGGACCACCTCAACCAGGGAGGCCCACCCCAAATGTGGGCGTTACCTTCTGCCAGCAGACAGTATTTAAGGCCACAGCAGAGGGAGCTGGTCCCTTTTCTCTTGCGGCTTGCCTCTCTCATCTGGTGAGTTTGTCTTGCTGCTGTGATCAACCTTTCGGATCCCAGCGTGTACTGAGACTGGCAGATCTCCTGGAATCCATTCGGGCCTTCAGCACTAGATTGGGACTACTGAGACATCCAGCCTTGCAGACTGAGCAGTTTCCTGGATTCTCGGCCTTTCCAGTGTGGTGCAGCGACTGTTGGACTCCTTGAACTCTGTCACGTGAGCAAATCAATAAATTGTATATAGCTATATATTCGTCCTGTTGCTTCTGTTTATTTAGAGAACCCTGACTAATACAGTGTTTTAGCACAGAGATAGAAAGCTAACTAGAATATCATTTAAATGTTCTTTTGTGCAGGCTTCCTCAAATGCTGCAAATTATAGTATTTGCTCACTATTGTCAGATGAGAGTAAAAGTATAGGCTTTTACCTAGTTCCCTTGGTACCTTGGAGGAGAAAGGAGACCTCAGTTCTCCTGGGCATTGGTAAGAAGTTAGGCTCTCTACTAGGCTGCCACTGATACAACCTGGTTGCAAGGGACAGGGCTGTCTTACACATCATCCTGTATGCCCTTCATTGATACCAGTGAGTTGAGGAGAAAACTTATTATCACTGAGAAAATGATAGATTATTGGCTTGCCTCTTGGCTTTCTTTGACAATACTCTAGTACATAAGGAGTACTATCTTATCACTAATGGTTTAGGATAGAAAACTACATCCTCCCTGTGCCTCTATTACCTTATTGGCCCTGTCTGTTATACATGAGCAACTGAGCAGTTGAGGACCTTCTACAGTCTAATGATTCTGCCTTTGATGGCATAAGAATCACTTGAACAATAATTTCCTAAAGGTCTTCTGTCTGGATAACCTGTTTTTTCTAGTGCCTTGGCAAGAGGAAGCAGTCTTTGATTGATAAGATTGTTTTGTTGGTTTTTTGACAGTTTTTAATCTTACTCAGAACCCCTCCTCTGCTTCATGTTCTCCCTGACTTCATGTTCTCTATTAATTTTTAATGATTTATAGATTCTAATCTGTGTTCCCCAAATGCTCTTGGGTGATTTCCATTCGAAGAACCTGGTTAACCTACCCTCCAATCACACAACTAAGAAATATGGCTCTTGCTTTCCCAGCAGCTATCAATAGCCAATATGTCTCCCATAGGCTTGGGGCTTCATCCCAACTCCGCCAACCATACTGGGTTCTTTTCTGGCTGGAAAATCTATTCACATTGGTGATCCAACATTGGTAGTCTCTCTTGCACAAGTTTGGGATATATGAGGCAGAAGGAAAATCCAGGGAACTCACTAGCACAGTATTATTTAGGTCCTAAGATCAGTCATTCAACTGTTTTCTTTCCACATGAGGGGAACAAGGAAAAGAAGATGTATTCTATCTTTGTCTAAGACTGAAGTTCCTTTTCATGACATATTTCTGTGCTGTATAATGCTATGCATCTTTGCAGATGAGGATAAATGCCAAGTGAGTGTAAACCTTCACAAGCTGAAGGACATTTCCCTGTGAGACTAACATTCTGACCAACCCATACTGTGCCCCATCTGGGAGCAGAAAAATCACCCTTTCTACAGGACTACCATCTCAACTCACACACACAAAAATGGGTACCCACTCCGAAGGATGGCAACACTATCACAGTCTCTAAATTTAGGAAGTTAGAAAGTTTAATCCCACCAAGTCACCTGACAAATTTCCCATGGAGATGCCACCTTGGGATGACATGCCTTTTTGTAAAACACAAAAAAGCCTGTCTCTGACTTTCTGTTCATCTATGACATTAGTCCCACAGTTGGAATTAAGAGGTGTGGTAGTAAATGAACAAGGATTGGGAGTGAGAGTCCAGGTGGAATACAGAGTACAAAAGGGGAGAACAGTCCTTCCTTGGGAGACATGGAAGTGAAAAGAAATGAAAACTTACATAAGCCAAAGCATATAACCCAGTATAACTTCACCATGTCACAAGATTTCATTTATGAAACAGACTCAGAGATTAAGAATTTTTAGGCAAAAACTCCATGTCATTAAACATAAACCATGGAGCCTTCTGAGTGTAGCATCTTTTGAGAATGCACTGGTTGGATGTTATGAAACCAGAGTTACTAGTAAAACTCTTCTCAGGCGCATACAATGATATTCATTCACCTGAATTCTAAAATGCCATTTTCATTCATAGTCTTTTTTTTCTCAATGCTATTAAAGTCAGCAGGAGCCCCTGAAAATATCAACATATGGCAAGTTTTTTTTTTTCTTGTTTCCTCCCAAACTTCTTAGTTTTATTGTTTTGCCTTAAAAACCACTGCTAATCATTATGGAATCTCACTACTTTTGGGGGGTCTTTTTTTTGCTCTTTTTAAGGCAGTATCTCCCTATGGCCCCAGCTGGCCTGGAACTCACTATGTAGATAAGACTGGCCTTGAACTCACAGAGATCCCCCTGCCACTTCCTCCTGAGTGCTGGGATTAAAGGTGTGCACTACCATGCCTGGCCTCACTACATTTTGTAACAAGAGAAAATGAAATAGTCAAGGAAGACTCTTCATCTCTCAAAATGCCGGTATTTTTTTTATATTTTTGAGACAGGCTCTCCCTTTAGTCCCAGCTGGCCTGGAGCTCTCTATGTTGACCAGGCTGGCCTTGAACTCACAGAGATCTGCCTACCTCTGCCTCCTGAGTGCTAGGATTAAAGGCATGTGCCACCAAGCCCAGCCCAGAATGCCTGTCTTAACCCTGAAAAATTCTAAACTAGCATATAATTCCTTTAGTTTAAATTTAGTGACCTCTATGTAAATACAAATCTTTCTCGGTAGAAGCCAAAACTTTGTCACACATTAAGCTCATATGAATGTTATGTGCATGCCACAATTTCCTGAGAGGGTAGATGCCACACAGAGTAACACAGGCAAACTTGGACATGATGGAAGTGTCTATTACCATACTTATATTGATCACTTTAGCAGGTATATGCATATGCAAAAATGCATTCACATTAAATATGTACAGTTTGGGGGATATGAATTATATGACTGTTGAATTTAGGACCATGTGCATGCTAAGCAAGCACTCTGCCATTAAGCTACTTTCTCATCCCAATAAAGTTGTTTTTAGGGCTACAGGGAGACGCTGTTTCGAAAAGACAAAAAAAATTCTTTTTCTGTCCTGTAAATGTTAACAATACACATAAAAGCATTGTGAAAAGAAATGTGTCCTCCATTCCAAGATTGAGTTGGTGACCAGGCAAAGTCACAGAAAGAACAGACAGGATCTGGGGACAATAAATTTTCTTAGGTGTTGCTATTTTCTTTGGCTACTCAGAAACCTAACCTTTAATCAGGATCTCAGATTTTGTGCTGATTGCTGTTGAACTGACAAGGGCTTTATGCTACCCCACAGCCATCTCTCACTGATGGAAATGCCATTTCATTTATTCTCCTGAGGACAGCATTAAATAAATCAGTGAAAGAGACCATGTCCAGACTTGCTGGAAGTCTCTGCACAGTGGTGTTTTATAAATATAAACAATTATATTTCCAAAGAACAGTTCATTACTCCTAGGCTGACATAGCAGTCCCTTGACCCAATTCAATGGGGAATCAGGAAAAAAAAGTGGCTACCAGCTTTCAAATACCTTTTTAAATTCTCAGATTTTCCCATCAGAGATAGGAAGTTTGTCCTCTTACACATCTTCTGCATGTGAATTTCTGCATTATTTTGGAAATTTGCATGGGGGCAGACATGGAGAGGATACAAAATGCATAGGGCATAGTCTTTAAGAGGCTTATAAGATGGTGGGAAATATGAGTCATCTGATAATGGTGAGGACAAAAATAGCTCTCTTAAGCATATCCTATTTTTTCAGCATGATGCTTAGTGTTTTGAAGGAAATGATTATTTCATTTATTCTGTCAAAGGTATGTGCCATTAGGACCACTTTGTAGATGCATAAACAAGGGCTCAAAGTCATGGTCACACTGGCAGGATTTTCTTGAGTCCATAGCAGGACCCTGAAATTTCCATTTTAACCACTGTGCTATGATTTAGATATGAAATATCACCCAAGACACTCATGTGCTAAAGGTTTGATTCTCAGTGCAACCCTGTTCAGAAATGGGGCTCATAGGAAGTGACTGGACCATGAGGACTTCCATCTCATCAGAAATTAAGCAATGTATAGATTCATAATCTGATGGTATTGGAAGTTAGGGAAAGTTAAAAAGTAGTATCTAGAGGAATGACTACCTTTTTTCTGTCATTCTCTGTGTCTGTGTCTGTCTGTCTGTCTGTCTCTTACTTCCTCCCTCTCCCTGTACTTTTCAGCCATCTTGAGTTCAGCAGTTTTGTTTAATTGGTCTCTCTCCTCTCTCTCTCTCTCTCTCTCTCTCTCTCTCTCTCTCTCTCTCTCCCACAATCCATGCCTTCCCCAGTTAAAGCCTCCCCATTTTCCCCATTTCACTCTTGATAATATCAGTCTCCTATGGTCTCATATGAATTCCTTGTTTCCCTTTATCCCCAAATTTACTTGTATAACCCTCCCTCCAGCCTGCCATTTAAATTCCCCCATTTTATCCACTTCTTCCTTAGTAACATCTGTTTTCTATTGTTCTTTTCTTTTAGGTTCCTTCTTTCCCTTTACCTCCCTTGTTCATTTTCATTTTCCTGGTTCCTACAGTTACATCAGGACACATACTCACATATAAGGATTTGGTGCTAGGATCCACAAAGGAGGGAGAACATACATCATTTGCCTTTCTGAGTGGGTGTTATTTAACTTAGCCTAACAGCTTAAACCTCACTCTATTTACCTGTAAATTTCACAATTTCTTCTTTCTTTACCCCTGAGTATAACTCCATTGTGTAAATGCACCACATTTTCATTATCTGCTCATCAGCTGAAGAGCACTAAGGTTATGTCCATCTCTTAGCTATTGTGGAAAGAGCAGCAACCAACATGGGTGTGCAAATATCTTTGCAATTATATGAATCCTTTGGGTATATGCTGAAAAATGGCATAACCTGGTCTAATGGTAGGTTCATTTTTAGTTTTTTTAGGAGTCCTCCACACTGCTTTCTGTAGGGATTTTAAGAATTTGCAATCCCACCAGCAGTGACCGAGCGTTCCTCCTTTCCCGCATTCTCCCCAGAATTTGCTTCCATTTGTTCTCTTGATCTTAGTCAATCTGACTGTGGGAAGATGAAATCATAAAGTGATTTTAATTTGCATTTCTGTAATTACCAACAATGTTTAACACTTTTTAAAGATAGGAGATCCATGGTGCAGTGTGAGGGATTGGACTTACCAGGGAAGAAGGCTGGTCTCAGGAATCCAAGGCAAGGCAAGGTGGATGTGGAGAGAGCCAGAACAGAAGGCTGGTCTCAGGAGTCCAAAGGCAAGGTGGGATTGGAGGCTGCCTGTGACGGATTTAATGAGCCAGCCTGGAAAACTGAGCTAGGTTGAGTATAGAGTCACAGGGTACAATGGGCAAGATTGGACCAAGAAGGTAGCCCAGAAATCTGGGGTGCTAAGAGTAAAAGTGTACCTGTGTCCAAGACTGAAGGGGAGCAGGTGTCCACTTAGAACAGTTTTTCTACTGCAATTGTTTTGACTTTTTATTTGTCTTTATTTTTTTGACACAGGGTCTCTCTGTAGTTCCAGCTGTCCTGGAACACACTTTGTAGACCAGGCTGGCCTTAAACTCACAGAGATCTGCCTGCCTCTGCCTCCCAAGTGTTAGAATTAAAGGCATGTGCCACCATGTCTAGCCGTTTTGAATTTTTAAATTGAATTGTTTGAATTTCATACAGTATAATTTGATAATATTCAGATCTCTTACCCCTTCCATACCCCTCATCCAATTTTAAGTTTTCACCCAATAGAGTTGAGGTTGGGAAGATCGCTCAGTGGTTAAGAACACTGGTTGGTTTTGCAGATAAGCTGGGTTTGGTTTTTAGTACCCACGTGGTCCAGTTCCAGGGGATCTGTTGCCCTCTTCTGGGCATTCATGACACAAGTCCACTCACATATATGCAGGCAAAACACTATTATACATGAAATATAAATAAACAAATAAATGGATAAATAGCTGTGAGATTTTTTAATTACTGCATTTATCTCATTGCTTGTCTTGGATCTAGTTAAATTATTTATATAATTTTTATTATTTAACTTTGGTAGGCCATACATACTTAGAAATTTATCCATTTCTTTTAGATTCTCTAGTTTAATGGAATGTAGAAAGTTGTGAAGACTGCAAATACCCCAAAGAAACAACCAGAACCTTACTCATGAAAAATAACAACCTGACAACAACAAAATACATGTGATCCATTTGTCACCTTGAGCATAAGTGAAAGGTGGTACCCTTCAAATTGATGTTCCCTCAAGCAAGATATTCAAGGCATAAAATGACTATTGCTTTCGTTGCTGCACAGAAGCCAAAATGCTCGATATTAAACACAAATCTAATAATTTAAACAGAGCAACAGAGATGGTAAAATGATAGGAACAAGTGTAATTGAAACAGGGACGCCCTCCCTGTCATAAGCCAGGGGAACCAGGCAACCTCTGGGGAACCTGAAGCTGTGTTCCAGGCTTGTGAACTTGGAAATATGGTTGTCACTCACGAACCTCCATCTGTGATCTCCAGAAGGGTGGTTGTCTCCCATGAGTCTGGAGCAGTGTTCTCTCATGAGTTGGATGCTTGCTTGTCTCCCCAGCCAGAGCTGTGGTCCTCAACTGTAAGCCTGGATCTCTCATTGCCCCTGTGAGTATGAAGCTGTGGTTCCAATCCCATGAACCTGTAACTGAGATCCCCTCCCAGGAACCTGAAATGGTGCCCCCCCCCCTCCCGTGAGCTGGAGCTGTGGTCCCCTCCTGTGAGCCAAAGTTGTAGTCCAATCCAGTGAACTAGAGCTTTGGAGTCTTCCCATGAGGGAGATTTGTGGTCCCCTCTTGTGAGATGGATCTGTGACCCCCTCCCGTTAACTTAGAGCTGTGGTCTCTTCTTTCTTCCGCAGTTCCACGTTACTCTGGTGGTAGGCAGATGGTGGAGCAGAGTAGAGCATGGAGAGACTCCTGATCTTGAGCAGCAGTTTCAGTCTTTTCTGAGTGACTATGTTCCCTACAGTTCCCTCCACTGAGGTTTGGGCATAGCAGAGGCTTTGCTTCTTATGCTGGGGACAAGGGAGACCTCTGTTATTTGCAGATTCTAGTTCTGAGAAGACTGATTTTCCGGAATGGACTTCCTACCTCCCCTCAGGCCAAGATGTAGTCCGAGCTCCACTCTGGTCTTGGGTATCCAGGCTTAATGTTAGAACTCTCCCTGTACCAGGCACCAAAAAGTTTTCCATTATTTTTTCTATTACTCTTCTATAGCCCCATTATACATTCATCTATGCCCGAATTGAACTTCTAGAGATTGAAAAACACAGTCTGAGAACTTAAAATTAAGAAATAGAAAGTACTCTAATAGGGGTTGGACAGATTGCCCAGTGGTTAAAAGCACTGGTTGCTCTTGCAGAGGACTTGAGTTCAATTCCCAGCACCCACATGGCAGCTAACAACCATTTGTAACTCCACTTCCACAGTAATATGACGCCCTCTTTGGACTTCCATGGGCATTCACAACATAGGTGCACGTACATACATTTAGGTAAAACACTCATACGCATAAAATAAAATTAAGTAAAACATTTTAAAATAAAGTAATATAATAACTAAACTGATATAATCCTCAAAGTAAAAATACATAATCATATCTTAGAATATAAATTCAAAATTATATATACATTTATATATCTACTGTAATTTTTGAATGTTCACTGACAAAACTGTACTACCAAGCTTCAATTATCTGAAATTGGTCACCATTCCTTATGTGTATTTGCCATTCACACCCTTTCCAAATTCTTCAAACTATAAAATTGATTGATGTTCTTCTCCCTTAGCAGCTTACATATTACTCTCCAAAGCTATGAGAGATACCCTTGAGGAAGCTCACACCATGTGGCCAGTATTAATCCACTCTGAAAGCAGAATTCTCATGACATAATTGACTTCCATTAGGCCTCCCCTCTTAAAGGTATTATCTCCTCAGTACTACAATATGGAGGAATAATCATCTAGGAGCCAATGAAGGATGCATTTACGCTTTGCTTAACCATAGTAACTTACATGCTTGCATTTATTTCTGGGCTTTCTAGTTTGTTCTACTTGCCTATCTGTTTACATGTCAGTATATTGCCACACAAAACTATTTTGATTAGCTTAGCTTTAGAATATAATTTAAAGTAAAAAAAAAAAGATCCAACTTCATTTTCTTCTCAGGATTGTTTTAGCTACATGGGTTATTGCATGTTTCTGTATCAAATTTTGGACAATTTTTATATTTTATGAAGAATGTCATTAGTATAGAGATCCCCCCTGTATTGCTCGTTTTGCTCAGGATTGCTTTGGCTACTCGGGTTCTTTTGTTTTTCCATATGAATGTAAGGATATTTTTTTCAAAGTCTGTGAAGAAACTTATGGGGATTTTAATTGGGATTGCATTGAATCTGTATATTAATTTGGGTAAAGTGGACATTTTTAATATATTAATTTCTCCAATCTATGAGCCTGGGAGGTCTTTCCATCTTCTGATGTCTTCATCAATCTCCTGCTTAAGGGGTTTAAGTTTTTGTTGTAGAGATCCTTGGTGTCTTTGGTTAGATTTGTTCCTAGGTATTTTATTTTTTGAGGCTATTGTGAGTGGGAAAGTATCCTTATATTCCTTCTCCAGTTGCTGGTTATTGGTATAAAGAGAGGCTACTGATTTTTCTAGGTTGATTTTATATCCCACCACTTTACTGAAACTTTTAATCATTTCTAGTTTTGTGGTGGAGTTTTTAGCACCCCTTAGGTAAACTATCATCTGCAAAAAGTGATAGCTTTACTTCCTCTTTTCCAATTAGTACTCCTTTAATTCCCCTTTCTTTCCTTATTGCCCTAGTAAGTGTTTCTAGCACTATATTGAAGAGGAGTGGAAATAAGGGGCCACCTTGCCAAGTTCCTACCTTTAGGGGGAATGCGTCTAACTTTTCTCCATTTAGGATGATGTTGGCTGTGGGTTTGTTGTATATGGCTTTGATTATGTTCAGGAATATTCCTTCTAGTCCAATTCCCTCTAGGACTTTAAACATGAAGGGATGCTGGATTTTGTCGAAGGCTTTTTCATTGCTAAATGAGATGATTGTGTGTTTTTTGTCTTTCAGTCCATTTATGTGTTTTATGATATTTATTGATTTATGTATGTTGAACCATCCCTGCATCTCTGGTATGAATTGAACTTGATCATAATGGTTTATCTTTTTCAAATGGGTCTGTATATGATTTGCAAGTATTTTGTTGAGAATTTTTGCATCTGTGTTGATTAATGAGATGGATGTATAGTTTTCTTTCTTGTTTGTGTCTTTGCCAGGTTTTGGTATGAGAGTGATGGTAGCTTCATAGAAGGAATTTGGAAGATTTTTCCCTTCCTTTGTATTCTTCTGAACAGTTTGTGTAGTAAAGGTTGGAAGATCTCTTTATTTTTTTTTTCCTCTTTAGTTTTATTGAGCATAGATCAAAGGTAGAAAAAAAAGTCCCCATATGACAAGTTTTTTTTTTATTGATGCTTTGTGTATTTCATAAATCATTTTCCAATTCAGTTCAGGCATATATCCCCTTCCCTTCCCCCCACCCCACCCCTACCCATCCCAGATCATGCATTCTGCCGTAAGTTTTCTGCAT